>CM076573.1:700566012-700752421 GCA_034641835.2 Pinus albicaulis | reverse complement strand
TCTACCTCTTATGATCCGGTACTTGGAGATTCAGTTACTTATTTGATCAGACATCCAGTTGCACCATCTTTGATCAGCTTTCTATATGTGATACTTGGACATTGATTCAGACTTGTATGTCCGGGCCATGCTCAAATGATTCATTATGTACTTACAGTTCAGCTATACTTGTATACATGTTGGATCTATTTCAGTACTTTCCATATGATGTATTTTTGACTGAGCATGGGTATGCCCGCCTCAGCATGAGTTGACTCTCTGGTTTCTTTCATTGGTTTTTGGCAGGCTGAAATCTGGAGAAGTCCTCTCTTGTCCTTGCGAAGTTCTTTCTATGTGCATAATACATTTCGGCCATCATGTACCCCTTCTGACCTCATATATTAGGGGGCATCTGTTATAGCATCATTTCTCACCTTGACATGATTCATGATTGCTTTATGGCTTTTTGGGCACCCATTCCTACAGACTTGGACAAATTCACTTAAAAACAGTGTAAAATCCTTCATACGCGACTATGCCCATACTTTTCTGCGTGTATACGCGAGTAAAGCTAGACTTTTCCGCGTATGCCATTAAAATGATTAAAAAATATATATAAAATCCCTAATTTCGCGCTGGGTTGATGGTTACTCAGGTAGTTCAACCACCCCAGCCCGTGGCCAACTGTTTCCAACTGCTGAAACTACTTGGAGGGACTATAAAAAGCCCTCATGTGTATGGCCTAAGGGAGAGAGAGAATTATTGATATTATACTCTGTTGTTATTCCCTATCCAAGTCTGATTCCCCGTGCCTCCTGCACTTTCCCAGTTCATTGTAGGAAACCCTTGTTTCCTTGAGATACACATCCCTTTATATGTTATCTCTTATGCACCAGTTTGGAAGGAGTCTTAGCGAGGCAAGGGCTGGACGGATCCGGACGACGGTCTGCGAAGGCCTTGGAAGGATCAGGTGATCTCTCCACTTGATTACTTGTGTACGTACTATTTATAATACAGAAGTATCATGCTGTTCCTGAAATAAACGTGTTAGTGTATGCTTTTATGTATGAGAATATTTGTTATACAAGCATTCATTATGATTTATTTAATGTTTTATATGAATCTCACTAACATATAGAGTAGATATATGCTGTACAACTTGTCCTTTGTGCTGGTTTCTTCTTGCATTTTAGGTTAAGGAGGAAGGACGGTTGCAGGGAGTTTGGACTCCACGTGGATCTACTTCAAACGTAGGACCAACGGGTAAATCTCTCATTCTGCTCTATCTAGTTTTTCTGAACGTGCATGATTGTGTGAGTCTCTATTAAGTAGTACGCCCCTGCTCTGTGGAGGTTGTATCCCAACCAACCTCTAGAGTGTTAATTCCCCGAAACAGGCACCAAATCATACCAAGTAATATGCCTGCAGTTGAGAACATTTCTAGATGTTTGCACATGGGTGATGATGTATCTTAGCAAAATCCATTAGATTGAAAAATGCAATATTCGTACCAACATTCATATGACTTGGATTTAAAATGTCTCACAACCCCTCAGTTGATAAAAATTTTATATCAACGATAAACTCATTCAACCTTGACAAATCCCCAGAGTTACGATTTTTTGATCATCAAATTATGTTACTTCAACAAATTATGACAGAAAAATAGGAAATTCCCAAAGTATATTATAAAAGTAAGAAGAGAGTTTTCCAGGTTACAGCAGATTGCTCCAGTTCTTTTTTAAGTCATTTTACCTTGTGTGATTCACTAGTACCATAAGAAAATGGAATACATAAAACCAGCAAGAGTGAATTTAATGCATAAATATTTCCCTAACAAGTCATTCCAAGAGTATTGGCATCTATTCCAGACTTAAGGTGAATTATATGAATTTTGTTTCGAAGTGACTAGCTAATTCAACCCCAAAAATAATGCAACAATGATTAAACCCTTGAAACATTTATCCAACACATAGGAAGAGACTTAAACCACAAGATTTGAAGTTCACAACATGTTCAATTTGATTTTGTACATCAAGCTATAGTGACAATTCCTGAGACATAACATTGCAACACCTTATGAGTATGTGGTAAAAATAGGTGATAGTGTAATTGGAAGTCATAAAGGCTTCCCACAAAATTTTGTTTAAATCATAGGTACAAGAACTAAATTATCAATAACTTGCATGAGAGACTAATTCGATGCAATGTTTAAATTAACCCAAGTTTCTACTAAAAACTATAGTAATTCCAGTAAACATCCTAGCCAAAAAAATGATGTGGTTGAGTTGATATGACAAAGGATTAGGTAGCTTCCAAGTTAAAACTTCCTTATAATAACTTCCAAGAAGCAATAATGCATAATTCAGGTGGTTGGCCTAAAATAATACATAAAAATACCTTATCATAATCATGACAAACTACCCTTGGGCTCGGAATCTAGGGCTTTCATTGGGTATACCTGAAACTATATACATATCAATAAACTCGATATGATTGAACTACCCTAGTCATTCAAACACTCAACAAAGGAACTAGGCTCACCATTCACCTCCCAACTAGTGACAGAGTACCATAGTACTATTTTGTTGGAAAATGTCACTCCCTAGAAAGTAAATATGATTCCCATTGTCATCCCACCAAGTGTACTGGGGAATCCAGAGGTGTTCCACTCCTCCACCCGTCAACATTAATCAGTTGCGGGTTTGCTTAAGGGTTCCATAGGAAATTTTCCTCCAACCAACAGTCTTGAGGGGTTGCAAAGACCACTCTTCACCTTCATTTGTTAAGGGATTCCAAAGATGTTCCACATATCCACCCTTCAATATTAATCAATTGCAAGCTTGATCAGGGGTTCCAGAGGAATCTTCCTCTACCCAACAGTCTTGAAGGGTTCCAGAGACCACTCTCTACCTTCATTTTCCCAAGGATTCCATAAATTTTCCACACCTTCACCCTTAATTATTAATCAATTCCAGGCTTGATCAGGGGTTCTAGAGACCACTCTCTACCCTCATTTTCCCAAGGATTCTAGAGATGTTTCACACCTTCACCCTTCAATATTAATCAATTTAATGCTTGATCAGGGGTTCCAAAGGAATCTTCCTCCACCCAACGATATTGAGGGATTCCAGAGACCACTCTCCACCCTCTTTTTCCCAAGGATTCTAGATATGTTTCTTCACGATGAGATACAAATTCCACTTGGAATAGTGTACTGGTTGAAATTAGTTATGACTGTACTAATTGAAAGTAGGGTTGAGCCAACTAAGGCCTCCTACTGCTACTTGATGATGGATTCCAAAGATATTATGCTCCACCCTTAGTCTATCCAATCCCGCAAGGGCTACACAGACACTAATTCTTCACTGCAAGCCAAGGTCTAAGTCTACTTCTCTACTGCATGGAATTTTCCATATGTCTACACCACACCCGCTGGGAAGTGGCTAGGGCATGGACATGATTACAAGTTTTTTATCTTAAAAAACAGGACATTATTATAAGGTATTTGACTAATTACTACTATGTTTTTCATGTTTTGAGGCCAATTCATTGATAAGTGGAATAACGATGTGATATTAGGCCAGCGAGAAAAAAAGTCAGAAATCCTCCTTTTCCTTTTATTTTATGTACAAAGACACGAGCCTTAATAGTGGTAATACATTAAAGAGAAATTGATATTTTAGAGTTAATAGGAAAATTTCATGCTATTGTGTAGGTGTGGGAACCAACACGGATCCTTATCCTAGTCTAGATCTGGTACCATGGTGGTTAGTGCTTCAACTTATATTAGGTTTAAGGTGAAAGTAATGAGGGTAGCCAAACCTGACATTCCCAATAGGAAGTTGGACAACCTACAGGCCTTATGCATTACAGGGAATATATTCAAATACTACCTAGCAATAATAAGAATACATTTATGAATCTACTTTTACCATGGAACCATGTCAATTGACTAATTGGAAGCACATAAGGTATAATTTCTAAGGTAGCATTGCGTGATGGGGACTCACCTCTGAGACTGCACCTTGCCTTGCTACCCTTGTGGTGCATACCACACTATCCTTAGGTGTGACTATTTCTTGTAATAGTGCCCTATGTATCGATCACATGAACATCATGCCTCCTCCTTCACTGAAACAATATTTCCTCTTTCTTCACTCAAATGACTTTTCTTTTTTCCTCACTTGTTTCTCATAGTATGTTGATGCTTTTCCTTCCTTTTCTACTATTCTCCCTTTTATGATCTGGCCAGTTAGTTTTTTCTTGTCCCCCCACGATTTTCTGCCAGTTGGCCTTTCATATCCTCCTTGGCTACCATTTTCCCTCTTCCTAGGCTTGTTCTAGAACCTACGAGGTGGGAGAGGAAAATATCGCCTCCTCCATGTGCAAAAATTCCATAAATATATCCCAACCCGGGAGACTCGTTCACATCATCCATGCTTGTTGTTCATTGAAACCCCCTATGTATTAGGTCTCTTCTGGACTATATCTATCTTTTGAATGTGAATTCTCATTGATCTTCTCACTTGTCCTTTTCCTTGATTTTCGGCTTATAAAACCCTTCGTTATTCCTTGTGGGTTAATTAACTAGGATTTATTTAATGTTTGGAGTCCTCTATCCAAGTTTAAAAACTTTATGAGTTAGTGGGATTAATTATAAGTGTCCTCCTTAAGAAGGGACCATCATGTTGATAATTGAGGCTTCTCTAATGATGGTTTGCTCATCAGTTAAGGCCTTGATCCATGAGACCTTATTTATTAGTAAGAAGGATAGTGTATACAAGGATAACAATAAAATATTCACCATAGTTACACAATGGAAAATTACCATGGCATTATTTATATTACATAAACAAATATACATGGATGTACATTGTTTACATTAAATGCAGTGTAAGGTAACCACATCCCTCAGGTCGTCTCACCAACACCAATAAACATTCATTATTAGTTTATTTGTTATATTAGTAGGTCGATTAGAACCTTTCATTGTAGCATTTCAAAATATAATTGTACACTTTGTGAACACACACTCAAAGCAAAGAGACCTACTCTTTTCTCCACTGCCCACCTGATTTCCCCAATAAAAGGCACTTTAATGCACTTTGAGACCATGGAGAGGCTCCACTAGTGCTCTTTCATTGGAAATTATTTGAATTGTTGCATAAGTCGAATCATGAAGAATAGTAACACTTGGTCTTCTGTGAGGCTTAATGAAATATTGCGAAAATGACCTCTTAGACTTCTTCGGTGCTTGTGCTTTTTCAGAAGACATACCAGAACATGACCCAATTGTCTATTTTTTTAAATTGGGGGATATTTTAGAGAAGGATTTGTGATCATCTATCTAGATCACATCACTGCCTCCATTTTGAGTAGTCTCCATGATCAACTTATTCAAAGAAAACTTGCCAGGATTGTAAGGCTCACGCTCTTATAGAATTCCCTATCTCTGTATTTAGGCACCCAACAAGGCAATGTCATGGATAAATAACTACCATTACTTATGGAATTCTATAAACTAGGACTACATAACAATTGACCAACTTTTTCAATGGTGCGGATTTACCACCTCTGAAAAAATTCATGTTGTTTCTTATGGATTTTTCATGCTAGATGCTGAAATTACATGTACTCCACGGACTTCACAATGATATTGGCTGACACTGAAATATTTTTATGGCTCCATTCTCCGTGAGTTCATTGTTTCATTTTTTTATATCTTTGACTAATTATTGGAAAAAAGAATATAGTGTACCAATAAGATGAAAAAGACCATAAATCAAATTGGGTTACTGCATATCATTTAATATTTGTTAATATAAGTAATGTGATAAAAAAATTATTTGTAAATGACAATTTTATCAGTAAATTTAAACATATCATTAATTACTTTACTTTTTATCATTAATTTAAATATATTATTATTTAATTTTAATATTCATTCTAATTTTTGGTTCAATTTAGTAATTTAAATTAGTTCTTCAAGTAAAAGTAATGTGTAACCCATTTATAAGAAATTGTTAAAAAAAATTGTGTTTAAGAAATGAATTTTTATATAATAAAATAATACTTTTAATTTATTTTAAATTATTTAAATAATATAAAATTTTGTTAAAAATAAAAAATAATATTTATAAATATATAAATAGAAGTTTAATATTGTTAGAGATTTCTGGAATAAAACTGTGTAATATGAATGATCTATTTCGGATGGTGACTCTATCCATCATCAGGACCATAGAAAGCTAACAATATGAATAACTGTGGAAGTCTTCAATCACTCAGAGGTTTAATATTTCAATAAAATATAAAAATTAAATACATAAAAAATATATATATATATATATATATATATATATATATATATATATATATATATATATATATATATATCTGTGTGTGTGTGTGTGTGTGAATTTCAATTTAGACTTTTGTGATTGTAAAAGGATTGTAAATATTTATTTTTATTAATGAAACATTATTATTTTTACTTATTATTGTTTTTTAGGATACAATAGGGTCCACCATGTGAGTAGTTAGGCTCCCAATTGTCAAGAAATAGCTAGAATTAGTTATGGTCCATGAGGGGATAGTGACATAAAAGAGAAAAAATACTCAGATAGCCTTCAAACAAAGTATAGAGAAAGCCTTCAAAAACGAGACTCAAAAGAGAGGTCGAACTCTTCATTATGATAGGCCTTAAGAAGTCTGAAGTAAGCCTCAAAAAAACCTCAATTTTTTATTTATAAAGCTGCAATATCCTTCAGAAAAACACAACTCAATTATTCCTTAGAGATAACCATTAAATCTCTCACTGAGCCGTTAAAAAGGGGGCTAAAGAACCCTGAATTAGAGAGTGAAAATGTACCACAGATATCTGTCAAAAGGGGTGTCGAAATAGGCCTCAAGTCAGGGGAGAAATAGGCCTCAGAGGTGGCCCTTAAACATGCCTAAACTAATCCAAAATAAACCTCAAGGAAGGTTAGAAACCAGCCTTCGACAGGGTCAAAGATGCCTTAGAAAAGGGGGGATTAAACAATCTAAAGTCCTAACCTCAAGAGCTTCTAAAATGCATCAAAAAATATGCCTAAGAAAAGGCCAAAAGAGTCTCAAAAAGGTCTACAGCTGTAGAAATTACACCAATGGATTCAATCTGATCATGCAATGTACTAAAACAATATACTAAATAATTTTACAATATTTGTGGTATATAATCACGATCACTCAATCACATGCAAGTAAGAGAAAGAAGTAAATAAATCTCACAACACAAGATTTTCTTGGGGAAAGCAACTACTCAAAACCCCTCCATATTTATTGTATAATTAACCAAGGAATCATGAAACAATACAATGCATGAGTACCCACCACAAGCTCATACACTCTACCAATTGTCTCACACTGATCTAGGAAAAATTGGACCAATACATAGCCAATTTCCCGCCCACCTTCAGCCTGCCTTGCTCACACAATCCCTAGGAAAAATAATTCCTATTAAATAGGAATTCCAAAATTCCTTGACTGCACAATCCATCATGGGCTTCCTGTGGCTTTATAACTACACCTGGGCAGTTCACTAGTAATACAAATGACAATTTACTTTCCTTAACCCTTTGTCTCAACTGGGTCGTCATCAGAATTGACATGCATGAATATATTAATAGTGAATCATCAGTTACTTGGTAGATCACTACTTGTGAATTAAATCTATTTTAATTCATTGGATCTTCCACTAGCTCATCGTTCAATTAGAACTAGTTAAATTGATTTTAACTCAATTAATTAGAGTTAACTGATTACCCTGACACCACACTAGTGTTACAACTACAAATGGACCCTGTAAATGATAGAATCACTCTACATGACTATCCTTTGACCCTCAACTCTAAATTCTTGAGCTAACTAAGTCTATCACACTTAGTTAACTATTGCAAGTTGTTATGAGATAAGATAACAATTTATTTTCCAATTTATTCAAAAATTAGACGCCCACATTAGCACTAATGTGTCACTGAATTCCTCACTCATGTGTGACCTGGAATCCCACACTAGTATGTGGTGAATTTTCTTGTTGAATTTCAACACTCCCTCTCAACAAGAAAGGGATTATCTTCTACCCTGATCCTGCCTTTGTGGTATTCGAATTTGCTCTTCGCAAGCACCTTCATCAAGATATCTACATCCTGATTTTCTGTGGGAATGTACTGCAACAACATAATGTGCCTCTGAACAAAATATTTGAGATGGTGGTACCAGATGTAAATATTATTGGACCTGTCATGGAATACAAGATTAACCAAGAGTTTTATGCAACTTTGGTTATCACAATGTATCACCGTCAGATCCATTTGATGACCAAACAAACCAACAAGTATCTTCCTCGTCCAGATGACCTCACAACCTGAATCGCTGCCATGTACTCTGCCTCGACTAAACTGAGTGCAACTAAAATATGCTTCATGTTGTACCAAGAAACTGTTGCTGATCCTATGTTGAAGATGCCCCCTAATGTGCTATTCCTGTTTGATGGACTACCTACCCAATCTGCATCGGTGAAGCCTTGAAGCTTCACTTCCTCTATCTGTCTGTACCATAATCCATAATTTGTAGTGCCCCTGATATATCTCAACACATGCTTCCCCGCCTTCCAAAAGAGCTTGGGAGGCTTAACGATATCTTGACTAAGTTGGTTAACTACGTAGCATATGTTTGGTCGTGTGTTCACCAAATATATAAGTGAACCCACAAGCTGCCTGTAAACAATAGCATCCACTACATCACCTAAAGTAGCATCCTCCTTCCTCTAGTTTCCTATAAGAGGAGTCTCCATGGTTTTGTTGTCTTCCATGTGGAACTTCCTCAAAATATCCTTGGCATACTTGCCCTGAGATACAAATAGCTCCCCTTCTCTTTGCCATATTTCCAAGAAAAGGAAATAGTGCAAGAGCCACATGTCCTTCATCTCAAACTCTCTTGCAAGATCCTCTTTACAATAAGTTATGAGTTGCTCATCACCTGTCAGTATAAGATCATAAAAATAAAGTAAAACAATAAAAATCTTACCATCAACCACAATATGATATAGGTTTGCATCCACTTCACTCTTTGTGAAGCCCAACCCGGTGAAATAGTTGTTGATCCTAGTGTACCAAGCATGAGGTGCTTGCTTCAGCCCATATAGTGCTCTCTTGTGTCTACACACATGCGACTCCCTATCAAAGTTATCAAAACCTTTTGGCTTCTCAATGTACACTTCTTCCTCAATAAATCCATTGAGAAAGGATGTATTTACATCCATTTGATGTATCTACCACCCCATCTACGTGGAGAGTGCAAGGATAGATCTAATCGATGAGTACCTTGCAACCGGTGCAAAAGTCTTCTCATAGTCAGTCCCCTCTACCTGTGAGAATCCTCAGGCCAAATATCTAGCCTTTTATTTCTCCACACTCCCATCTGTTGCTTGCTTCACCTTGTAGATCCAACTGGATCCAACCACTAACTTCTCCATTGGTCTTGGGACCACTTCCCATGCAATGTTTTTGATAATGGAGTCATAAGCCTCAACCATGGCATCAACTCATGTTGGTTGCTATATTGCTTCCTAAAAAAATGATCATTCTATCGCAATACACTCACTCATAAGAGCCATGTATCTAGCATACTTGTCTAGGGACCTTCTCTACCTGCGCTATGATGTAGGTGCACCTACATGCTCTGTCGCATCTAGCATCAATCTGTCAGCCTCTCTAGTGCGCTTCCTACCATTTATGGTGGATGGCTCTACATGAGTGGTTTATGCCACTCCATGATCCTCTGCTTGTGGTTTCTCCACATCTTGAGGTTCATCCTTTGGAACTAAGAGTTCCTCATCTGCATGCAAGTCAAGCTCCCTCTCAAGGGATAATTGCATGGCTTTCTCCTTGTCAAATTTAACATCTCTCCTGAAAACTGTTATCATGTTAGCCGAAAAATACACTCGATAGTTGTGGGGAGTATCAGTGTACCCCACAAATATCCCAACCTATGTTATTGGTTATAGATTCTTCCTGGCATCTTTGGTCACATGGAAATAGACAGATGAGCCAAAAATTTGAAAATATGAAACATCCAGTTTCTTACCTGAAAAAGCCTCCTTTGGTGTACTGATGCCAAGTATCTAATGAGGACTACAGTTCTACAAAAATACTGTTGTGTTTCATGCCTCTACCCACAGATGCAACAGTAGGCCTTGATCATGTAACATAGCTCATGCTACTCCCACAATTTTTCTGTTCTTCCTTTCTGCAACCCCATTTTGTTGTGGGTTATGAGGTGCACCCAATTCTCTTTGAATTCCTTCTTTGCTGTAGAAGTTCTTGAATTCATTAGAGATATACCCACCACCATTTTCAATCCTTAGAGACTTCACCTTCTTCCCTGTATATTTCTCTACCAGTGCTTTGAACTCACAAAACTTGGAGAACGTCTGATCTTTCTTCTACAGAAAGAATATCCAACACTTTCTAGAAAAATCATCAACAAAAATCACATAATAACTGTGTTTTGCTATGGAAGTTGTCGAGAATGGTCCACACACGTCTGAGTGAACTCTCTCAAGGATTTCCACTTGGTTCTCCTTCTCATTAAAGGTGGCCTTTGTATACTTCCCCATGGTACATCCCTTGCATGTGTCTATCTATGCAATATTACCATTTGGAAGACCTGTAGAAATTTGTTGCATGATCCTCAAAGAATTGTGGTGTAGATGGCCCAATCTCCAGTGCCATAACTCACCTCTATCCCGGATCATCACCTCCCCTGCTTTACTACTCAATTTTTCTTACACATCTACATCAAGTTTGTAGAGGCTCTTCACATGAACCCCAATCTTCTTTACCTGTCTTGTGGCTTGGTGATGAAGGAATGTCTTTCCTTCACTAAAAACCACATCATATCCAAGATCCTCCAACATAACAACTGAACCTAAATTATTTTTCAAGCCTGGTACATGCATGACATATTTTAATATGAAAGGTTTATTTGCCTATCTCCAGAAAGTAATTGTACCAATCTTGGTAGCATTATACCTCCCTTCATCACCCATTTTGATGTGCATCTGAAGATCCTTCTCCTCCAAGCTACTAAAGAGTTCTTTGTTTCCCATCATGTGGAAAGATGCTCCACTATCCAAGTACCACATAGATCCCATCACAGTTGACACCATGCATGCGATGAGAGAGAAGTCCAACTCAAACTATGAGGCCAAATCTTCACCCACTGTAGCTCTCGAAGCCTCTTGTTGTTGTTCTTATTTTGTGGACAATTTGTGGCAAAGTGTCCATGATCATGACAGTGACAAAATTTCATTTTTGACATGTCATGCTACTTGCCTTCTTTTCCAGTCTCAGATTTGGAATAGGAATTCTTCCCCTGCACCTTCATTTCCTTAACAGCCAAGGCACAGTTTTCCTCATCATTAGTATTGGATGAGGATCCATCCCTGGTATTCCACCGAAAATCTTCTTGCACCAAATCCTACCATAGTCGCTCCCAATTTGGTAACTTCTCCCTCCCATTCACAAAGTCCTGGTAACTATGCCAGCTCTTGGGAAGGCCTAGAAGTGCTAGGCTCACCAAGTCATCATTAGCTACAATAATCACAACACTTCCAAGCTTATCTTGACATTGAGTGAACTTGGACAAGTATTTCTGGATTGTCTCGCCCTTCTCCATTTTGATTTTCTTGAGCTTGTCCTTGAGTGCCAATTTTATGTGGTCACCTCTACTTTGAAACAGATCTATCAAGGCCTTCCACATAGCATATGGAGTTTCCTTTCCATGGAGACTAGAGACAATATGATCTCGAACTACCTCTAATAAGATCCTCCTCACCTTTACTAACTTCTTCTGCCATGCATCAAGAATTTGGTCATCTCCTGATGTGGTCTTGGGAATATCATTATCTATGAATTCCTTCTGTTATCATTCATATAATACCTAGGGTTGTTATTCTTTTTGTTTTAAAGAATATTAGAGGTAACCACAAACCTACTTTTAATCTTAGGATCTAGCCTTCCTAATTCTCAGAGAGGGCTCTCTCTTTATGATTTAAATTTGTTGTTTTTAGTTGATTTTAGGCTAGTTATGTAAGATTGATTGGTTTTGATTTTGGTTTGGTTTGGTTTGGTGGTTGAATTAATGATTTAGAAGGATAGGTGCAGGTCTATTTTCCATTGGGCTATGGAGTCAATGTATTAAGAAATAGGGAAGAATCAAGTTCTAAAGGAAGTGTTCATGGGGCAAGGTAGCTGAGTAACTTCAGATCTTTAGGCTGGATGGTGAAATGGTTTCAATCGGGATCAAGGAGAAATTAAGGGTTCGTCAAACCAAATAATGAAGGAAATGAAAGAGGTAAATTGAAATTAAGGAGAAATGAAGAATTCCTTAATCTGGATATCAGAAGAAAATATCAAAATGAATAACAATTCAAGACAGAGTGTATTTAAACAGGTTCTGAAATAAAATTCATGTTATATCATTTAAATTGGAAACATGAAAGTATGTGAAAAACTTCATAAAATAACAATTGAACAATAGAAAGATACTTCACTGAAGTGGATCAACACATGAATCCTGTAATGCAATGCCTTTATTACTCAATCCAGTCTGCTGACTTGAAAATGGTACAATAAACCCTCAGGTTTTAGATCAATACAACTATAGAAATGTTTAGCAGTCCACCCTTAATACTTCAAATTATGAAGTATTTATACAAAAACTATTATAAAATATCCTAAAAATGATTTAGGAATTATTCAAGGAAAAATAAATATCTTCATGAAAGAAGATAGAGACACCTAGGAGACTAAATGCTAATTGTCCCTTTTTATTAGGATTTGTTGTTTGCTTGTTGATATTTTGCTTTCTCTCTTTTGTTGTTTCTCAATGCTGGTTGTATTTTATGCTGTTGAGTGTCCTTTACGTTGGCTGCATCTTTACTTTTAACTATGCTTTGTCATTTTAAACTCTGTCTTTCATCTGATACTCTTTAAACTTTGTTATCAATTTACTTTTAAACTTTGACTGCTCTTTTACCTGTTTTACTTTTCTCTTTCAAAGTAAATCACATAACTTTTCCCAAGCCTCTGCATCTGGTAATTTAATTTTTTCCATTCTTCTGAGAATTTCATCATCTTCTGTGTACTTTTCAAATGTAGGCTTGTTGATAAATATATGATTTACCTCATGCTAGAGGTAAAAGAGATTCTCAAAACTCTGATAGAGTACTTATTTTGTAGGAATTCCTTTCATGGAGGAATTGTTGGCCTGTTCCTTTGCCACTTCTCTAATTTTTTTATCATAATATTCATGTTTCATCAATATTTCATTGATAACCAAAGGATTAGGCAGACCTTTTTGCCTTAGAACATAAAATTTCACCATGAAATTGGTTATCACAAGCTTCATGTTCTAACACTTATCTTCAAGTTGTACCATTAAGTTCCTTTTAGAAATTACCTTTCTTACATCAATGATTCTTTCAGTTCTATCATTTATGCCAATTTCCTCTAATTCATGTTTGTTCTTGGAATTAAGAAACTTAATTATTTCAGTGGCCTCTTCTGGCATTTTACCAAGTTCCTCCTTGACTTTGTAAATGACTTCACCTGCTGCCTTGATCAAATCCTTCTGCTCAAAGATAACTTGGATAGATGGCCAAATATCATTAATAGAGTTAATGATATTGGCCCACAACTGCTACTTTTCTTGGGCAAGAGGTTCTTTCAGTGTTAAATATTTTTCTAAATTTTGTACATTCTCAGTCAATCTGTTTGACTTCTGTGTTTCATTCTTATACATGATTTGAACTAGCTTCTTTTCATCCTCTAGAATTTTTATCTGTTCTTTCAGTATATTTATTTAATTTGTTTGTATGGAAATATCTGGCATTTATTTAACCAATTTACCTGCTTCATCACTTGGATGAGATGCTGCAGTAGATGATTATGTTGCTGATGTAGTGGGAAGTGTTATAGCTACTAGAACTGTTGTGGCCACTAAAGCTGCTAAAGTAGAAGGGACTATTGTAGTAACTGTAGGAATAGCAGTGACAGGAATTGCTTCCATGCTGGCCTTTTTCTCCTGCACTAACTTATCCATCTCATTCTCCATCTCTCTTAGTTGAGCTGTCAACTAAATGATGAGATTCATCATTTCATCTTTTTGGCCTTCATTCTCTAGAACTTCTTTTGCTTGTGGATGTTCAGTGGGAGGCAATTTGAGTTGTTTATTCAATGCAACAATGTCTGCATTCTTTTTCTTGATGATTTCTTCTACAACTTTAATGTTCTTGGGATCATATCCTACCTCTATGACCAAGTCTTCTAATTATTTGATTATGTTGTCTTCGGCTTGTGAGGAAGCCTTCTCTAGCTTTAACCGACCTTTGATGTTCTCTAGATAATTTTTCAGCTTTTGTACACTCATGGCTTTGTTGGTCATTGTGGATTATATCATTTCTCCAGCTTGATTATGGAATTCAATTTGGTCTATTGGATGTAGATCTTTGGCTTGAACTTCATATGCTATTTTATTATAGTCAGCTGATGACTTTGGATTCTTCACTGTTGGCTGCAAGAAGGTCATCTGCATCTTCCTGGTTTTATAGTCAAAGGTTGAAAGAAACCTTCTCTGGTCACTAGGTGTCTACTTCCAATATTGGGCATAAGTAACTTCTTTTAATGCCTCATTCCTGAGTTTTATTTCCTTGTACTTCTCCATGATATCATGTTCTTTATCTGTTGGTTTACTTGATGAAGACACTTCAAAAATATGCTTCTTTTGAATGGTTTGAGTATTAGAATTTTAAGGCTAGTGAGTTTCCTATGAAACTACTGGAGGCACATTCTCTTTTACCACTGTGTCTGTATCAATAATTTCAATAGTTTCAACTTTTTCATTTATAGGGTTTAGCTTGGGCTTCTTCCTGTACATCCATTTGAATTTGGTTTCTGTAGTGGTTTGGGCTGAATATGATCCTTCTTCTCTTGGCCTCTTGGATTTCCTATCTTGTAGGGCTGGAGTTTGCAAGATGTAACTAGTATCACCTTGATTCTATGCCTCTTTCAAATTATTCTCCAACCACTCTGACTGGTTGGAGTACTTTTCTATCTCTGGTTTGGACTCATGGACAAAAGGAGTTAATTTAAATTTGATTCTTAACTTGCCGATAAATCCTAAAGGATCATAATTCCATTTGAAACTTTCACTGAATTTGAATTCCTAAAGACACTTTTCTACTTGTTGACCAGCACCTCTACTGTTGCAAATAAAAGGAACAATCTAGTTTTTTATCTTAAACTGTGTTTTCTTCTTGGCTGACAGGAAATTCACTTCATCAGAGTTTAGGATCTGCCTGATATATTCAAGTGAAAATAGCCTCATTGGGAGGTATTTGGGCAACTTATATGGAGTGAGTTGACATCCATATACCCTAATCTCAGTGTGGTTCTGGTATAAATACCAGTCTCCTGTCCTACTGTGTTCTAATAACTACAAGAATTTTTTTATCTCATCATTGATTCTTGGTTTGCTGCTACTGCTTAGCATATTGACAATTGGATGAATAAATGAATCAATGAAGTTGCTATAAGTAAACTTTGTGGAATATTTCCTTATTAAGGAAGTACAGAAGACAACTGATTGGGGGTTACCCTTAGTGTCTAGTTTTTGAAGGCTAACTGAAAACCTATCAGATTGGAAGTATAGGAATAAATGAAACAACACAAATGAATATTTAAAGACTCCTTCTTCAGTTAATTTAATGAGTTGCTCATGAATAACATATAATAAGTACTGAGAAAAGTTAAATGTGAAGGATGGAGGTTGTCCTAGATAGAAAACCTAGGATTGAGGCATCTACATAATCATTTGTGAAATAACCTAGAATGCAAGACAACATTGTGAAAATTTGTCTTGTTCTTTCTGAGAAAATTGAGGCTAAATAGGGAGGGTTGCTCTTTGGAGTTTCAACTGATGAAGGAAAGAAGGTTTGGAAGATATGAAACCTCTTTGGAAAGTTAATTTTTAGATACAACTCAGTGAGGATTTCAATTGAAAGAGGATCTTCATCAAGTTTAGGTTGGATCTGAAGCATTTGGTTTATAAATTCTGCAGTAATGGTGAATAAAATTTCCTTGTTGTGGCTTATTAGGGCTCTTTCATTTCGAAGATAGTTAACTTGACAACGCCTGATGATATCTGGGAATTGGAAAGTCTGTGGGAGGATTTAATCGGGTAAATTTGTTTCCAAAGGTAGATATCATCATCCCGGTCCATGAATTTATCATGGCTCTAACAGTGGAGCTCGAGGAGGTTGAAATCAGTGAAAGGATCACTGATTTTGAAGTCTTTGTCTGCAAGGGGGGTATGTTCAACATCAATAATAGGAGGTTGCAGGGGATTGACTATCACAATGCCTTGGGAAGCCATAGTTTATTTTATTTTATTTTATTTACTACTCTCTGGCTTAAGAAATAGGCTCGGCCCTTAGGAATATTGTGAAAAGATGATTACAGTATGAAAAAAGGGTTTGGGAGATAACAATGGATTTCCTTTGGTCTACAAAGCTTTTAAACTGGTTCAATTGATTATTACTTTCTTTTTGTAAGTACAGGCCTTGGTACTTAGGAATACGTGGAAAAAATGAAGCTTTTGGTATACAGAAAGGTTCTGGATACAACAGTGGCTTTCTAGCAACAATATATGCTCCAGTGGTATTTATACTGCTTCAAACCGAATTTGCACAGGCTTTAGTAACGAAGGGCTTGAATTCTGGTCGATTTTGTCTTTAAAAATAGCTTAGAAGCATTGTTTTAGCTCAAAAACAGGTCGGCAGAGGCTTCCTTTGTGCAAATCTGAATAGAATGGTGAAAATACTGTAAAGGACAGCCTTTATGTTTTTAACCAACAATGATTAAACTTTTGGCATGGTCTTTATTTTTTTAACCAACAGTGATTAAACTTTGGGTGCGGGGTTAAATTCAAATGGGTGGTTTCATTGCAATGAACAAAAAAATAACCAGTGGTTTTCACATCGCAAAAAGATGGTATACGATTTTTGGCTTGGGAGTGTGATTAGTTGTTGATCTGAAATTGTGAGAACAAACTATTTCTCATACAGAGATTGACAGTAAGGGGCTTTCACCAGATCTTTCACCTTTACTAGAAAGGATGAATCCGGAGGCTACCTAGCCCACACACTGACTCTGCCTAAAGAAATAAAATGTAATCACTGTAATAGATCCGATCAATGAAATTATTTGTTATGTGAAAATTATTCATTAATCCAACTTTAATGTGTGAATAGGCAAGATTATGTATTCTGCAAATGAAGTATAATGGTTTGAAGATGAACTAATAAGTTTTGTTCTCTGTTTAATCCTGCTTGGGAAAATTTTACTTATAAAAATTTACTATTTAAAGGAGCAGAATCTGAAAATATGCAGCAAAATTATTCAATATGACAGCAAATAATTGTTTAAGCAATTCACCCCTCTCTTGGGCTACCTCCGCTGGGTCCAAAAGCCTCTAATTAGGCGTTTTCCTCTTTGATTAAATGCTCAAAATGTGAATACAACTGTATAGTAGCCTCAAATGGAAAAATACACTGCAAATTAAGATTCATAAGGCTCAAATCAATATAAAATGACTAAACAAACACCTCCATTGGATGAAGATAGTCCAAAACAGCTCTTCTTTCCTTAGGCCCTGGTGGCTCCACGACCAAAAACACTGGTAAATTCTCTGATAGAGCACCTTGATGGCTCTGAAAACACTCCCAACAGCTCCAAAATAATCAATTACCCCAGAATAAAAAAAAAATTCGTCCAAAAAGGACTTTCCTAGCCAAAGTTATGGCTCTTTTACTCCAACTGCCAGTTGGCCTAAAAAAACTCCAGTTAAATCTGGTGGAACTCCAGATAGTCCGACTAAACTGGAGATAGGTGCTAAATTTGGGCGGACCGCTGTAACTGTCGCCAGAGGGAGGGGGCTAGTGGATAAGGTCCACGTGACCGGACCGAATGGAGGTGGTTGAAGAACTGGAGTTATATGCGCTGAAACCTTAATATAAAACCATATGTTTTAAATAATTCCGCTCTCGGTGCTATTTACACGGGACCGCGTCCCAAACGGATTTTCGTGCCAAACGGTTTAAATAAATGAACCACCGTTGTAGCCCATTGGTTGGGCCGTTGGGTTGTGTCCGCCCCGACCCGGGGTCGAACCACACCGTGGCATACAAAAGATTTTAAACTCCGCCATTTTGAATCACGTGAACTTTTTAAAACAATACATAATTTTGAACGCCGCTCCAATGCAACGTATACAATACATTACCCATGTTAGCCACGTAATACCTTTGACTTTAAATCATATACGTTGCCATCTCCAATGTTTAAACTTTTAAACTTTACCCATATGCATTGAACGTATCATATGAACTTTGAATTAATATATGGTATGGTTTAACATTTAAATTTTTTTAATAAGGTTTAATTACAATTTAAAATTAATTAAAACATATAATTAATTAATATAATATATGATTAAATTAAACCATATAAAATATTAAAAACTATATAGTTTAATTAATTTATTAAACCTTAATAAAAATAAATAAAATTATTCCAACACAAATAATTTCCTTTCAAAATTGAAATTTATTGGGCGATTTCAAAATGCAATATCTCCTCCATATGGTAACGGATTTGAGTGTCGTTCGCGTCTATAGGATCATTTTGGCGAGCTCTTTCCAGTCGATCTAGTTCAGACCAATTCTGAGCAACTTAATTTTTGAGCATTTTTCTACAAGGGACTTTGATCTCCTGATCACACCTCCCATATGGGAAGCTTTTGGACCCTCAAAAGCTTTATGATTACTAAAACTGATGATGTGGAGACTGATTCTCCACTCTTCCACCCTTGAATAACTGAAATCTACCCGATTTCATCAACTGAAGCTTTTGAGAAAATGATAATCTGTCTCAGGAATCAACTGATCGACCATTGCTAAAATTGACAGAGTCATGATGCAAATGATTAAAATTTGCAGAACAGCAATTGTAATCTACAGAAAAAAAACCTTTTCTACACTGATCAAACTTCCCAGAAGACTTAAAATGACTTTCACCTTGCAAATTGTTCCCATGGCGAATTCTACCATTCTGAAACCAACTTTTTCCCATGTTGAATTTTGTGTCCTTCTTGCTTGCACTGCTTTGCTTTGACACTTCATTCACTGCATTGGCTGACCCAAAAGGTAATTCGTGCAACATAACATCATCTTTTTTCAAATACAAACTGTTATCAAACTGAGACAAATTATTAGCAACATCAAAATCTAGTCGTTTCAACATCAACAAAGTTAGACTTTGACTTGCATTAACCAGTCTCTTCAATTGACTTGCATGGAGTAAAGAAGATTCTAGCTTCTTCTTGTGAGCTCTCACAATGTACTCTTTACCATCTTTGAACAAGTGATACTTGTTTTCATGGCGATAGAAGATGGCCTTCCTGTCAAATAAGTAAGGACTTCCCAAAACAATACCTGAGATATCAAGCGGCACCACATCAAGTTCAACTGTGTCAATAAAGTGTGCAGTTATTGCAAAGCGCAATATGCACTTCCTTGAGACTTGCAAATTGGCATCCTTACATATCCATCTAGGTGGATAAGGCTTCGGATGTGGAATGGTCTCAAGTTTAAGATGCTTGACCAAGTCTTCAGATATAAGATTAGCTTGTGACCCACTGTCAAATAGTGTGTCAATTTTGGTATGTTTTGAAATTACCCTCACATGGAAAAGCTCTATCCTCCTCTTTTCATCATGAGTATCTTTGTGAAAATTCAAAGAGCTAGAACTAGGAATTGTGTCTTGCACCACTTCTTTCCCCTTAATGTTCTTTAAAACCATGGCTATGCTTTTTGTCTCATCTCCTGAGTTTGACCCTAAGTCTTGCTCAACTGTTGCTACAATTTCTCCTTTTCTTTGGTCTTGCTTTTGTTCTTGTATTTTTCTGGTTTCAATTCAGGATGAAGCTTCCAGCAATGATCTTCATCATGACTTGTCTTAGAACAGTTCTTTCAAAAGAACTTTCCTTTGTCCTTTCTTGAATTTGCAACTCTCTTTTTTCCTTTGTTTTTAAAATTACTATCCTCGTCAAAATCATTCTTTCCTCTAGCTTCTAAATGTGTATCCTGGACACATACTTCATCTAAGCTGGTAGGATTGAACATTAGAATAGTATGTTGAAGGTAACTGTGCAAACCTCCTATGTATTTCAACAAGATGTCTTGACTTTGTAAGTCTACTCCAAGTAGAAGTGCTCTCCTTCTAAACTCTTGGGTATAATCTTGCACATTTTGACCCTTAAGTTGCCTAAAATTTTGCCAATTCATGATTGCTTTCTGAATATGAGCAAGAGGATAAAAATATTTCTTAATAGCAGTAATAAACTCATTCCAAGTTAGAGTTATCTTACCATGCTTTTTAATTTCCTCCCTGGTCTTGGCTTCCCACCAAACCAAAGCTGCTCCATCCATTCTCAAAGAGGCTAATTGGATTTTTGTTTCATCATCATGCAAATTCTGAATTCTAAGATAGACTTCCAGTTGTCTAATCCAGTTATCCAATTTTTCTTCATTCACATCACCATTAAACATCGGCAACTCAAACTTTACATCAAGATTTAACAAAGGATTTTTAAGAGATGTTTTTGTTTTGTGTGACTGATTTTCAGAAGTTGAAGAGGATGATGTGGAGGAAGAGGATGACAATGGAGATGAAGGATCACCATTTCCTCCATTCCCTTTCTTAGACTCATCCTTTTCTTTCTTCCCTCTTGAATAATCTCCTTCTTCTCTTTGGTTTCTAGACCCTTCTCCAGCAATCCTATCATTTCTCTCCTGGTATAGGATCCTAACCATCTCAGTCAAGTCCAAGAAAGCTTTTCTAAAGACTCTTTCTTCTTCCTTGGGATCCATTTCCTCATGTAATTCTCCTTCTCTGGAAGACATGTTTGTGGCTGATTCTAAGGCTAATGAGGATTAAATGGAAGGTGGATGTAATGGCACTCTAGCCCTCCTTGGTTGAGGATTAACTTGTTCTCTAACCAATTGACCTTCCCCTCTTTGCAATTTCAGCCTAGTAAGCATCAAATTTTGCAGAATAATACAATTTACTTGCACAAATTTCACAAACTCTTAAGAAAAACCTTGAGCTCTGATACCAACCTGATCTGAAATTGTGAGAACAAACTATTTCTCATACAGAGATTAACAGTACAGGGCTTTCACCGGATCTTTCACCTTTACTAGAAAGGATGAATCCGAAGGCTACCTGGCCCACAAACTGACTCTGCCTAAAGAAACAAAATGTAATCACTGTAATAGATCCGATCAATGAAAGCATTTGTTATGTGCAAAGTATTCATTAATCCAAATTTAATGTGTGAATAGGCAAGATTATGTATTCTACAAATGAAGTATAATGGTTTGAAGATGAACTAATAAGTTTTGTTCTCTGTTTAATCCTGCTTGGGAAAAGTTTACTTATAAAAATTTACTGTTTAAAGGAGCAGAATCTGAAAATATGCAGCAAAATTATACAATATGACAGCAAATAATTGTTTAAGCGGTTCACACCTCTCTTGGGCTACCTCCGCTGGGTCCAAAAGCCTCTAATTAGGCGTTTTCCTCTTTGATTAGATTCTCAAAATGTGAATACAACTGTATAGAAGCCTCAAATGGAAAAATACACTGCAAATTAAGATTCAGAAGGCTCAAATCAGTATAAAATGACTAAACAAACACCTCCATTGGATGAAGATAGTCCAAAACAACTCTTCTTTCCTTAGGCCCTAGTGGCTCCACGACCAAAAACGCTGGTAAATTCTATGATAGAGCGCCCTGATGGCTCTGCAAACAATCCCAATAGCTCCAGAATGATCAATTACCCCAGAATAAAAAAAAATTCGTCCAAAAAGGACTTTCCTAGCCAAAGTTATGGCTCTTTTACTCCAACTGCCAGTTGGCCTAAAAAAACTCCAGTTAAATCTGGTGGAACTCGAGATAGTCTGACTAAACTGGAGATAGGTGCTAAATTTGGGTGGACCGTCGTAACTGTTGCTAGAGGGAGGGGGCTAGTGGATAAGGTCCACATGACTGGACCGAATGGAGGTGGTTGAAGAACTGGAGTTATATGCGCTGAAACCTTAATATAAAACCATATGTTTTAAATAATTCTGCTCCCGGTGCTATTTACACGGGACCACGTCCCAAACGGATTTCCGCGCCAAACGGTTTAAATAAATGAACCACCATTGTAGCCCGTTGGTCGGGCCGTTGGGTTGTGTCCGCCCCAACCCGGGGTCGAACCACACCGCGGCATACAAAAGATTTTAAACTCTGCCATTTTGAATCACGTGAACTTTTTAAAACAATACATAATTTTGAACGCCGCTCCAATGCAACATATACAATACGTTACCCACGTTAGCCACGTAATACCTTTGAATTTGAATCATATACGTTGCCATCTCCAATGTTTAAACTTTTAAACTTTACCCATATGCATTGAACGTATCATATGAACTTTGAATTAATATATGGTATGGTTTAACATTTAAATTTTTTTAATAAGGTTTAATTACAATTTAAAATTAATTAAAACATATAATTAATTAATATAATATATGATTAAATTAAACCATATAAAATATTAAAAACTATATAGTTTAATTAATTTATTAAACCTTAATAAAAATAAATAAAATTATTCCAACACATAGTATTAAAAAAAAATTCCTTTCAAAATTGAAAGTTATTGGGCGATTTCAAAATGCAATATCTCCTCCATACGGTAACGGATTTGAGTGTCGTTCACGTCTATAGGATCGTTTGGCGAGCTCTTTCCAGTCGATCTAGTTCGGACCAATTCTGAGCAACTTCATTTTTTAGCATTTTTCTACAATGGACTTTGATCTCCTGATCAGTTGTGGAACCACCACGTATCATGGGAGTGAAGTTACGAAACTGCTCATTTCGCAACCCTTCAGTGACATTAAAGGTTGGGTAATCGGGGGTGCAATAGGTTCTATTGTCCATTGGATCTGAGGAATGAAGATTCGACGGATGGACGAATAGGGGGGATTGTCAGGGATTTTGATAGGTGGAACCCGGGATAAGTTATGCGATGGGTGTTGTAATATATGTGAAAAGGTTTAGGAATATACAATATGCGGGTTAACATAACATGGTATATATGTGGGTTGGGACTTTAATAGTGGGGTTTTATATATAATCAATGGGATTAGAGGAAAGTGGGACTCGAGATTATTATAATGGGAAGCAGGTTAATATGCAGGTTGGGTTAAATTGTTAGCAAGAGTTAATATGTAATGGTAGGGGGGTTTAATGTAATAATGCAGGAATTAGTATTTATATGGGATATTTTAAAATACATTAGGGATATGTTAAAAATCATATCGGGGAAGGTTTTTCAATGGGGCCCGATACATTTTTCTAACTTTTTAAACTATGCAAAGTGTTTTTTTTTGCATGTTTTATTTGAAAAAGGGAAATTACTTTTTTCAAAGGAAAATGTAATTTTAACTAGGGAAAGGGGTTTTAGGAAGGGAAAATTAGTGAAATAATGGGGAAAGGTTAGTATGAAGGGGAAGGGGTATTTTTACAAGGGAAAATGCCTTTTTAAGAATGGAATTAGTGTTTTTAGCAAAGGGAAGGGAATTTTGAGGGATATTAGTGATATAAAATGACCAATTTATGCTTTCCATGCCTTATAACACTCTTCTACCTACCCATCATTTACCCTAACATTTTTTATTCATTTATTTGGGTGCATTTGAGTTTGCTGACCCTTTAAGTTTTCTTTGATAATAAAAATATATAATTCTAACCTTATAACTTCCGATGGCTCAGATTAAACTGATGAGCTCATTATTATTCTCTACGTAACTACTGATCTGCTAAGATTAAATAGTTTGGTTAGATCTTTATTCTCTTACTATCAGCATGAATGAATCAATATTAAGTTTTTTGATCATCATGGATTGTGACATTTTTGACAAGCTGCACACAATCTTATTTTGCAAAGTAAAGTAAAAAGTGGTGGCATTTGAATTTGCATCACTTTCAAGATCTATTTTTATCTCTTTTTTGGTGGGGTTCATATTTTATATTCTTTTTTGATATTTTTCTTTCAGTCCTTTGATTTTTCTTTTAGGACTTACCCTCTTTACATTTTTTAGTATGGGAAAACAATTTTCTGAAAGAAAAGTATGTACAATATTACAAGACTAATCATAGTCAATTCAAAATTATGAATCCTATTATTATAGGACCCTAACACCTTCAACCCATTGTCCTCCAACACTTCCTCCATCCTTTCCTTCCATGTAATATAATTCGAACTAACCTTGAGTGCATATTTGACTCTCAAGCCACTGAAAGACATCTTGATCTGCTTCTAGCTCCAAAGAAAGTATCTGCAAATTTGAATACGGTTCAACACAAACTCAATTTCTTCTCCACTATTGTGATTCTTGGCACTATGATACCATGTAGAAATTACACCAATGGATTCAATCTGATCATGAAATTTACTAAAACAAGCTACTAAAAATTTCTCCCATATTTGCAGAATATAAATCACGATCACTCAATCACATGAAAGTAAGAGAAAGAAGTAAATCAATCGCACAACACATGATTTTCCTGGGGAAAGAAACTGCTCAAAACCCCTCCATATTCATTGTATAATCAACCAAGGAATCATGAAACAATACAATGCATGTGTGCTCACCACAACCTCATACACTCCACCAATTGTCTCACACTGATCTAGGAAAAATTGGACCAATATATAGCCAATTTCCTTCCCACCTTCAGCCTACCTTGCTCACGCAATCCATAGGAAAAATAATTCCTATTAAATAGAAATTCCAACCTTCCTTGACTGCTCAATTCATCATGGGCTTCCTATGGATTTATAATTGCACCTAGGCAGTTCACTAATAATACAACTGATAGTTTACTTGCCTTTAACCTTTGTCTCAACTGTGTCATCATTATAATTGACATGCATGCAACTATTAATAGTGAATCATCAGTTACTTGGTAGATCACTACCTGTGAATTAAATCTATTTTAATTCACTTGAGCTTCCACTTGCTCATCATTCAGTTAGAACTAGTTAAATAAATTTTAACTCAATTAATTTGATTTAACTTATTGCACTCACACCACACTAGTGCTACAACTGTAACTGGACCCTGTAAATAATAGAATCACTCTACATGCCTATCCTTTGACCCTCAACTCGAAATTCTTGAGCTAAATAAGTCTATCACACTTACTTAACTATTACAAGTTGTTATGAGAAAAGATTACAATTTATTTTCCAATTTATTTAAAAATTGGACGCCCACATTAGCACTTATGTGTCATTGAATTCCTCACTCATGTGTGACTTGGAATCCCACACTAATATGTGCTGCATTTTTTTGTTGAATTTCAACAACAACCAACCACAAAACAAGCCCTTGTCTAGAGAAAATATCATCACAAATTGATAATAGAATAATCCCAAAAAACCTCATAAAGCTCGACCTATCACTCCAAATTAGCGTGACTACATAGGCATCAAAAATCACAGCAAAACTTTGCTAATGATGAAATGAGAATGATACCGTTAGAGGATAAATGACCCTTCTATATATACTAAACAAGGGGCCTTATAGAGGGGGGAAACATGCCCAAAAGTTATGGATCCAACCTTAAAATAACTCAAATTTTAATTTTCAAATTCACATTTTATTGAGTCAACCTAAACTCCAATTTTTGAATTATTCTCACAATTAAAAAAGCATTGATATGATCCTTCTTTGCAAGTTAATTTGGGCTAGTATATTCCTCTTTTCGAGGGTTTCTTAATCAACCCAAGGCTCACAAAATTTAATAAATTTTCTTGAATATAAATTCCAATATTTGATAATTCAAGTGGTTTCCTTTAACATTTAATTTGGAGTACCTTGCCCACATGCCCACAGTATGGGACTCCAACTTTGAAAAGGCATATCTCCTCAACCGTGAGGAGTTATATTGCGTGCCACCTACTATTATAAACGACATAACAATTACAATCATCTAATGATGGCCTCATTAGAAAATTCACAGACTTTTCGATACATTTTCCTCAATTAATGTGGGGATTCTTTTGGATTCTACATGGATTGCTATCAATGAAAATACAATTCCAACTATAACAGGCCACAATCAATTCCATTTTCTTTTTTTTAACCACAATATCATTTTTCGTGTCCATAATTTTGGAAATTTTCAATAATTTTGAGATCAAGCTATTCATTGTTCAGTTTATTACTGATCAAACCCTTACCTAGGAGGGAGAATTATAATCTCAAGTGGAGAGCCTAAAAACAACTCTCGGGAAAGCCACCCATTGTGCCCTCATTAGGGGAATTTTGAGCTCTAAAATGGGCCTCCTAAGGAAATTGTAAAATAACAGTGGAAATAATAAAATAAGATTTGATTACATCATCAAATTTTAGAGGGAAAAAAGAAAAAAATACTTTTTCAACTTGTATTTTGAACTTATCTCCCTAAGGATTTGCTCAAATTTCAAGTGGGAATACTCATTGGATGAAAAATTTAATTCCACATTCAAGGAGTACCCATGTTGCATACTTTTGATGGACTTTTCTACACGAAAAATGAGAAATAATAAAAAACCGTGATTGCAATCACATTTTTAATGTATTTATCATTTTTTGTATAGCAGGGTCCATCAAAAGTATGCAACATGGGTACTCCTTGGATGGGGAATTAAATTTTGCATCCAATGAGTATTCCCACTTGAAATTTGAGTAAACCCTTAAGGAGATAAGTTCAAAATACGAGTTGAAAAAATAGTTTTATTATTTTATTATTTTTTAATATTTTTAATTTTTTACTCCAAAAAAGGTGAATCATCCCCCATGGTTGACATCATCATCTTGAATCCTATTGGTTCTTATAAATTTTATTTTAGTTGTACATTTTTCTTAGGAGACCCATTTTAGACCTCAAAATTTCCCTAATGTGCTCCATTCTTCAAACTAAAGGAAAATAAGTTATCCTAGTCTATGGGAGGAATATTTATGGTCAAACAAGATAAATTACTTACAAAAGAGTATCTCGTCAGCTTGAATTTGAATTATAAATCTTATCACAAATAATCAGTTTTCCTTGAATGAACAATAATTTATCATCCATGAATGTTGATTAACATAAGTACGCTAGATGAGCTATGGAATGAGTGCTTATCCAATCCACTCAACTTCATTGAAGTGTTAATGATATGAACTTAGACATGAATGAAAAATAATACAAATATCTATGGAATGAATGCTTATCCAATCAACTCAACTTCATTGAAGTGTTAATGATATGAACTTAGACATGAATGAAAAATAATACAAATATAACCATAAATACATATATGCAACATAAATAACACTTCATTTCATTAATATCAAAGAACTGAAATATGCTTACAAACAAAATATAAATAAACTAGCTCAGGGAATGGTAGCTTATCTCTAGGAAGAGATGTGGCAACTACATACCTCTGAACTATGTTACAATGAGGCTCAGGCCTATTTATTAATGAGAAGCAATGAAAAGCCCTAAAAATAAAAAAACCTAACCCTAGGAGATGAATCACCAAATTTGCGGGCCCTATTGGGGTAAATTGGTACATCAACTTCCCAGGTTCGTAATTTTGGAATAAGATCTCTGTTTGAGGTGCACAATACCTCATTAGAAATATATATCTGAGGACTACAACTTTCGACTACAAACATTATCCAAACACTTCAGTCTCCCTATTTTCCAAAAACAACGTCATTTAGGGCCTCAAAATAGCTCCAGAAGTTTAGGACTCGAAAAATTGCCAAAAATAGTAAATTGTGCTACAATTAAGGAAAATGAAACTAAAAGAAACAATGGGGGGGTCTAAGTGGAACAAGTGGGTGGCCACCAATATCCACCTAGATCAGTCCTCCCCCCTTAAGAAGTAATGGTCCCCATTATGTTTAGTGCCTCCATGAGATGGGGAAACTTCTGCTGAACTTGGTCCCTTGTGAGCCACTTGCCTTGGTGCAGGATTTGGTCAGCTTTGACAACCCAATACAGTTGAATATTTTGTTGGCGAGTGTTCTTGATCTGTGTTTCCATGATCTGATCAGTTGTTTCCTATTCCATGTCATCTGGGTTTAACTCCGCTGATGTGAGTTGTTCTGCAATGTCGAATGTGTCCAGTAATGGTGGAAAGTATGGTTGAAGGCAGTCCACATTGAACACTGGGTGGAGGCCAAGGAATGGTGGAATGATGAGCTCGAAAAATGTAGCCAAACTTTGTTACCCACCTAGAACTTGTGTGACACCCAATGTTGATCATGTCATTTCTTTTACTTAGCATTCGCTTTGTCTAATATGTCATGGACATGTTGGCATATGTACTGGATTCGCTCAATGAAGTTGTTAGCCCTGTCGGTTTTAGACTAGACATGGGCCAAAGCTGCCTGAGTTGCTGCAAATGATATGGCCACATCAATGGGACATAGTGGTTGGAATCCCAACACCACCTAAAAGGGGTTGTGGCCAATTGAGCCATGGAGAGCTTTGTTTTATTTTTGCTAGAAATATGGGAGGCTTTCATCCCATGTGTGAGGATACTTCAATTTGTACATGCATATAATGTGTATCACCATTCGGTTGACGACCTCTATTTGGCCATCAGTTTGGGGGTGGAAAGTCATGACTTAGTGAGCTTGGTATCCAGCATCGACCAGAGACTTGACTAGAATGTACTTAGGAACTTGTTGTCCCGATCTGAGATAATGGACTATGGGATCCCAAAGTCTACCCACACTCATTCAAAAAATATCTTAGCAGTGGCTTCTGCTGTGATACTTTTTTTGCAGGCTGCCAGGATGGCCATCTTATAGAATCTATTGATTACCATGAAAACATAGTCATTTCCATGCTTAGTCGAAGGGAGGCCCAACATGTAATCCATGGAGATAGTTTCCCAAGGTCAACTAGGAGTAGGCAGTGGATTATACTGGGCCTTGATTCTTTATGGTTGATTTGGAAATGGTGCACGCAGTGCAGGATTTGATGTACTTCCCAACATCCTGTCGAGGTTCGACCAATAAAAATGCTTTTGTAGGAATACCATTATTTTCTCTACTACAAAGTGTCCAATGACTTGAATTTAGTGAGCCTGCCAAATCATCTTGGCATGCTCACTTGAAGGAACCCATATATGTCCTAAATGACACAACAATGTATCTTGGACGTGAAAATTTAGAACTTGCTTACCTTCCAAGTGTGTCTACTATGTGTTTTCAAATTTTGGATCACTCTTGTACAGGTGTGGCCACTCTGAAGTCCCGTGCCAACAAGAGTCGAGCATAGTGGTCAACGTCATGACCAACGGTCAGCTAAGGTAGTCTACAAAATTATTGGTGTTTCTCTTCTTCTACTTAATTTTCAAGTGGAACTGTTGCAGGTATGTGGACCATTTATGATGGTGAATGTTCTACAACTTACCTTGTGTATGTATGAAGTGTAGAGGTCGGTGGTTTGTGTGGATTATCGTTTCTTCCCCATAATGTAATTCTTCCATTGTCAGCAAGCTTGCACAATGGAATACATCTCTTTGTCATAGGTGAGATACTTTCGGACTGTGTTTGAAAGTGTCTCACTGTGATATGTCACTGGATGCCCCTATTAATTAAGAACTACACCAATAGCATAGTCAGAAGCATCTCTCTTGGTCTTGTTATTGATCTTTAATTTACGAGATTGTGATAATAAAAACAGACGAAAACATCAAAACCACTTTCGAAGCTGGGATCTAGCCCTGCTAGCTTCAGAGAGGGATCCCTCGGTAAAATTTAGCTATGTTTTGAGTTAATTTTAGGCTAGTTATTATTGTACTGATTGTTTGTTTGATTTGGATTGTTTGGTTCATTAAATGGATATATTTCCATTGGGCTATGAAGTATAAATATTTAACTGGATCTGCATCAATTTTTGAAGGAGTCTCACAGGGCAAGCTAGGTTGCATTAACTGGATCTTTTAAGATTTTAAGTGCAATGTGAAAATATAAGAAATGTAAATTTAGTACAAAATTACAAATTGAAGAGAAATCAATTATTCTTCAATTTGACCTCAAGAAAAAACATGTAAATTACAAACAACCAGACTAAGGTTCTCTAAGTAACATATCCTATTCATCACAGTTTCTCTTATACAATTAAGATTTTTTGAATTACAAAGAAAGGAAAAACAATGAATAACACGATTATAGAAGAAAAAAGATCACTAGTGAATACACCACATGAATCCTGTGAAAATTTCCTTGTATTATTGATGCTCCCAACACTTGGAAATTACAATGATTATCAGAAATTATACTCAATAATCAACCCTTAATACTTCTAATAGTGAAGTATTTATACTAATTACAGAAAGGATTTACAGAATCGATGCCTTAGCTGACAGTGTGTTATTAGCGTACTATCAAACAATAAAATCAAATGGTTACAAAATAATAGGCAAGGTCTACAATGATCTGGAATGCTGCCATTTGTTTGGGGGAAACAGTTGTTGAATAGACCTATTTCTAGATTGTGTCAGTTAATGTACTGCCCTATGTTGATTGTCTCCAAATTACTGCTCAATCTTATCATTCAAAGATTTTATCCAATCGATCTTCATCTGGGATGGTCAACTTAATTACCTTGTGGTAAATCTCATCAACTTCTGTGTATCTGGAAAAATTTGGTTTTACAACAAAAATATGATTTACTTCATGCTGGATGAAGAAATCATTACCCATAGCTTCCAAAAATGCTCTACCTGTCATGCTGCCTTTCATGCTTACAAATTTGGTGTTGTCCTTGGAAATATCCTACAATTTCTTGGCATAATATTCATAAGCAATTAACTTATGATTAATCAAAAATAAAGAAGGCGGACCCTTTTTTGTTAAAGGTTCAATTCTGGTAAAGAATCTGTTAACTGCTATCTCTAGATTGTGGCACTTTTCTTCTAGCCGGACAACTAGATTCTTCTTAGTAAGAATCCTCTTCACGTCTAGAATATATTTTGTCATGTCATATACTCCCAAATCATCCAATTCATATCTATTTTTAGAGTTCAAGAACTTGATGATGTTTGTTGTTGTTGTAGGAATTTCTCCCAGGTCTTGATTGATCTTTGTTATAGCATCAGTTGCTCTTATTATTAACTCCTTTTGTTCAAATATTATCTGGATGTAGGACCGTATTTCCACAATGGAGTTCATGATGTCTAACCAAATGATTTACTTGGCTTGGGGCAAGGTTTGTCCTATTGTTGATTCTCTTTCTGAATTCTACAATCTTTCTATCAAGTTCCAATTAGCTCTGTGTGCTTCTGTTGAATGGGAAGCTTCACTCATTGTCCTCTGGTCTTGTAACATTTTAACCTGGTCCTGCAGCTTCTTAATATCTTCTATCTAGATGGACAAATTTTCAACTGCCTTAGTCAACTGTTCAACACCATCTGTTGTTAGTATAGTTTGTGGAGTAGAAGTTGTAGCTGTAGGAATGGTTGTAAGAGGTACAACATCGAATGGAAACATGGACAAATTTGCAGTCTGCTCCTTTTCTTTGATCATATTTTCCATCTCAGTCTCCATCTTTCTTATTTGTGCATTTTTCTCCATAATGAGCCTCATCATGTCAGTATTCTGGGTCTCTTTCTCCTCAATATCATTGGTAAGAAGATCTTCAGTGGTTGACAGCTTCAACTATTTTCTCAATGCTACTATATCAAAATTCTTCTTTTTGATTATCTCTTTTGTGGCCTTCATATTTGATGGATCATATCCTATCTTGAACACTAAATATTCTAAGGATTTAATCCTTGTATCCTTAGCAAGAGAAGGGATCTTCTCCATTTTTAATTGTGACTGGATATTGGACAAGGAAACCTACAATTTGGAAAGATTCATAGTAGTATTAGTCAAAGTTGAAGACATCATTTCACCTGTATGCTTATGCATATCCATTTGATCAATGGGATGAATATATTTAATGTAAAATTCAAAGGTTGTATTCTTGTAGTCAGATGTTGACTTTGGTTGTGGAATTTGGGCCTCAAGGAATGCCATCTGCATCTTACCCTTCTCTGAATCAAATACTAACAACAACCTACTTTGAGAACTGGAATTATACTTCCAAAATTGGGCATAGGTGTTTTTATTAAGGATTTCATTTTTTATCTTTATCTCCCTGAACCCGTCAAAAACTGTCTTTTCCTTCTCACCTTGGAGAACCTTAGTTGTTTGGATAGCTTGTTGCTGGTCATGAGATACTGAAAATTTTTTGGGAGAAACAGTGGATTGGCCACCTACTTGAGAAGATGAGGGTGTTTCTTTAGTGACCATAGCAACTATTGAAAATGCAACAAGATGATGGAGCTTAGTGAAATGAAGTCGCCTTCACTAAGTGGGCCTATAGGCTATTTTTGGCGCAAAGTCTATTTTTAGACTATGTCTATTTTTAGACATATGGAGCATGGTCTAGGAGTTGCAGGATGCTATTCTTGGATGATTGGTCGATTTGGTAAAAATAGTGGACCTCTATTTTTAGACATTGGGCGGAATCTATTTTTAGACTTCCGGGATAAAAATAGAACGGTCAAATATTATTAGCTCTTAATAATATTTGGACTATAAACATTATCTTATTCTCTTGGCACACTTCAGTTTGAGCTACGGATGTGGCCCATGTAGCTGAAAAAGGAATTACGCTATTCCTAGGGGTTTGGTTGAGTTATTGCATGGTTGACTTCAGTTAGACTCATGTGGCAGAGTTTTGGTGGAGTTGATGGAGTTGTGTTCGGTTTAACTTAGTTGAACTAGTTGTATTTAGTTTAACTGGCTAATACACTAGAGATGAGTGGTGTGAATTAATTATTAATTAATTCACTAATTATTAACTCATTATTCAACTAAAGAACACATCAGTTAACACTAGTGCATGGACAGTTCAGTGAAGACCAGTGGAAGAGATAGGTGAAAGAGTCGGTTTGCTATTAGTTGTGAATATAGTTGTGCATGAGATTTGCACAAGCATTTAGTGAGATTTCCAATGAGAATTGCGCAGTTGGAGCTAGTGGTATTTGAACTTGGATCTCATCCATAATCCTTTTGGATTGCGCAGTAGAGGCAGGCAAACAGTGGACGAGTTTTGAACCAGTGACTTGTTCAAAATTGAGCTAGTTTGTGTGTAACTTTTGGAGATAGTACTGAGTACTTGTGAGGAGTATTGTGATATGTATTGTTACATGTTCTCATTCATTATATGATATAGATAGCTGGGGTTTTTCAGCTATAAGATTTCCCCATTACATACTGCGTTATATGTGTGTTGAATTTATGATCGCATACCACTTGTTTATTTCCGCATCTGATGATCAATTGTAGAGGAGGTTATGTATTATGCATGAAATCGAATTAATTTGTGATCGGGATAATCTCTGTGGCTAATAATATCTATTATTCAGTAAATTTCTACATGGTATCAGAGCGAAATTGATCATCGGATCTATTACAGTGATTATTATTTTATTTCGGTAGACAGAGTCTGTAAGCGGGCCAGGTAGCCTCTGGATCCATCCTTTCTTTGAAAGGTGATATATCCAGTAAATGCCCCTACAGTCGATCTCTGTGCTAGAAATAATTTGTTCTCAAGTGTAGATCGGAAGCGGTTGAGTTTTGAGTTGGTGGAATTCGAATTTGCAGCAGAATTTGGAATTCGAATTTGTAGCAGTTTTCTTGGTGTCGAAGTCAAAATGTCTTTCAATGGATTGCGACTGGAGAATGCCCTTGAGGGAAGCTCGAATTATGTTGCATGGAAATACAAGATGGAGGCGGTGTTAGATGAAAATGGCTTGTTGGAGTTCATAGAGAAAGAAATTCCAAAGCCTGCTGATGCTGCTCAAGTTGAGGCTTGGCAAAAGAAGATGGCGAAATGTCAAAGGATTCTGTTGGAGGGCGTGAAGGATCACATTGTATCCAGCGTGCATGGAAAAGCTTCTCCATACTTGATGTGGAATGCGTTGACAAATTTATTCCAAAGCAAGAGCGACCAGAGGAAGTTGGCGCTCAAGGATAAACTCAGAAACATAAAGATGGAGAAAGGCAACAACATGCCGAAGTACCTCACGAAGTTCACCCAATGCAGGGATGAGCTGGGAAGTGTGGGGGTGACTGTCAATGAAGAGGACTTGGTGGACTTGGCTCTCCTTGGTCTTCCGAAGAGTTGGAATTCCTATCAGGACTCTGTCAATGGTCAGGAGAAATTTCCATGATGGGAGCGACTTTGGTCGGATCTCATGCAAGAGGAGATAAGGAAAAGTACCAGGGATGGATCTTCATCAAAGGCAACTGATGAAGAAAATTGCGCTTTGGCTGCCAAAGAAAAGAAGGGGAAGAGCAAGAAATCTTCTCAATCTGGTGCGAAAGGCAAGAAGCAGCAGGACATGTCCAAGGTGAAGTGCTTTCACTGTCACCAACACAGACATTATGCCACAAATTGTCCGCAGAAGAAGAAAAATAAGAAGGCTGCTGGATCTGCAGCGGGAGAGGCCTTAGCCTCCCAGTTTGAGCTGGATTTTTCGCTGATCGCATGCTTGGTCTCAAGTGTGATGGGATCAGTGTGGTTCTTGGACAGTGGTGCATCTTTTCACATGACTAGAGATCGAGATTTGTTTTCAGATCTGGATGAGAAAGATCTTGGAGTGCACATAGAGATGGGCGATGATGGTAGATATAGTGCGACTAGTATCGGTACCATTTCCTTTGAGAGGGAGTCTAGTAAACCCTTCGTATTGAAGGAAGTGATGCATGTTCCAGGATTGAAGAAGAATCTGATATCTGTGGCGATGTTAGAAGACAAGGGGTACGATGTGGTTTTCAGCGAAGGAAAGGCTTTCTTGCGCAGTAAGACAACTAGAGAAACCCGGAAGATAGGGGTTCGAGTCAAGAACCTTTATCAATTGCAAGTAGATGGTTGCGCATCAATGGCATGCAAGGCGGAAGGAGTGGTGAGCCGGGATGATGGCGAGCTGTGGCACCAGAGATTGGGCCACTTTCACCATGGAGCTTTGAAGATACTGCAGTAGATTTCTACTGGGCTTCCTAAGGGTACTCTTGCGCAGTCGGATCAGTGCAAGGGATGTACCTTAGGAAAATTTGTGAAAGCCACCTTTCATGAGAATGATAGTTGTGCCACGATGATCCTTGAGATAATTCACACAGACGTGTGTGGACCTTTCTCAGCAGCTTCGACAGCAAAGCATAGGTACTATGTGATCTTTGTTGATGATTTCTCTCGAAAGTGCTGGATCTTCTTCATGCAGAAGAAGAGCGAGACATACTCAAAGTTCTGTGAGTTTAAAGCACTGGTCGAGAAGGAATCGGGGAAGAAGGTGAAGGCTCTTAGGAGCGACAATGGTGGTGAATTCATCTCTGGCGAGTTCAAGGACTTCTACAGCGCAGAAGGGATTCGAAGAGAGCTCATAGCTCCCCATAACCCACAGCAGAACGGGGTTGCTGAGCGGAAGAACAGAACGATTGTGGGTGCTGCACGGGCGATGTTGCATGATCAAGGCCTACCCCTTCACTTGTGGGCGGAGGCATGCAACACTGCAGTATATGTGCAGAACCATTGTCCTCACAAGATACTTGGCATGAGTACACCCGAGGAGGCGTTTTTTGGTAAGAGGCCTGATATTTCCCATTTGAGGATTTTTGGTTCACCTGCTTACGTGCATGTAACAAAGGATGCCAGGAAGAAGCTGGAGCCGACCGCAGAGGTTGGGATATTTGTGGGGTACACTGATACGCCCCACAACTATTGTGTGTATTTTCCAGACAGTCGCAAGACTGTTGTGCGACGGGATATCAAATTTCAGGAGGAGAAATCCATGAAGTGTTTGCTTGAGAGGGAGCCACACTTGCATGCAGTTGAGGAGCTATTAGTTCCTAAGGATGAGCTTCAAGATGTGGATCAGCCACAAGAGGAAGTTCATGGAGTGGAAGAAACCACTCATGCAGCGCCAACCATCATAGGGTGCAAGCGCACTACAGAAGCTGAGTGACTGGCTCAAGATGCAAAGAGGGTTGTAGGACCACCTACAACATAGCGCAGACAGAGACAGTCAATGGACCGGTACACTAGATACATGGCTCTTGTGAGCAAATGTGTCGTGACAGAGCCATCCTCTTTCGAGGAAGTTGTGGAGGACCCCGCATGGGTAGATGCCATGGTGGAAGAGTATGATTCGATTGTCAGAAACAGTGCATGGGAGATTGTCCCAAGGCCGGAAGGGAAATCACTGGTGGGTTCGAGATGGATCTACAAAGTGAAGCAGGTGGCTGACGGGAGTGTGGAGAAGTACAAGGCAAGATTTGTTGCCCGAGGCTTATCACAGATTGAGGGGATCGATTATGAGGAGACCTTTGCACCTGTCGCAAGGTATTCTTCCATACGGACGATTCTAGCTCTCTCAGCACAGATGGGATGGCACATTCATTAGATGGATGTGAATACTGCGTTCCTCAACGGAGTCATTGAGGAGGAGGTGTACATAGAGCAGCCCGAAGGTTTCGAGATCTTTAGCAGTGAGTCGCATGTGTGCAGGCTCAAGAGAGCACTATATGGGTTGAAACAAGCACCTCATGCTTGGTACACACGGATAGACAGTTATTTCACCGGACTTGGATTCTCCAAGAGTGAGGCGGATCCTAACCTGTACCAGATTGTGGTGGAGGGGAAGTTGCTGATCATTGTGCTGTATGTAGATGATCTGATTTTGACGGGTGATGAGCTGTTGATACTTTCATGCAAGGAGGATCTTGCTAGAGAGTTTGAGATGAAGGACTTGGGCCTCCTTCATTATTTCCCGGGATTGGATATTTGGCAGCACAGTGGTGGACTATTTGTTTCTCAGAGAAAGTATGCTCAAGAGATTTTGGAGAGGTTCAACATGCATGGCTGCAAGCCTATTGATACTCCTCTTCCTGGTGGTTGGAGGAAGGAGGATGCTACTTCAGCGGAGGTAGTGGATGCCACTGTCTATCGACAGTTGGTGGGGTCGCTTATGTATCTGGTCAATACACAACCCGATATATGCTATGCTGTTAACCAGCTTTCGCAAGCTATGGTTAAGCCTACCAAGCTCTTCTGGAAGGCAGGCAAGCATGTATTGCGTTATCTTAGAGGCACATCGGGATATGGACTGTGGTACAGACAGGAGGATGAGGTGAAGCTATGTGGCTTCACGGATGCAGATTGGGCAGGGAGCCCAACGGACAGAAAGAGCACATCTGGAGGGATCTTTAGTATCGGGTCGACAGCAGTTTCTTGGTACAGCAGGAAGCAGAGATCCGTGGCACTCAGTTCAACAGAGGCTGAGTATATGGAATCAAGCTTGGCTGCATGCGAGGCCATATGGATGAGGAAGATTCTGGTAGGATTGTTTGGGTCACACTTGGAGCCTATTGTGATTTATTGTGATAACCAGAGTTGCATTAAACTCTCGGCTAATCCAGTATTTCATGATAGATCCAAACACATCGACATCAGGTACCATCATATCAGAGATTGTGTGCAACGGAGAATCATGTTACTTTCATATGTTCCCACGGAGGATCAGGATGCTGACATCTTGACGAAGGCGCTCACCAGGAGCAAATTCGAATTCCACATAGGCAGGATAGGGGTTGCAGATAATCCATATCTTGTTGAGAGGGAGTGTAGAAAATGCAACAAGATGATGGAGCTTAGTGAAATGAAGTCGCCTTCACTAAGTGGGCCCGCAGGCTATTTTTGGCGCAAAGTCTATTTTTAGACATATGGAGCATGGTCTAGGAGTTGCAAGATGCTATTCTTGGATGATTGGTCGAGTTGGTAAAAATATATGGACCTCTATTTTTAGACATTGGGCGGAATCTATTTTTAGACTGTCGGGCTAAAAATAGAACAGTCAAATATTATTAGCTCTTAATAATATTTGGACTATAAACATTATCTTATTCTCTTGGCGCACTTCAGTTTGAGCTACGGATGTGGCCCATGCAGCTGACAAAGGAATTACGCTATTCCTAGGGGTTTGGTTGAGCTATTTCATGGTTGACTTCAATTAGACTCATGTGGCAGAGTTTTGGGGGAGTTGATTGAGGAGTTGATGGAGTTGTGTTCGGTTTAACTTAGTTGAACTAGTTGTATTTAGTTTAACTAGCTAATACACTAAAGATGAGTGGTGTGAATTAATTATTAATTAATTCACTAATTATTAACTCATTATTCAACTAAATAACACATCAGTTAACACCAGTGCATGGACAGTTCAGTGGAGACCAGTGGAAGAGATAGGTGAAAGAGCTGGTTTGCTATTAGTTGTGACATTAGTTGTGCATGAGATTTGCACAAGCATTGGAGGAGATTGCCAATGAGAATTGCGCAGTTGGAGCTAGTGGGATTCGAACTTGGATCTCATCCATAATCCTTTTGGATTGCACAGTAGAGGCAGGCAAACAGTGGAGGAGTTTTGAACCCGTGACTTGTTCAAAACTGAGCTAGTTTGTGTGTAACTTTTGGAGATAGTACTGAGTACTTGTGAGCAGTATTGTGCTATGTATTGTTACATGTTCTCATTCATTATATGATACAGATAGCTGGGGGTTTTCAGCTATAAGCTTTCCCCATTACATACTGCGTTATATGTGTGTTGAATTTATGATCGCATACCGCTTGTTTATTTCCGCATGTGATGATAAATTGTAGAGGAGGTTATGTATTATGCATGAAATCGAATTAATGTGTGATCGGGATAATCTCTGTGGCTAATAATCTCTATTATTCAGTAAATTTCTACAGCAACTTATTTCTTTGAGTTTTTATCTGTTTCAACTTTATGATTCAAATTTTTCATTTTTCTGTACATTATCTTAAATTATTTACCTATAGTATCAGTCACTGAAGCTGAATATTATTCTCTCTATCTTTTCAGTGATTTTTCCTATGGGATAGGAGTCTGTGATGTCGATGTTGATACTAGCTGCTCCCCAACTTCCTGCAATGTATTTTCAACCCATTCTGACTGGTTCATGTGCTTTTCTATCTCAGGCCTCTGGGTATGTATGTAGGGAGTAGTTTTATTCTCTACTCTCAACTTTGAAATGATTCCCAGAGGGTCATATGACCAAGTGAAACTCAAGCTGAAATTCATCTCTTTCAATATCTTATCTGCTTCCTCCCCTGCTAACCTGCTATTGAAAATAAAGGGCCCAATCTATGTCTTGATCCTAAATTGGGACTTCTTCTTGGCTGATACAAATTAAATCTCATCTACATTCATCATTTGTCTGATATACTCAAGAGAAAAAATCCTCATGGGGAGGAATTTTGGGAGTTTATAGGGAGCAAGCTAACACCCATAGACTCTTATCTCAATATAATTTTGGTACAAGTACCAGTCTCTTGCCTTGGACTGATCTGAAACATGAAGTATCGTTTTAATGTCTTCACCTATCTTGGGTTCAACTATACTGCTAAGAAAACCTAATAGCTAGATGAAAAAATAGTTCAATGAATTGTTTGTAAGAAAATTCCTTATGTTCTTTCATCACCAAAGATGTCTAGAAGATGATTGAATGTTGGTTACCTTCTTCATCAAGTTTCTACATGGAAAATTTGAATCTATCTGCCTGATAATATACAAACATATATACTAAAATAGAAGAGTATTTAAACACTTCTTTAGTCTGAAACTTGAGAAATTGATCATGGATTATGTCTTCCAGGAATTGGTTTAAGTTGAGAATGATTGATGGTTTGTTGTCTATGGAAAATATAGAGAGGAAGCCTAAAATGGGTTCATCTACCCATTGATCAGAATAATATCCAAGGAGGTATGCAATGACTATTATAATATGTTTAGCCTGATCAAGGAAGATGGAGGAAGGGTATGGAGGGTTTTTCTTAGGAAATTGAGTATTTTCAGGTAGAAATATATCAAATATTTTAGCTATCTTTGCAAAATATAGCTTTTGGTATAGTTCATTGAGGGCTTCTAAGGAGAAATGGGTACTATTTTCCATAGAGGGAACTTGCATCATCTTGTCAATTGACAGAGAAGTGATGGTGAAATGGATTTCACTAGTAGGGGCAATGGTGGCTCTCTAACTAGGAATGTAATAGGCTTGGCACTTTTGGATAAATTCAGGGGCATTGTATGTGTGAGAGAAGATATAATGAGGTAAATTTGACTCCCAAAGTCCAATATCATCATATTTATCAAAGTATTTATCTTCCAACCAGAAATACTTCTCAAATAACTCAAATTCGCATTATGTTTCATTAATTTTATAATCCATATCAGCTAAAGGAATATGATATAAATCTATGGGAGGGTGGAACAATCGATTGAAAGGTTCCTCCTGGTTTTTATTTTTAGAAGGCATATTCAATTGGTTTTGAGGAATTCGAGTGGAATTAGGATGAACAGGGTTACTGTGAATGCACAACAGCTCAATGATTGGTTGAAGAAGACAAGGTAAGTGTTGTCACTTGGCTGGAGATTAATCAACTAGTAAAAGTTGGACGCAATGTAAACCTGTAAAGAAATTGGATTTATAGAGATAAATCACAGTAAAGGTCGAAAGGATGAAATTGTAGGGTTTTATATAGCAACAGAAGGTTTTCCCATCATAAAAGGTGAGGATCCGTTAAATTAATGGTCATCAAGCTTTCATTAGATGTTTTAATGACAAACATAGTGGGAAGCGATCTGATTGGAAATGGATAGGTGACGTGGCACAATGGGAGCAGTGAAGGTAACGAGTAGGGATGATAGTAATTAGAATGAAGGGAAGGCGGTTTCTAATGGCGGTAAAGCTAGGATGGAGATGGGGGGGGCGAAGGCTAATGAAGGTCATCGATCGGGGAGCAAGTGGATCAAATGGCGGAAAAGTGCAGGTAATTTAACATTATATGACATGACAGTTTGTCGGGTAGTGACCATTAAGTTTGCGTCAAAAACTTATGATATACCGTGAATGTGTTAAACATATGAATTTTGTGCCCGACTCTTTGAAACTTAGGATAAAATTATTTTTTGTCACTTTCCCCTTTATGCACCAAATGCATAATGACATAAAAACTGAGGATACAATTTTTTTTTATCCTTTCTCAAAGCTCAAAACACCTTTACCTACCCTTTCAATTTCACATTCTTTTGCTAAACTAACATTTTTTATTTCTTCTAGGGGTGCATTTAGACTAGCAAACCCAAGTTCTCTTTTTTTATGAAAAACCTATTCTACTCTATCACTTATTTCTCCTATTGATTTAGATTAAACAATTGAATCAATCATTTTCTACCTAACTATTTATTTACCAAGATTAGATTGTTTGGAAAATATTTATTCTCTAACCTAACTTACAAAAAATTCAAAATTGTTCAACCATGATTAAGTTGTATGGTTTGAACAAATAGCTAGTCATTGTGACATTTTTAAACAAGTTGCACACAACCTTATTTCATTTGACATAAAGACAACTATTTATCAGTAGTGGCATTTGAATTTGCAGCACTTTCAATGTTATTTTCTATATTTTTTCTTTTGCGGGGTTCTGATTTTATTTTTATTCTTTTTTAACTTTATTTTCTTTTTTTATTTTTGTCTTTATTCATTTTTTTTAGATATACCCTATTTTTATTTTTCTTTTATGTATAATTTTTTGGAAATAATTTGCATATTGAAAATTATTTACAATATAATTTTACTGAAACAAAATACTCAATCACCTTGAGATCCTATAAATTATAGGACCCTAACAGACGTGGCTCCAACTGGGGATGGCACTTCTCCATGTGAAGTGTCAAGAACATTTGATTAGTAGCCTTGAGTATCCTATTTAAACAATGTATGCACCCGATTTCTTTTGTTGTTGGAGTACTTATGGTAGCATATTAATCAAAAGCTTAGAGCCTTCTCTGCGGGCTTGAACTTTTGTTAATAGGTTTTCCAATCAAAATAATAAAGACAATGATATTTACAATGATTTCATATAAGAAAAAACATTTATGCTAAGAAAAGTAATGCTTCAGCATTCTGCCATTCACAGGCCCACTAGGAATTTCTGCTACATCTAGATCTTTAAGAAAGAATGCATTTTTTCCTATGAAAGCATAGATGATGTAACAACACAAGAAAAAAGGACATTGGTGAGGGTCATGCTTGTGACAGACCTTTAAGGTCCATCACCAATGTCACATATGGTGACGGTCCTTAAAAAAGCGTCACGGTAAGTGTATATAGTGATGGTCCTTTAAGGTCCATCACCAAAGCCATTTTCAATGAAACTTTTGGTGAGGGTTGTTAAAGGCCCATCACTAATTCTCTCTTTGGTGACACTTCTAGTGACAAAATTTTAATGACCCTCACCAATGCTCTTTTTGTTACTTTTGGTGACTGTCAAAAAATGCCCGTCATCATTGTCATTCCAATGAGTTTTTGATGACGTTATGTGCTTGTTAATATATTTTTTGTCAAAAGATAATGATTTAATACCATTATTGTGGAGTATTTTTTATAATATGTCCAAGGCCATAGTGGTCAGAGTCAGTCAATTTTTTAAGAAGCAATTAGTGTGTATCATTTCCCTCAAGTAATGACTAGTCGAATAGAGTTTTCAATAAGTCAACACATGATTCATATCTATTAAGTTTATTATCTAGAAAATTCCCTTTTGATAAAGTCCCACTAGTGTGTGTAGGAAATATATTATTTAATACATAATCAAGCTCTATCGATTCTATTAAAGAGAAATACCTAACACTCCTCAACAATCTGGGCACACCTTAAATTAATGGTTTGGCACACACTAACATTTCTTAGCACCTCGCATGTCTTCGGACATATTTGTACCTAGAACATCTTGTCATGAAACTAACACCAAAACACATGGTGGCATGTGCTATCACAACATAGAACTCCCCTACCATGTGTTGGCATGCATGGTCCCTAACATGCCATAGAACACCTTGGTTGAATGCACTGACATACATTAGCACTTGGCACACGTCAATGCCACTTGGCATGTTTTGGGACCCATTATTAGTGTGGCTAGCATGCCCCTTTTGAGAAAGATAAAATATTGACTTATTAACCCTCTTATTGGTTCTTCCTTTTGTTTCCTTGAAACTTCTTGACACATATTGACATACCTTGGCACCCTGCACATCCTTAGCACCTGCCATGTATTAGAATATCTTGGAACTATTTGTCACATATAATTAGCACACCGTGGAACTCCCAACACACTTTGAGACTTCTTGACATGCCTTGATGTTATAGCATCATTTATCACCATTGTATACTTCATGATTTACACTTTGGCCTTGGGCACCCTTGGGCAGACTTTTCCGCGTATACACACGATTCCATTCATAAGGATCTGTGTATACCTTTTTTATCATTAAAAATATATATTTTCCCTATTTTTGAGGTGGGTTGATGGTTATTCCAGTAATTCAACCACCCCAGCCCATGGCCTAACTGTTCCCAACTGCAGAAACTAATTTGAGGGAGTATAAAAACCCCTCAAAGGAATGGCCTAAGGGGAGAGAGAAAAATATAGATATTATACTCTATTGGAGCCCTATTCAAGTTTGATATTCCCGTGCCTCCTGCACTTCCCAGTTATATTCAAGAAACCCTTGTTTCCTTGAGATGTTCATCACCTTATATGACATATATTGTGCACATATCTTGGAAGAATTCTTGAGAGGCTAAGACTGGACGGATCTAGAGGACGGTATGCTCGAAGGCCGTGGCAGGATTCAGGTGATCTCTCCACTTTTTTATTATTGTACGTGTCATTTATAATAAGAAGAAACATCTTTTTCCTGATGTTTAAGTGTCTACGATTCTTTATATATGTGTAATAATCATTAATTGAACATTTAATATTGCTTTTATGATATTATGCATGGTTTTCACTAACATATAGGATCTATATATGCTGTACAACTAATTTTTTGTGTTTGTTCTTTGTTGATTTATAGGTTTCAAAGCATAAAGTGTTGCAGGGGGTTTGCACCTCACGGGATCTACATCAACTAAGGGACTTCTGGGTAAGCTCTCCAACCAGTAGAATCTAGTTTTCAACATAAAAGTTGGTTAAGTGAGTCCTTCTTGTAATGGCATGCCCCTGATCTGTGAAGGTTTTCAACCCAAGACCTTTAGGGTATCATTTCCCGAAACAGAAATGGCGACTCTACTGGGGATCACATTTGTGTGACTTCCCGTTTGGGTTGTTTTATCTGTCTTGTAAGTTCCCAACAATTTTTATCACTTTTTACAGTCTAGCAAGTCTTTTTTCAGTCAGATAGAAGACCTAGTCCCTTGATCAGGCTTGACCTTTTTGTTTTTCCTGATATTTATTTCCATACACATTTTTTGTCTTGAACAGTCATGTATACATGATGTTTTGTCCAAAGGGGCCCATGTATACGTGAGTTTCCTTTGTCACAGTCGCGTATACATGCTATTTGCTCACTGCAAAAGCATGTATGCCTGGGAAAATTTGAAATTTTTAGTTTTCAGCCCCTGGGGTCTTGACTATTTGTGTTTGTCTATTCTTATAGTGTTTTTAAGGTCTCTGGACTGTGTTTATGGTGATTTTACATCTATTTCTCTCTTGCTTGTATGAAGACCTAGACATTTGGTGAATTCCTTGTTTTGTGTGTTTGCAATTACAGCTTGAGCACCAAGATTTTTTTCTGAAGATTCTTGGTTGTCCTGAACATTCAGAATAGTGAGCTTCTACTCGTTTGCTCTTTTTTAAGCCCTTTGCATTGCCTCGCTTATGGTTTTTACCTTCTTGGTATAGTTTGGTTTTCTTGATTTCGTAGACTTGTCTTGTTGCAAATCATGAAAAATATATTTTTGGTTTCTTGCATTATTATTCATTACAAGATTGTGCTACTGTGCTGAACCAATTGATTGAGTTTCTTAATTCTTTTTTCTCGTCTAAAGTCTCGCTATGAAAGTAGCACAGTTGGCTTGAGCACTTTGAAGCCTTTAATTGAAATTCATGTTGGCTTGATTCAGTTCTTGGGTAGTTTTTATTTGTCTTCTTGAAATCTATTTTTTCCTTTATAAGTTAAAAAGCCAAAAAAAAATTTGTGTTTTCCATAGCTTTTCACTTTGAGTTTGTTTACGGTTTCATGCCATCTTTTGAAGCTTTTTGTTGGTTTATAGTCTTTGGTTCTTGGCTTGATTTGGAAGGAATTTTTCTCTTGATTTCTCCCTTTTTTGTTTTAAGTGCATTTTTGGCATTTTTTATACATAGCAGTTCTGTCTTGAAACTAGCCTTGTTGTCTGTAAAAAAGTGATTGAACCATTGTCTTTCTAGAGACTTCTTTTTTGCTTCTATAGAATTAACATCTTAGGATTTGCATATCATTGGTAGTTTTCATTAAGTGCATTTAAGCATTTTATTCTTTTTCGTAACTTTCTGAGTTATGTGGAATATGAGTGTCTAAAAGGAAAAAACAAAGTTTTTGCTTATTAGTTTCATAGAACCCGTGTAAAAATCACTTTTCATCGAAAGAAAATCATTGCATTCGCATGTAATTAGGTTTTCATTGATTTATTTCATGTCATAAAACACCATCAGTTTCACTCCTATGAGCCCTTGACTTAAGTAATAGCCAATTTAAAATAAGCAATATAATTAAAAGCAACTAGAATTTTTTGTATTATTGTCATTAATCATACACCAACTAGCTAGGTTGTAGGGCCTTGGACTAGGTGAGTGGAGAGTTAACTCTCCAAGGCCGCTCAAATTGTTAAACATAGACAATTTATTAATGAGTGATATCCAACACTGTTAAGTGGACTGGGAAAGATCTTCTCCAGAGATTCAAGCACGAGGGATAGTGAAGGAAGAGAAGAGATATACCCCCTCTCCTATTTGCTGAATCTTGACCTAAGACCGTTCCGCCCAGCTGCTGATACGGATTGGTGCCCATATTTTCCTATCCTAGGGACCACACAGGTGACTACGGGGGGGGGGGGGAATACCCGTGGTACCTAAGACAGACGTTGCATCACTTCCATCAGTACTTCTGGAGGGTACCCTTACGAAGCTTGGGGACTCGCACTGGAAAAGGCTATTGTTAGGAGGTCAATGCAATTGTTTATGTTACCTTCGCTAGTAGGCCTGGGTCGTAATTACCCCATACTACTTTCGGGAGGTCCTATTATTTCGTTTTCCTGTATTTTGGTGTCCGTTCCTCATCACCCAGAGCATAAATATGTAAGAGCTGCTTGTTTGGCTGTATCTTGCAAAATTTTTAGAGTGTGCTCTTTGCTCCTAGATTACTTAGCTTCATATATTTTTTGAGTCTAAAATAAATCTCTTAAAGTGGCTGACCGATCGCCTCGTCGATCGAGGAGGCTTCATGGGTTGTCTCCCGCGAGTGCCGAGCCTTCTTCAAGAAGGCATAGGACTAATTTAGAGGGTGATTTTCACCCTATTAGTGACCTATAAATATAGGATTCATAATTTTGACTTCACTAATGTTAATCTTGTAAATATATACATAATTTGCCTTCTGCAAGTTGTATTCCCATATTTAGTAAAAAATTTAAAAAATCAAAAAGAGGGTAAAAAAAGTCCTAAAAGAATAATCAAAGGACTTAGAAAAAATAATATACCCCAAAAGAAAAAGATGAATAAAACATGAAAGTGTGCAAGTCTAAATGACACTACTTTTACCTTTTGTAGTTGATTATGGTAGAGTGCCAATAAATGCCATAATCCATGATGAGTTAAACAGTTTAATCTTGACTTGTCATGTTTCAATTTCATTTGTTGTAGATAGAGAATAAAGAATTGTCATACAGTATTATCATGACAATTCAGTAGTTAGGTAGAGAATAAGTGATTCCAACAGTTTAATCTAGATTCCTGGATGAAATAAGTGTAGAATTAGATAGTTTTATTGCTTTCAGAAAGAATAAATGTTGTAAAGGTTGCTAGCTCAAATGCACCTAATCAAAATGGAAGAAAAAATGTTAGCAGTTAAAATTGGGTAGATAGAAGAAGGTGAGAAACATCATTGTAAATATTATTCACCAGGGCTGCAAATAACTAACTTCCCTTCCCCATAGCCATTTATCATTCTAAACTATCAGTCAGAAATGCTCAAGGCATTTCCTTGACTTCTGTTGGGATCGGACCCAAGGCTCTATGGCTGATTAGTTGACAATGTTAAATGTCTATATTAATCCCACAAATCACATCATTTTCCATTCATGCATTCATTTACTAGGAAAAATCATAAGTAAAAACCTCATTTTTACTTAATGATGCTCTAATCCTCATTTGATTAATTTCCCACATCTCATGAAAGCATAAAACCCTCAAAATGACATTTTATCCTAAGTTGAAGTGATGAAGTTAGTATAATGAAAACTTGACTTTAACCTTCACTTATCTTAGTTATATTAATGTATTTTGATTATCCACTTTTCCCTTGTCATATTAACTTTAACTTATTTATTAATTCCCTAGAAAGTAACCCTCTCCTATTAATATAATTTCCTTTATTAAATAGCCCCAAAAACCCATTATTATAACTTTAGCCAAAGTTGATTATCCCCACATGTTTTAATAAAAACCTACAATAAATCCCCTTTGGCTAAAAATATCATTATTCAAATATCCCACTTCTTTATAGTTTTGGACAGTTCAAATAGTCTAAAAACTATATAATATAATAAAATACACAGAAAATCTTTAAACATATTTTATATGTTTAAAACAAAAATCCCGAAGTTAATCTAAGGTAAACTTCACAAAACTTATCCTTCTGTAATATTTCCCCTCTCCCAATTACCCCTAACCCAAGGTTAAACCTTTACTTTTTCATACTTTGCGAAACCTGATGTTTCGTATAAATCTTAAACCCTAGTTTAAACTTTGTTAAACCCCTCCTCACCATCGGGTTTAACCTCAACCATCCGATCATCCCGATCAAAATCAATGGATAATATTGAACCCGAGTCCCACCCCCTTGCATTCATTCTTGGCCCTCTGATCATCTTAATCCCTTTAATCCGACGATCCAAACTAAATTCGATAAATCCTTCCCCCGTCCCCACCATTTTCTATCAGATTAATTTTAAACTGTCGATCTCCTCTTATCAAATCAACGACATAGATCATAGTACCTGGTCCCACCTTATTTCCCCGTAGATCCCAATGCATCTTAGTCGTTCGCCCTACTCAACCAAATTCGACGGCGCAGATCCCATATCGCATTTCTAAAGTGATCGGGCGAAGTTGCCCTAAAATTTTGCGAAAAGAGCTGTTTTATGAAACCACCACCCGCTACATGTCCTAATTTCACTAGATCCCATTGTAAAAGATAAAAACCAATTATCGCTCGAAATCAATGCGATAAACACTAATGGTTTCGCCTTCAAATACAAAAACTTCTCCCGCAATTAATTTTGACCTGTAATAAATGTTATGTGTATTGATAAAAATTAAGGTTTCAACCTTATTTTTTATTATTTGCATATCATTTGTGCCTTCGACCTTCAGAAAACTACTCACAGACACCATTGCTAAACCTCTGCTGACCAATTTGCCCACTTGAAGCTGATTTCCCCTCTGAAATTCGACTCCGAAGACCCTCTACATCTTCTATCAAACAGCTGCGACCAGTTTGAAGATTGGTACAACCTGGAAACCCTCTTCGACCGCAACCATACCTGTTCAAGGTTATTATCTGAATATGGATTTGGGCCAATAGTTTCAATACTAGTTTACAAAATTGTTTGCTCCAAATTCTCAGATTTTAACTCAATATCCTCATTCAACAAACAATTTGCATACAAAGAAACAACAAAATCAAGTCAGAGAGAGATCAGAATGATGAAGTTTTCATAGTGAATAGTAAAAGTGAAATCATAATTCACAATGACACTAAAAACATAACAATCAAAGAATATCAGTGGTTAAAGTGTATCAGGTAAAAGTCAGAGTGAAAGTTAAAAAAAAGTTACAGAGCAGTCAAAGGTAAACAGTGAAAGTAAATACAGAGACAGAAAATGGTAAAAAGAGATGAAAATAATTTCACCAACAATGAATTTTATCCAAAGTGAAAGTAAAACAGTTAAAAGAACAAAAAGGTGAAAAGATGAAAAAGAGAGCAAGAAGGGACATTTTTTGCACAAATTTCTCGTTTAAGTCATTGTTTTGCAGAAAATATTGTGACCAATACAAGATGAATTTTGCAAAACTGAAGGAGGTTTATTTTATTAAGATGTCCATCTACAAAAACCTCTCTCACTTTTCTAACAGCCATTATGGATTGGGAAATATTAAACAATATTGGATAGCACTGTTTGCAGAAAATGTCTGTTAAGTCATCTTGTTGCAGAGATTATTGTAGCCAATATGAAATACATCTTAAAAAACGGAAGGAGGTTTTTGTTCCTAAGGGACCCTTCTACAAAAACCTATATCACTTTTGTCCCAAGTGTTACATAACAAGAGATACATGCACATATTTATGGCCTATTTTTCAGAATCTGTAAAACTCTGTTTTACACTTCTTTTTGAAGAGCCTATTGTGCACAGCTGGAGAGGAAGTTTAGGAAAATGAAAGAGGTTTATCTCACCCACATATTTATATAAAATAACCTCTTTCATGTTTTATATATATATTTCTGATTGAGAAATACAAAGGTATCATTGGAACCAAAGTTTGCAGAATTGCTGGAGAAAAATGCACAAAGAAAGGAAACAGTTAGTGACTTGGATGCCTCATCATCAACTAAGAGTTGGATAAAATTCGAATTCTCCTCTTTGTCATCACCTATCCATAAAAAATAGTTCCAAATAGATGCATTATTCTTGAGTGTCCTTTACTTAAGTTCTATTTATGTAAAACAGTTAGAGATATTTGTGAACCAATCTTGATATTTTTTCAAGATATTCTAGTTTAGAATTTGTATAAATAATTCACTCTTTGAAGTATTTTTTTGTGGAATAAAATTTGTCAAGAATACTATAGACATTTTTGCTGGATATATTGAGGTTTGTGTGAGTCGATTTGTAAAGCAGCAGACTGGAACTAAGACTAAAGACATCATAACTCAGGATTCTTGTGCTGATCAAATAAGTCAAGTATTTTCCTATTTTCACTGTTTATCTTTCTAAAACTTCCATACATACATTTATATGTTTTCTGTCTTGAATGATTAACTAGGAAAGCTTAAACAGGATTAGTGTTAAAAAGCTCCCTGTTTTTTACTAGTTATTCTTTGATATACTTTCTGCTGATATCCGGACTTAAGAATCCTTAACTTCTCTTAGTCCCTTTTGACCCCTTTCTTTCATCTTCTTTTCTATAACTTAAGGATTATTAATTTCCCTTTTGTTCAGATTTCACCCATTTCATCAAAAAATCCTATTCCAAAACCCTTTGAAGGTCATCTACCCTGCCCTTAGTACATTTGATCTTTTGACCTTATTTCCTAATTCTGCTTGCCAAGAATTTGACTCCATAGCCCAATGGTCTGGTAGATCCCTCTATGGTTTACCTTGAAGTACCTTTTATTCCCACCAAAATTTCAAAACAAACCAATTTTCCAATCATACCTAGCCTAAAATATTATAACAAAATCAAGCTAAATCTTGAGGAGAGATCCCTCTCCGGAATTTGGGAAGGCTAGATCTTGAATTTCAAAAGAGGTTCTTGGTTACCCCTAGTTTTCTTTAACTATAAACCAAAATCCCACAACCTGAGAATTACTAGGGTGATAACATACTAGCGACCATACCGGGGAACTAACCACTCTCTAGTTTTAAGTTTAATCTTAGAGGAAGATTTTTAAAATATATCTTTTCTACTTTAAGATTAAGTTTAAAGGTTGTGGGTAGTATAATGACAACTCTACTGGAGAAACTAACCTTTTCTTTAGAAATATTTTATAGATTCATATCTGATCTATGATGGTGGACAATGATCAGACATATAAAGGTTAAAATCATCCACCTAGCGATTCCAAATCAATTTCACAATCAAGACTCCACTGGAGGAAGGAACCTGGAAGAACAATATGGAAAGATCAAGCTTTCAACTTTGATCTTAATCCAAAACAATATGTTCTTTCTCCTTAAGAAAGTTTTTCAATATATATTGTATTTTATATAAGGATCTAACTTGGTTTTACAGATACCGTGGCCTTTCGTTATGGCTGATCTTCAAGATGATCCAAGAATAAAACGAAGATATGCTCCCATGAGCAGAGATCACATACTTGGATTTCCACACAAGCTACCAAAGGTAAATTGGGGTAACAATTTGCCCATGTTTCGAGATGAGAACATTGATGATCCTTTACTACATCTCATTGAACTTCATATACACTCATCAAGATTGAATGGTGATTGGCATGAGGATTGCCTAATGAAAATATTCATGGCAACCTTAGAAGGAAAAGCAAGGGAATGGTACGAAGCTCTCAAACCCGCAAGTTTGTTTTCTCTAAAATATTTTCATAAGGTATTTTATGAGCATTACAAAGAAGATTTTCCATCTTTATCATTAGCTGAAAATTTTTGTGATCAAGCTAAAGATATTATACATTACCTTAAAAATATTGATGAAGATTTTGAAAATTGGCATCCTGAAGATTTATTAGAAGAAGTCCAGAACTTTCATTCTCAAGTTAAATGTCATAATAATCAAGAGGATTTAAACAAAGATGAAATAGATCAGGAGATGAATCAAGATCCACAAAACCCCTTTGTATTAACAAATGATGTTTCATTTAATGTTTTGAATGGAGTTAAAGAAAATATTCAACCTCATGATCAATTTTTAGATAAGAGAAAAAAAAAATTGTACTTTCAATCTAAGAATTCAGAGATTCCCACCCCCCTCACCGAAGAAGAAATCAATTTGCTTCTAAACATGCAACCATCCTCAAAATATTTACATAATGAAGAAATTGTTTCTACTTCTTCTAATGTTGATGAATGTACTAAAGTTTTTATCCATCAAGAGACAGAAGAACAAGTTGATGCTCATGTTATTCTACCCTCCCAAAAAGGCCCATTGCTTGATAGCACTCCTATTGAACAAAATAATGACTTTCAAATAGAATGCAACCAATATGACCAAGATATATTAGGATTGTTGGAAGAGAAATCTGCTGATCCAATGTTTATAATTGATGACATTCCTTCTTCTGAAGATTTTCCTAAATATGATCAGTATGATGATAATTGTGTTCTCCCAATTCAAGATAATTTCACAGAACAATCACTAGCTATTTTGAGGGATGAGATCTTACAATTTCAACTTGATGAGGATTTTTTAAGAGCTATCTTTCTTATTTTGAAATTAAGAAAATATTTTCCTCAACTTAAAAAATGTATTCTTGAGATAATTTTTGAAAATTATGAAAATGAAATTAAACTTTTACATTCTCAAATTCAATCATATAATTTCCGAGATCCTAAAGAATTCTTGGAAAATATTCCTTCTCCTAAGCAAGAGGAAATTGTACTATCTTTTGACCTGCATATTGAGGATGATTATTCTTTCAAACATAAGGCTGAAGAAATAGTTTCAAGGATTAATATTCAGAATACAACTGAGCAACTAGTCATTGAAGGCCTAGAAGCACAAATCATACATTATGATTTTAATGATCCTATAGCAAATTATATGGAGAATATTTTCAACTCAAATCTGCAAGCATGTTTTATCTATGAGGATCAACTATATCAGCAATTTCCATTTCACATCTTATCATTGATTATGAAGACACATGATCAAGTTATACTTCCAAGTTTGATCACAAGCAGTTAAATTATCCATTCATTTCTATAGCTCCTTGATTGGCTTCATTGGCATTTTTTTATTACCTGATTCATTAAGATTTTTAGTAGATTAGAGTAAGTAGATGAGTGCCAATAAGCTCAAAATTTTGAGCATTTTTTTTAGTTTTTAATTTTCAGCTAGTTTTTCATTCAGATTTAAAGCCAAGGATGAGGTCCTAAATATGTTTAAGATCTATAAGTTGGTTTGAAAATTGTTGTGTGTTGTTTTAGTTTCAGATCAGATTTCAGTTTGCAGAAGATAGAAGACACTTACTAAGATCATCAAAGGTCAAAGATGAAGGCTACTGATCTCAGAGTTCTTGACATTTCACCAGGAAATGCCATCCCCAAGTGAAGTCGATGTTAGTGACCTATAAATATAGGATTCATAAATTTTATTTGACTAATGGTAATCTTGTAAATATGTACATACTTTGCCTTCTGCAAGTTGTATTCCCATATTTAGTAAAAAATTAAAAAAAATTAAAAAAATCAAAAAGAGGGTAAAAAAGGTCCTAAAAGAAAAATCAAAGGACTTAGAAAAAACAGTATACCCCAAAAGAAAAAGATGAATAAAACATGAAAGTGTGAAAGTATAAATGCCACTACTTTTACCTTTTGCAGTTGATTATGGCAGATTGTCAATAAATTCCATAATCCATGATGAGTCAAACAGTTTAATCTTGACTTGTCATGTTTCAATTTCACTTGTTGTAGATAGAGAATAAAGAATTTTCATACAGTTTAATCATGACAATTTAGTAGTTAGGTAGAGAATAAGTGAATCCAACAGTTTAATCTAGATTCCTGGATGAAATGAGTGTATAATTAGATATTTTTATTGCTTTCAGAAAGAACAAATGTTGTAAAGGTTGCTAGCTCAAATGCACCTAATCAAAATGGAAGAAAAAATGTTAGCAGTTAAAATTGGGTAGGTAGAAGAAGGTGAGAAACATCATTGTAAATATTATTCACCAGGGTTGCAAATAACTAACTTCCCTTCCCCATAGCCATTTATCATTCTAAACTATCAGTCAGAAAGGCTCAAGGCATTTCCTTGACTTTTGTTGGGACTAGACCCAAGGCTCTATGGCTGATTAGTTGAAAATGTTAAATGTCTATATTAATCCCACAAATCACATCATTTTCGATTCATGCATTCATTTACCAAGAAAAATCATAAGTAAAAACCTCATTTTTACTTAATGATGCTCTAATCCTCATTTGATTAATTTCCCACATCTCATGAAAGCATAAAACCCTCAAAATGACATTTTATCCTAAGTTGAAGTGATGAAGTTAGTATAATGAAAACTTGACTTTAACCTCACTTCTTTTAGTCATATTAATGTATTTTTATTATCCACTTTTCCCTTGTCATATTAACTTTAACTTATTTATTAATTCCCTAGAAAATAAACCTCTCCTATTAATATAATTCCCTTTATTAAATAGCCCCAAAAACCCATTATTATAACTTTAGCCAAAGTTTATTATCCCCACATGTTTTAATAAAAACCCACAATAAACCCCCTTTGGCTAAAAATATCATTATTCAAATATCCCGCTTCTTTATAGTTTTGGACAGTTCAAATAGTCTCAAAACTATATAATATAATAAAATACAAAGAAAATATTTAAACATATTTTATATGTTTAAAACAAAAATCCCGAAGTTAATCTAAGCTAAACTTCACAAAACTTATCCTTCTGTAATATTTCCCCTCTCCCAATTACCCCTAACCCATGGTTAAACCTTTACTTTTCATACTTTGTGAAACCTGATGTTTCATATAAATATTAAACCTTGGTTTAAACCTTGTTAAACCCCTCCTCACCATCGAGTTTAACCTCAACCATCCGATCATCCCGATAAAAATCAATGGATAATATTGAACCCGAGTCCCACCCCCTCGCATTCATTCCTGACCCTCTGATCACCTTAATCCCTTTAATCCGACGATCCAAACTAAATCCGATAAATCCTTCCGCCACCCCCACCATTTCCTATCAGATTAATTTTAAACCGTCAATCTCCTCTTACCAAATCAACGGCATAGATCATAGTACCTGGTCCCACCTTATTTCCCCGCAGCTTCCCGACGCATCTTAGTCGTTCGCCCTACTCAACCAAATCCGATGGCGCAAATCCCATATCGCATTTCTAAAGTGATCGGGTTAAGTTGCCCAAAATTTTTGCGAAAAGAGGTGTTTTATGAAACCACCGCCCGCTACGTGTCCTAATTTCACTGGATCGCATTGTAAAAGCTAAAAACCAGTTACCGCTCGAAAGCAATGCGATAACCACTAATGATTTCGCCTTCAAATACAAAAACCACTCCCGCCATTAATTTCGACTTGTAATAAATGTTATGTATATTGATAAAACTTAAGGTTTCAACCTTAGTTTTTATTATTTTCATATCATTTGCGCCTTCAACCTTCAGAAAAATACTCACAAACACCATTGTTGAACCTCTGCTGACCAATTTTCCCACCTGAAGCCGATTTCCCCTCTGAAATTCGACTCCGAAGAACCTCTACATCCTCTATCAAACAGTTGCGACCAGTTTGAAGACTAGTACAACCTGGAAACCCTCTTGGACCACAACCATACATGTTCAAGGTTATTATCAGAACATGGATTTGGGCCAACAGTTTCAATACTAGTTGACAAAATTGTTTGCTCCAAATTCTCAGATTTTAACTCAATATCCTCATTCAACAAACAGTTTGCATACAAAGAAAGAACAAAATCAAGTCAGAGAGAGATCAAAATTATGAACTTTTCATAGTGAATGGTAAAATTGAAATCATAATTCACAATGACACTAAAAACATAACAGTCAAAGAGTATCAATGGTTAAAGTGTATCAGGTAAAAGTCAGAGTGAAAGTTAAAACAAAGTTACAGAGCAGTCAAAGGTAAACAATAAAAGTAAATACAGAGGTAGTAAATGGTAAAAAGAGATGAAAATACTTTTACAAACAATGAATTTTATCCAAAGTGAAAGTAAAACAGTTAAAAGAACAAAAAGGCGAAAAGATGAAAAAGAGAGCAAGAAGGGACCATTTTTGCACAAATTTCCCATTTAAGTCATTGTTTTGCAGAAACTATTGTGACCAATCCAAGATGAATTTTGCAAAACTGAAGGAGGTTTATGTTATTAAGCAGTAACTATACAAAAACCTCTCTCACGTTTCTAACAGCCATTATGGATTGGGAAATATTAAACAATATTGGAGAGCAATGTTTGCAGAAAATTGTTGTTAAGTCATCATGTTGCAGAGAATATTGTATCCAATAGGAAGTACATCTTACAAAACTAAAGGAGGTTTTGTTTCCTAAGTGACCCATATACAAAAACCTATCTCACTTTTGTCCCAGGTGTTATATAACAAGAGATACATGTGCATATTTACAGCCTATTTTTCAGACTCTGTAAAACTCTGTTTTACACATCTTTTTGTAGAGCCTATTGTGCACAGCTGGAGAGGAATTGTAGGAAACTGAAAGAGGTTTATCTCAACCACATCTTTATCTACAATAACCACTTTCAAGTTTTACATATCTATTTCATATTGAGAAATAAAAATGTATCATTGGACCCCAAGTTTGCAGAATTGCTGGAGCAGAATGCACAAAGAAAGGGAACAGTTAGTGACTTGGATGCCTCATCATCAACTAAGAGTTGGATCAAATTTGAATTCTCCTCTTTGTAATCACCTATCCATAAAAAATAGTTCCAAATAGATGCATTAGTATTGAGTGTCCTTTACTTAATTTCTATTTATGTAAAAAAGTTAGAGATATTTGTGAACCAATCTTGATATTTTTTCAAGATATTCTAGTTTAGAATTTGTATAAATACTTCACTCTTTGAAGTAATTTTGTGTGGAATAAAATTTGTCAAGAATACTATATACATTTTTGCTGGATATATTAAGTTTGTGTGAGTCGATTTGTAAAGTAGCAGACTGAAACTAAGACTAAAGACATCATAACTCAGGATTCTTGTGTTGATCAGATAAGTCAAGTATTTTCCTATTTTCAATGTTTATATTTCTAAAAGTTCCATATATACATTTATATGTTTTCTGTCTTGAATGATTAACTAGGAAAGCTTAAACAGGATTAGTGTTAAAAAGCTCCCTGTTTTTTACTAGTTATTCTTTGATATGTTTTCTGTTGATATCCGGACTTAAGAATCCTTAATCGCTCTTAGTCCCTTTTGACCCCTTTCTTTCATCTTCTTTTCTGTAACTTAAGGATTCTTAATTGCCCTTTTGTTTAGATTTCACCCATTTCATCAAAAAAGCCTATTCCAAAACCCTTTGAAGGTCATCTACCCTGCCCTTAGTACATTTGATCTTTTGACCTTATTTCCTAGTTCTGCTTGCCAAGAATTTGACTCCATGGCCCAATGGTCTAGTAGATCCCTCTGTGGTTTACCTTGAAGTACCTTTTATTCCCACCAAAATTTCAAAAGAAACCAATTGTCCAATCATACATAGCCTAAAATATTATAACAAAATCAAGCTAAATCTTGGGGAGAGATCCCTCTCCGAAATTTGGGAAGGCTAGATCTTGAATTTCAAAAGAGGTTCTTGGTTACCCCTGGTTTTCTTTAACTATAAACCAAAATCCCACAACCTGAGAATTACTACAGTGATAACACACTCGGTGGTTTCGGATGCAACGGAGAGAGATCCTCTGTTAGGACTTGTTGTTTCTATGGGTGGTTCTGGTGTTGGTGTCGGTACAGAGAGGAGTGCTCCACTCATCTCGAGAGTTTTTTTTCTAGCAGAAGAAGTAGAAATAGAGGAATTCCCTCAGCCTGCTGAGTCTCTTCCATCTCCTCTTCTTGCTAGTTATCCTTTCATCATTTAGTACATCGGACCCGAGTCTCAGAGATCAGAAAGTCCTTATCCATCATATTCATACCTTTCGATGGCCACGACTGGGAACACAACTTTGGCTATGAATGCTGCAAGTGTTCAGACTTCTCTTTTGGTAGAAGGAGGAGGCACTATTTCTATATCTACAATCACTTATAGTGATGATGTGTTTGGCTCTAGTTACACCCAAGCACATGCTTCTCAATATGGTCCCTTTTCATTTGGAATGCCCACTAGTGGGATTCCTTCTTTCTCCTTTTCTGCTACTTCAGCTTTTTCCATGCCTATTCCTTAACTGGCTAGTGGATTAGCTTCGTTTCAAGGGTTCCCCTTTGGAAGTGGGCATATCCCTCATTCAAACCCTTCCTTAGGATCTTTACTTTTTACCTCTCAGACTCAAGGTTTAATCCATTTCTGAGAGGTCAAATTTCTAATATTTTTATAGGATGGAACCCTGTTTTTATAGCATTAGGAGTAGGGAATCAGTTTCTCACTGGTTAGCAAGGGAATGCTCTTTTCCCTTCATCGAGTAATTCTCAGGCTTTTTCTCCGTTTGCAAATGCTTGGAACCCTTATCAAGGGGTTTCCTCTCCATTCACTACCTCATTGGGGGGAAATGGTCCTGTTCATAGTAACTCTATGTTGGGAGGCGGTCCTTCTCCGAATGTCGGGTCACAAGGATTTTCCTATGGCCCAACATTCTCCACGAACAATATTTTGCAACCTGGTGCCTCAAAAAATTCAGGTTATTCTTTTCAGAACGGAGGGAATCCTTCCTATGGGGGATGGAATTCCCAGGCTCCTCCTTGCTTACCATTTCTTGCAATGTTAAACTTGCCAGATCTCTCAAAATTGACTAACAATCCTGTTCGGTATAGTCCGGGTTGGCCTCCAGTCCCCACCAAAACCCCTTCAGATATTCCAAAGTGTGAAGGGAAGAATGGAGAGGATCCGGAAGATCATATCATCACTTTCCATTTATGGTGTTCATCGAACTCCTTGATCGATGACTCGATTAGGTTGAGACTATTTCAACGCACCTTAACTAGAAATGCAGCCACATGGTATATTAAGTTAATTGGGGGCAGTTTTTCCACGTTTGGAGAATTGGCTACAATGTTCCTAAATCATTTTTAGTTTCCTGTCCATTATGATGTCGGGACTGACCTCTTGGCCAATTTTTAACAAGATAAGGCAATTCACATTCCTGACCATACTTAGGAATGGCGAAGAAGGAAGAGGCTTATTAAAGCCCATATCCTGAATGAATTTCTTCTTGAGTGGTTTTTGAAATCTTTACAGCCAGAAATTTCTAAGGATGTATCCCTCTCAGGGGTATTTTCTAAAGAGCATGCTATTTTTAGGGCTTAATAATTAGAACTGATTTATTCTCAGTCTGGAGTCCTTAATAAAAAAATTCCGGAGGCTCCTCACTCCAAATTGGACTTATCCAAAATTGAACCTAGTCCTCATGGTGATGGGCTTATCGGTTCGATCGATAGCAGTGCAGCTAACCTGCTTATTCAATTGTAGAATTTGTCTATACAATCTACTTCTTCTAGTCAGGTTGTGCATTCAGTGTCAATTCCTTCCCAGTCCTTGGCAATAAATGTTGTCCAAACTTCTAACCCCAAAGGAAATCAACAATCCGATGGGAAGAAGAAGGGACGAAATAACAAGAAAAAGGGCAGGATGGGAAGGGGAATGCAAACTAAACCAACAATCATGTTGGAGAGGGTCAAAAGGATAAAAAAATAAAGAGAATTTTCCATGAAAGTTGTGCACTGGAGACCATCTTACGCACCTTTGCCCTAAAATTCAGGATGCGCAACGCTTGTTAGCTCAATAGGGTTCTTCTAGTTCCCAAGCTATTCTGACAAACCCTTTTCCCCAAGGGCAACAATTAGTTGCTGGCGTGAATAAAAATACTGGGGCTCCCTCTGGGCGTAGCCAGGAAGGGGAAAATACATCAGACATATACATGATGGGTGCTCACGCAGATATCACTACAAGATCTCGTGATTATGGCAAAGCTGAGTCTTCGAAAGCTAAGGGACTCCTGATAGTGCTGAGCCACTTCATATTACGAGGACTACTTTTGAGCCTATACCTCGAATGTTGAAGGCATCTTCAAAACATATGATGATTAATCCAAATGCCAAGGCTGCTCAGAACTACTCGGTTGTAGAAGATCTGGCTCAAAGTCCTTGTGCCATGTCTGCATTAGAGGTTCTCCAGTCTTGTCCGGCTCAGTGAAGTTCTTTGATTACTGCTACTAGGGCTATTGATCCGAAAAACTCCCTTATGATTACATTTGATATGTCTAATTTTAAAAAGAAACTCCCTCATCATATGGCTTTTCATATCAGATTGCTTTATCGAAAATTCAATATCTTTCGAACAGTCGTTGATGAGGGTGATTCCACATGTGTAATGTCTCTTGCATGCTGGAAGGGTATTGGATCTCCCACAGATGTTCCTTCAGCCACTCTTTTGACTACGTTTGATGGTCATTCTCACAGGCCGCATGGTATTGCTTCAAATTTTCCCATCTGTGTTGGCGGAAAAAATGTTAATATCGAAGTCAAGATAGTCGATGCAAGCTTAGACAATAACATTATGCTGGGGTGAAACTAGATCTATGAGATGGATGCTATTGCATCCTCGTGATTTCGTATTATTTGTTTCCCTCATGAAGGGAGAATTGTCACAGTTGACCACCTGGATTGTTCTCCTGTAGATCCGTATGCATCTTCTGACTCAACCATTCCTTTGGTAAATAATACCAAACCGCCTGTTGAGAATCTGGGGGTCGGAATGTTTTCTTCTTTGATGGGTACTTTTAATATTCCGCCTCCTTCGGTTCATATCAATGCGATTTCATCCTCCAGGGTTCCTATTCGAAGAGAGTTCTTCAGAACTCATTATTTTTCGGACCCTTGGACCTTACCTTCTCCTACCTCCACATTAGTAGAAGGTCAAGTGGGTGGGATGGCATTTTATATGTCTACAAATAAGATTTCTTATAGCTCTATTGTTTAATCTGCAGAGTCCGTTCCAGTTTCTCTTTTGCTAGAGGAATTGGATGGAGATGTGGCTTCGGCTTGGACTCTTAGTTCATCTTTAGCTCAGGATTGCCTTGATACCACTCTTCCATATGAAGAGGTCATCTTGGAAGCTATGAATAGTGTAGAGAGACCATGGTATGATTTGCATCATCGATCTTACTTCTTACCATATTTGAGCGAAGTTGAATCAAGTTTTCCTAGCCCTCAGTCTTCTGGTCCTGTTCACCCGATCTTGAACCCTTTAGCACCAGCACAGGTTTTTGCTGAAGGGAACATGGATGTGATCTCTCCTACTATCCTGGTGAACATTTCCAGAGATCCCAACATTATAGAGAATGTTTTCATTGGAGTTTAATGTTCCCCTGAAGAGATTCAAATTTACACCAATCTCTTTTGAGAGTTTGGAGACGTGTTTGCTTGGTCTTATGAAGAAATGCCTGGTATAGATCCATATATTGTCCAACATGAGATCAAGGTGTACCAAAATTCTAAGCCTGTCAGGAAAAAGCTTCGTCCGGTCAACCCTATGAAGGCAGCAGCTATCAAAGCTAAGGTGGAGAAGCTGCTTAAGGAGGATTTCATTTACCCTATTCCTTTGACAGAGTGGGTTTCGAATCTAGTCCCTGTGGACAAGAAACAAGGGACCATTCGAGTTTGTATAGATTTCAGGGACCTAAATAAATCATGTCCTAAAGATAACTACCCCACACCGTTTATAGATCATATTATCGATGAGTGTGCGAGGAATGAATTTTTTTCCTTCATGGACGGTTTTTCTGGATATAATCAAATTACTATCCATCCTGAAGATCAACATAAGACTGAATTTATTCTCCCTTGGGGTACCTTTTCCTACAAGAAAATTCCTTTTGGCCTCAAAATACTGGAGCTACTTTTCAGCGGGCCATGTCTTACGCCTTCCACGACATCAAACATATTATCAAGGCATACTTGGATGATTTAGTTGCTCGTTCTTGCAAGAGAATGGATCATCCTTCTCACCTCTATCAAGTTTTTGAACGATGTCGGCATTACAAAATCCGGTTGAATCCGAACAAGTGCATTTTTGTGATCATGTCTGGTCGGTTGTTGGGGTTCATTGTGTCCACGGAAGGGATTCAAGTAGATCTTGTTAGCCACCTATAAAATTTGTTCTATCAAAAGGTGGTCAAAACTTTGTTCAGTCTTCAAGAAACAGTTTCATGGCTAGAATGTTATCTCTTGAAGCCTCTATAAGATCTCATGCCCGTGTCTAAAAATCTTCACCGTCGTTTCCCTTCAGAATTCAGAAATTCTACTAAAAATTCTATGAGAAAGACTGCTGCAAAAATCCCCTTCCTCCCTTTCCTCCATGCAGAAACTAACCTTCATTTGTTTCCCTTTTCCTCCGTAAAATTCCTCTTTTTTTATCTTTTCCCCTTCTCCCATCCATCCTCTCCGATTCGTTGTTTCTGTTATAAATACAAAAAACCCCTTTTTCCAAATTTTTGGTCTAATCGTGCCCATAATGTATTTTTTATATATAAAAAAAAATGGTTAGATCAAAAAGACCCGACGCGCAATTGCATCGGAGAAAATCCAAATGGGTTGATTGAAAGACCGGGCCCGAAGCTCCGATTGCGATAGGCCCTTGTTGTATAAACCTCGCCCCTTTGCTTTCATCCCATGCAACCTGCACCCTGGGACCAAGTGTTGAAGTCCCGAAGTGCTTAATCGCATCGCAAGTTTCGAATGGGTTGATTGAAAGACCGGGCCTGAAACTCTGATTGTGATTGGCCCTTGTTATATAAAGCTCCGGTCCCATTGTATTCCATACATCCAGCGGCCCCACAATCGGGCACCAGCCACTTTATATATATATATATATTCCACCCCGATCCACTAAAACCTTGGTTTTATTAAAAATTTGTGGTTTTTTCATAAAGTATAAAGGTTTCCGCCGGTGCAAAATTGAAAAGGTATTGACCGTTGATCTAAGGCCGATCAAATGGCCCGCGATCAATCGCATCGCAAAGTTTCAATCGCGTCGCAATGTCTCAATCGCATACATTTGTTTGTCCCCCCGATCGCCCATCCCTCTGATTCATTCCTTGCCATTGATCTGATCCGCAGATCAATGGTCATCGCTCAATCGCATTGGCCCTCCCGATCGCGCAATCCCATCGGAGATTTTCATCGCACCCTTATTTTCCTCCCGCTGATTGAGATCCTCCGATTAAATCTGGACCGTCCATGTGTCCAAATCGGACAGCCCGGATCTAATCTCACTTCATACCATCGCCCTCCACCTTTCACCAAAGGGTTTTCAAAACCGATCTCCACCGTCGATCATCACGCGATCAACGGTTCTGTTCAATTCTTCCTTCCGCTCCTTTTAAACCTCCTCTTGGCTAATCTCCACCGTTGGATGATGCCATCCAACGATTCTGCTCTCATCCCACACCTCTGAAGCAGTAAACCCAACAACGCAGGATTTCTTAATATGTTGTGTATTTTGTAGGGATTGATGGTTTTCCATAGTATCGAAAGAAAGGCCAAAGGCCGGGAAAGATGTTTCCCGTGCCATTGATTCATCAATGGAGACCATTCGCAAAGTTCGGATTCGAAGTTGCATCATTGTTTCATGAGGCATTGATGCCATATGAGCCATGCATGGCCTGCACATCAACAAGACACAGCAATATATTGAAGAAACAAAGAGTATCAGTGTTTGAATATTTCCCCGCACAGTTTAAAGTATTAAGGCACGTATTTAGCAAATCAAAGCCTGAATCCACGAATAAAAGCATCATAAAGACCGGAAGACACAAGATAAGCCGGATCAAACCTAAAACACAGATCTCAAGTAACTTAAATTGTTTTGGGAAGGAACGAAGACATCTGTCGTTTAAAGAAAGCCTCCACCGTTTGAAGCAGAGGCTAATTAAACCCTCTCCAGCTCCTAAAGGCACCTGTAGCCTTACAGTAATCAAAGAAGGCTTAGTCATTATTTGAAACAAGAGGTGTTTACCTGAGGACGGCTGAACAATTAATACAAATCAAAGATCTTATCTTTAATTTTCGGTAAAACTATTTTAAAGATTAAGAACAGCTAGAAAGTAAATGTTTTGATCATTAGCCCTCAGGAAGCAGGAAACAGAGTTACTTCAACATGACACAGAGCCTCAAAAATTCAAAAAAAGCTCCCACCGAGCTTAATCCTAAGTGTAAATAAATTAATGCAGATAAACACATGTGGAGTTCTTCATCGAGGCTCTCAAAGGCCGAGAAGTCATCAATCTGTATTAATTGACCCAGCAAATATTTTATCAAATTCCACCTCCTCATTCTTCTATAAATACTTCTGTAAAAGGTGAGAAAATGTTGGTCTCTGGACATCTAAATGTATGTAATAGTTATTCTGAAGCTACTGATGCCCTGTTTGCAACTTAAAGATACATAAGCTAATATGAGAAGTTCGAAGTTGTAGAGACCCACCGGGCTTGCTGATTGTAACTGGTTTGAACATCAATACAAGCTGCTGATTTATGGGATCCTGATTTATGTCAATGGTGATTTATTCCTCACTGTCAATTGTTATTTTGTTTAATGTTTTCACTCTGTCCACTTTCTCTGATAAAGAGCAGCAAACATAGAGCTAGGATTTACTCTCAACAGTACCTTACTCTCACTAAAAGCTTTATTTTTCTATGTTTTCTTCATTCGAACGTTCTCTTTGAAGAGTATATTAATGCAGGTCGGTTTAAAAGTACTCGCCTGATCTAGATTTCTCTTTAAAACGATTATTTTCTGTGTTTTCCTTGAAGAGTGTATTAAAGCAGGTCGGTTCAAAAGCACTTGCCTGATCTAAATCGCTCTTTGTGACTGTTATCTGTGTTTTTCTTATTGAATATGCTGAAAGAAGGGTAGTTTGAAAGCGCTCACCTGATCTTAAGCTATTCCAACTGTTTTTTTTTAAATGTTTTCTGACTGAAAGTACTTCAATGCAGGCTAGTCTAAAGGCACTTCCCTGATCTCAGAATACTTTTATGTTTTCCCTTAAGTACATGCCGAAGTAAGATAGTTTGAAAGCACTTACTTGATCTTAGGCTGTTTCACTGTTTCTTCATTTGTTTGTTTCTACACTTCCTCTCTGTTTCATTCCATAAAATCACTTTAAGAGATCCTTTGACATAACCCACTTGCCCCATGGATCCTTCTTGAACCTTGCTATCCAATTAAAATCCTCTTATGACTCCATAGCCCAATGGGTTAAAACTATCTTTGCCTTTTCTATCAGCCAAGTCATTCCTTCACTTGCAAACATCTTCACCATTTATTTTGAACTATCTTTCACCTTCATCATGTCTTTGTCCAACCAAAAACAAACAAACAAAACCTCTTCTCTTCATAACTAGCCTAATATCACAATTTCAGCTACTAAAGATCACATCTTTAAACTCATTGATAGAGAGATCCCTCTCTAGATTCAGGAGGGCTAGATCCTTGAATCCCAAAGCGGTTTGATGTTTTCTTATCTTTTGGTTTTGCCAATCTGGAAAAAACATAGGAACCCCAACATAATGGCGACTCCACTAGGGAACTCAGTTGAATTTGCACCTTAGGTTCCCTTAAAACTTCATAAAAACTTGAGAGTAAAAGCAACCTTTCCAAGCACTACCAAGTAATGGTAATCATGATAAAACATGTGTTGAATCAATGACAAACTAGGCAAACCCTAGGATTCTCCTAAGTCTTTATCTAACCTTGAAAGATCAGCTGACTTTGCCATAAGAGTAGACTGTCTTTGTCTCATAACCATAGCTAAGTTGTGGAATAGATTCAGGTTAATCTTAGAAACCACACAACTAAAAAATAACTCAGAAAACCCAAAAAATATCCCGGATTGGTATCTAATAAACATGGTAGTGGACCATAAAACCTTTTACCTCTAAAAAGAGTTAAAAACTTCCACTTGGCGACTCCACAATCCTGAACAGACCTTAAGACTCCACTGGGAAGAACTCTTATCATTGTACTTATCATTCAAACTCAGTTAGAGAATTGTAGGGTTAAATTTTGTGTAAACAAACTAGTTAACCTTTTAAAAACTGTCATACCTATTTGAACTTTTTCTATTTATCTAGGTCTAAAAAACACAGCACAGTGGCTCCTAGAAAGATTCATACTAGAGCCTATCCTGACCCTGATCCACCTGAGACAGTCGATAACCCAGAAAGTATTCTTAGGAAGTCTCCTAAGATTAAATTATCAACTATTTTCAGATCACCCTTGAGAGCTAATTCAGTCCCTGAAAATCTTTCAGCTCTACAACAATCACAAGCTGACCTAGTAAATCCCTTTAGAACTAGGTCTCTTGGTGATTTAGATCAGTTAGATTTTGAGTCTTCACTTTCATCCCCTAAAACAAGTGAACATCCTGGTAACAGAGAAATAACACCTCCTGATTTACATTTCCTTCACAACTTAGGTGCCTCTCACCCAATATCAGCTCAGCAATCTACTCCTGGTCCATCCACTTCTGCTCACCCTACATCCACTATTCAAACCACTCCACTTCAGCCCACTTTCCTTTTTGTTAATACACCCCTTGTAAAACCACCCCCACCACATATCATGGCTACATGGTATGCTCCCTTAGTTCTTCCTGCAACATTAGTCAATCTTCCACAGGACTATCAGTCCAAAATTCCATTATATGATGATAGTAATGCTACTACTACATCACAACACGTGGATAAGATGAATGATTACTTTGACAGAAATGAGATCGATGATGATTCTATCAAAATGAGATTATTTGCTCAGAGCTTAGGGGGAGAAGTAAGAAAATGGTTTAAGGCTTTAACCCCCCATAGTATAAATGATCTCCAAGCCTTCCATCAGAATTTTTTAAACAAATGGGAAGTGAAGAAGAATCCTCTCCAAATCCTCTCTGATTACAAAAGCCTCCATAGAAAAAATGGGGAAAGTGTACAAGCTTATTGTACTAGATTTAATAGCGTGTATAATGCACTCCCTCCAGAACTAAAGCCTCCACAAGGCTCAGCATTAAACAAATTTCCTGAAGGGTTTGACCCTGAGATGGCTTATCAGCTGAGAGAGAGATATCCTGCAACTCTTGAAGAGATGCAAAAGGGTGCTCCTGTTGTGGAAGTCAACTTAATGGAGAAGAGAGCAAGAATGAAAAATGAAAGGAGAGTGTCTTTTAGAGCGGAAAACACACCTTCCACTTCCAACTCAAAGATGGAGAGAATGATGGAGGAGATGATGAAGAAAATGAGCATCCTTGAGAGAACACAAGCCAGTCAAAACCAAACTGCTCCTCAGAACAGAAACCAGAACCAGAGTCGAAATTTTAGAAGGAACCAACCTCCAAACAGGCCAAGGGAAGATGATAAACACATCACTCCTCCCTTTCACCAAAACTATGTGAGTGAGGATGAAGAAATAGATGAGCAATTGGAGAACGAGGACATGAATATGTTGGGAGCAGATAATGACGACTTTGAAATCCATTATGATAGAAAACAAGGTCTTTATACACCTCCTGATGACAAAAGAGATGATGATGAAAATTATTATCAAGACATGGAAATTGTCATCATAGAGTCTCAAAGAGAATATGAGCTTAGAAGAAAAACCAGTCAACAAACTCCCAACACCAAAACCTCTAACAAATCTTCACAAAACAGCACTGCAACCAAACCTAAATTTTTCAAACATAAGGACAAAACAGTAGCTGTGAGTTTTGATAATGGTAGAGATAAATGCACTCAAAAAAGTGAAAAACAGAATGCAGACCTTAGTAGTACTAACACTTCAGCTAGTACTCCTGTTAAAACCATTCTATCAAATGTAAATAGAACAAATCAGCGAGCTGATGTTGCTAATAATCTAGCAGCTACTAAGGCTGAGGCAAGTTCTTTAAAAAACCAAATTCCTTTCAGCCTAGAGCAGGAAATTTCAAAGATCAAAATATATGTTCCCTTGACTGAGTTAGCTGCCCAGCATGTATATAGAAAAGCTTCAAATCTATAGAGAAAAATTTAAATAACTCAGAATGAAAGAATATGGTAACATTGCTACATACTTCCAATACATTAATGAAATAACCAACACTCTCAAAGGATTGGGAGAGCCAGTTGACGAGAAGACTATTATACGAAATATTCTTAGAATGTTACCATGGAGATTCAACCCAAAGGTATCGGTCTTAGAATACAGTGAAAATCTAGACAAACTCAGCAAAGAGGAATTACATGGAGTTTTCATAGCATATTAAATGAGACTTGATGAAGAAGAGGGTACTTCGCATCTAGAAACTGCATTCGTTGCATCTAAGAAAACCAATAAGGACAAACAAACTTCAATTGAAAAGACATGCAAGTGTGAAGAAAAGGGATATGATGAAGAAGGTCTTTCAGATGAAGAATATTCTTACTTTACGAGAAAACTAAAAATTGGTAAGGGAAAATTTAGAGGTAAAATTCCATTGATATGTTTCGGCTGGGGTGAGGTTGGGAATTTTGGAGTAAAATGTCTGAACAGAAGTGATGGAAACTCAAAAGAAAAGGAAGGCTTTAAGAAATTCAATAAGCAAATAAAAAAGAAATGATTCAAAAGGAACTTTCTCTCTAAAGAAGATAGCTCATCATCTGATGAAGAAAATGACAGCGAAGAAGAAGCCAATGAGAGAGTATTATTTATGTCCAAGCACAATAAACAAGAGGTATCAAACAACGAAGAAGAAGGGTTGACCATAGAATAATTTTCTAAGGAGGCAATCAAGCTTATAAAAGAGCGCAAGGCTGATAAGATCCGTTCCAATACTCCTGAACAACAAGTTCAAGGTCTCAAAATTGAAGTTGAAGAACACAAATGCATTAAAGAGTCACTTCAAAAGAAGTTGGAATAAAGCAACCAAGAAAGGGAAGAATTAGAAGCCGAAGTAGTCTTGTTGCATAAGGAAGTGAAGAAGGGAAAAACATTCCAAAACTATGCCAACAGCTCAAGGACATTAGAAGAACTCATCAACAATCAACGATCTTACAACGACAGAACTGGCCTCGGTTACAAAGAAGAAGAAGCAGGACATTCTACAAAAAAATATAATGAACCTATTGTTGGTGTCTGGATGTGAACAAATATTCAAACCCCTTTTCCACATAAATTATCAACCCAAGGGCGTTAGTTATTTCAAGACTAACGCACACATTATATGCAAGATAAATCACACAATCTACTATCAGATCACAAGCTTTAATTTATGAACAAGTAAACTCTTGTAACAACAAAAATGGATTGCATAATTAAAAAGGCATTCACAGCAATTCCAAAGTTATACTAAAACAGTAGTTACAAAACCAAACTAAAAAGAAAGAAAGATAACGCAACACCTGATCATAAGAGTGGGCCGAACTCTCTGATCAGGGCTACGAAAAACTCACAACTTACAGATGAAATGGCAGAGTGTTGTGCATTCAATTAATTGGAAAAATACTTCTATTACAAAATCTATATATTCTTGCTTAACCTTGATTCACATCCCGAAGGACCCCTTTATACAATTGTTCAGGAAATCACAGATCCTCTTTAACAACTACATATCTACAATTATACAATTCATTACAACAGCAACCTATTTGCCAAAAGGAAACCATGAAAAAGCCTGAAATATTGTTGGGGTGAAACAGAGTTTGTTGCGTTGTAGCAGCAGGTAAAGATAGCGCTAGAATTGAGGAGCTGTTCCATGACTCACAGTTGTAATCCCCTTGCTTTTACCAAATCTGTAAAAATATCGGAGTTAATGCTTGCAAAGGTAAAACCTCCATGACTATTAATTCATTAATCAAATATTCCATGTAAGATAGAGAACAGCGGTTTACCTCATGCAATTTGGAATAATTAATGATATAAAGAGATATAAAGGTGGGAAAAAATGGGAGAGAAAAGTATACAAATCTAGTACCCAACATCTGCCCCCAACTGGTCTATCTGCATGTCCTCATGCAGCTCGTTGTCTCCTCAGATCTAGGTTGTACTGACTGTGACTAGCATGAAGCTGTGTGAGATCATATTCTTCGGCCATTTCTATCCCAAGGGGTTTATAACCTTCTGTCAGAACAACATCCTTCCACCAGTCTGGGTCAATTTTGTATGCAGGAGTATATTGCTCGGCTGGCAACCAAATAAGGGGAAACTGAAACTGAAACCCCATCCACCTGACCCCACAAGTCTGAATGCATGCTACAAAACGTGGCATCCTCTCTAGTGCCCGTGCAAAGTTAGGTGCTCCAAATGGTTCTCGACCTCTGACAGCTAAAGATGACAACATCCACCTCCTCTGACAACTATCCAGCGCTTCCTTATGGAACATTGTAATCTGTCTGACATAGAGGTTAGCACACCATTTCTTGGTTTTCAATATGTGTTCTCTATGTCCCTCAATCTGTAGAAAGGTAAAATGCTTGTTATAAATATTTTCTGACTGGCCATTCTCCTTCCTCAGCATTAGCTGCCTCGTGACTTTGTTTTCCTCAAACGTATCATAGGCCTTTCTCCATTAAATCTAATTGATGGTGTAGGAGGAAAAAGCTATTAAATGAATATCCCCCATGAATGGAATGGGGTTAAAAGCCTAATCATGCCTCAAGAAGTAACCATGCATGTAGAGCTCGCACATTAAGTGTTGTCCTATGATATCATGAATTTTTAAGATACGGAGAAACTGAATGGTGTCCTCAATCTTGTGCCAAATTTCCTTATATATACTCTCAAGACAAAAGAAAAGAAAGTGTTCATGAAGGAATAAGGCATAGCTATGTGCAGGAGGTCTGTAAACCATTACCTATTGTACCAGGGAGAATATCTTCTCCTTATATGATTGCAACAGTTGCACTTGTTCTTCTATTATGGCCTTATGTAACTGGTCTATGTATCCTGTAACAATCCCGGCAGCCTGTTCTTGAACCCGCATTGTCTCTTTCTTATGTCCATTCACAACAGACTGCCACCTCTGGATTTCAGTGGCCAAGAAAAATTCCCAACCTTCAAACAACTGTTCAATCGGGCTAATCTATGTAGCTGTGGAAGAGACCTCAATTTTTGGCTTTACTTCCTTCCACTTGTAGACTTTTACCTTATTTTTCAACCGGGAAACTTGCCTCTTCAACTCCTGAACCTCCTTCTTCAATCTCATGGTTTCATTGAACTGAAACTTATACCTTTTCTTGAGAGGTAATATTCTTTTCTCACGTTGTTCAATCCATTCCTATTTGACAATAAATTCATTTTATGGGCCTATAACAGGCTCAGAAGGCGGTGGAATGTTGTCAGTGTTATCAACTGGTTGTTCTGTTAGGTCTTTCTGGCTGGGCTCCCTATCTTCATAGACATTATCCTCTATATTTCTCTTAGGGAATCCTGGCATTTGGTCATCATTTCCATCGACCATCCTATGTTCCAGTGTTTCCACAAGAATTTTGTCTCCCTTAAGAGCCTCTAGGTGTTCCAGCTGGGATTCAACAATTACTGGGCCGATATTGGCCATGTCCTTTCCTGGGTTGACAAACTTAAGAATTGGTGGGATAGTTATTTCCTCCATTAATCATTGGGACAAGTGGAATACCCTTGCCCCTCTAGGAATCATAGACTGGAACGGAGAACGGGGAATAGCTTCATCATCTTCATTTCCAGCTTGGGCCAGAGTTTCACGCACTACTACGCTAGTCGGGGTCGATGTTGGTTCTTGTGGAACAGCGTCGATTTTGAGGATTATTTCCCTTCTGTCCTCCTGCCCTTTGTGCATTATTTCCTCCTCTATGGTTGATACTGGTATTTGTGGGACAGTATCGACCTCGCGGGTTATTTCTCCTCTATCTTCCTATTCTTCATGGATTTCTTCCTCTTCTGCGGTCGGCACTAGTTCTTGTGGAGTAGTGCCGACTTTGCAGGTTGACTCTTCCTTGTTTCCCTGTTCTAGATGAATCGGGGGTGGTTCTTTTGTAACACCCCCACTTGTTTCAATATTCATGTCTTCTTGGGTAGGTGATGTTGTTTCTTGCAAAACAGCATCACTTTCCATCCCCCTGTCTGATGTTCCACCTTCCTATTCTTCATTAAAAAATGTTGATGACTGTATGACAGTCTCAACTTCATGCACTATATCCATAATTTTTTCATCTGTGGGTTCTTCAGGCGAGGCTGGTTCTTGTGTGACAGCCTCGACTGTGTCACCAATTATCTCCTCAATTCCCATTTCTTCATGTTCTTCCTAATCAATCTCCATCTCCATCTATTTTGGTTATTCATGGTCTAATTCCATGTCCTCTAAATGTTATTCCTCTACTAAACTAGCCGGAGAGACTAGTTCTTCTTCTCTAGAAGCAATGATATTTTCTATTTCTTCTTTCGATGATTTTTAGAGTTCTACCCAAGAGACTCGAAATCTAACTATTGCATGCATGACCAGTAAATGCACCAATCCATGATTGGAGAGCACTACTTGCATCTAGCGCAAATGCCGAGTAGACTGTGCCATATGCTACAATTGTTTTAATAAAAAGAAAAGCATGTTTAAGGAATGCACCTGAGCCTGTGGAAATCGAAGGTGAGTCAAAATGTTAAAGTGATATTTGAACAGGGTTGTGGCTCGTCCTTCACAGGTTATGTACTTCATTACAAAACCTACTACTTCGTTCCATGGATATGGTAAATAATTGCGTTCACACCCTCTCCCATATGGAATGACACTTTCTCCTGCCTGTAAGAACAGTTCAGAAAACTTCGGGAGAGGAACTCTCCGAGAAAACCACTGCTGCCCTTATTGTCTCAACCCGCTAACTTCTGCAATTATTTTTTCTGTGACAGGAATTTCCAATCCTCTTACCCGTGAGAAATTCTCATCCAAATTAAGTGCAAACTCCATTGTAATTCCTTTATCAAACCCCTACAATCTATCAAAGTAGATATCCCATCTTGCATCAAAAAAAACTTGCCATACCTTTGGATTACTGCAAACCGAGACTGTATTTTTAGGTTCATGCCACACAGCCAGTCCGCCCATACTGTGGAGACTGTAAGAGCACTCTATAACAACAAACCGTTGGACGGAGTGGTGGATACCAAATTTGGCAACACATCATGGTGAAAAACAAGGGATACTAACGGTAAATACGGATGGTAATTCTCAGGAAACGAGGAAAATCATGAAAAAGTATGGTAAGTGTGATGAATGGAATATTAATTATTTCATATAAGCTGGAATGGAAATGTTGTAGATCCCAATACGTATTTAATGATTATACAAAGTATGATAAGGATCATAGGGTGTACTAGCATGGAATTGTAATAATCACTTGTAAAATCATTATTATGCCGTCGTTAAATTATGACGGCACCCCCCCGAACTTAAAATTTTTCGTTCGTAGAATTAATGTCTTCACATGGAATATTTAATTAAATCCGTAAAAGTCAAGTGGATACATACCTGGCAGCCTACCTGGACGAAGTGACAGTTGGTATAATGACGGCACAGTAATGATGCAGATGAAGTAATAGTAGTACGAGTAGTAGCATCTGGAGTAACAGCAGTGCGAGTAACAACATCTGGAGTAACAACATTTGGAGTAATATCAGTGCAAGTAACAACATCCAGAGTAACAACATCTGGAGTAACAGCAGTGCGAGTAACAACATCTGGAGTAACATCATCTGGAGTAACAACATCCGGAGTAACAACATCCGGAGTAGCAACAGTGTGAGTAGCAGCATCCAGAGTAACAGCATCTGGCGTAACAGCAGTGCAAGTAGTAGCATCCGGAATAACAGCATCTAGAGTAACAAGATCTGGAGTAGCAGTAGTGCAAGTAACAGCAATGCGAGTAGCAACATCCGAAGTAACAACATCTGGAGTAACAGTAGTGCGAGTAGTAGCATCCGAAGTAACAGCATCTGGAGTAATAGCAGTGCGAGTAACAGCATCCGTAGTAACAACATCTGGCTAGCAACAACCAAGGAGTAACAGCATCGGGTAGCAGCAACAGAGTAACAGCATCATGAGTAGCAGCAACCGAGTAACAGCATCATGAGTAGCAGCAATCGAGTAACAGCATCATAAGTAGCAGCGAAACAGCATCATAAGTAGCAGCGACCAAGTAACAACTTTATGAGTAGCAGCAACTAAGTAACAACATCATGAGTAGCCGCTTCCAAGGAGTAATAGCGTCGATACGTAGAAAAAAAAAATTGATCCTTAAAAAATTACTCCTTAATAGTAACTCCTGCAAAAAAAAAAAAAAAATTAGTAACAATATTTATTCATTTTTTATTTATTTATTTATTTATTTATTTTTATTATTATATATTTTTTAGAGCAAGGATGCAGAGGAAGAGTTCTCTACATTGATAACCTTCAAACCAGATTTCTCAGAGAGATGTTTGATGAAAGCATCCTTAGAGGCTGGGCGGTGGTATAATCTCAGGCGATGTCCATTTGCTATGAATGTAGCACGTGTATCATCAATTGTGACTAGCCTGACTGTTCCATTATCAAATATAGCGTCCACCTCATAAGGTCCCATCCAGCGAGTGCAAATCTTTCCCTTAAAATCCTTAAAGCGGGAGTCATAAATTAATGCCCAATCTCCCCTATGAAACACCTTGTTCTTGATAAACTTATCGTGCCATTTCATTCTCTGCTATTGAATAGTAGTAGTCTTCTGAACAGCCATTGAACAGATTTAATCTAGTTCATTGAGTTGGGCCAGTCAGTCTTTCTGGGCATCTGACAGATCCAAACCAACTTCAAGAGTTGTTCTGAGCGTATTGATTTCAAATTCTATTGGAAACAACGAGGATTTCCCATAAACCAACTCAAATGGTGAAAACCTAGTTTTGTTTCACCATGTTGTTTTGTACGCCCAGAGAGCTTCAGGCAGCTTCTGAGCTCAATCCCGACGATGGTATGCCACATTTTTTGTCAAGATATTTTCCAATGTCTTTTTCGTGCTTTCCACTTATCCATTCGCCTAGGGATGGTATGGATATTTCACCCTGTGTTTGACCCCATATTTCTGCATAAGCTTTGCTATCATGTGTGATGTGAAATATGCTCCTCCATCTGAAATAATCTCTCTTGGAGTATAGTAACGAGCAAAAATTTCTTCAAATAGAAAATCCGAGACCACCTGCTCTGTTGCTTTCGCAACAACTTTGGCTTCTACCCACTTAGTCACGTAATCTATGCAGACCAAAATGTGAACCTTTTGCTGGGAGGGTGGGTTGAAGGGTCCAACGAAGTCGATAGTCCATTTCTCAAAAGGTTCAAGGACTACCTGTGCCTACAAAGGAATTTCATTAGCTCGACCAGGCTGCCCCATACGCTGGAAACTATCACACCTCCTAAAATAATTATGTGCATCCCGAAAGATAGAAGGACAATAATATCCCATTTGTAGCACCTTATGGCCTGTTCTTTTGTCTTCAAAATTCCCTCCACAAGGGCCATCATGGGCAGTTTTCAATAATTCATAAATATCATCCTCAAATACACAACGTTGAATCTACTTATCAGCTCCTGTATGAAAGAGATACCCTGCCATCCAAGAATATTGGGCACTATGATGAATAATTTTTCATTGTTCCTTGTATGAAAAATGATGAGGCACTTTCCCTGTAGCAAGATATTTAGAAATATCTGCATACCACGAAGGTTTAGTAGAAACTGCAAAAATATGCTCATCGAGAAAACTATCTTCTATAGGTGTGCATTCATCATTGTTATCCAGTCTAGATAGGAAATTGGCAACTACATTATCTTTTCCTGGTTTGTCTATTATTGTAATATCAAATTCTTGAAGCAATAGCAACCATCTTGTAATATGGTCAAGAGTGATAGGTTTATTCGTAAAATACCTTATTGTTGCATGATCAATATGTACAAAATTAGGATACCCGTTGATGTAGTGTTGGAACTTGTTGATAGCATAAATGACCGCCAATAATTCTTTCTTTGTCACCGTGTAATTTAGTTCAGTAGGAATTAAATTCTTGCTGACATAGTAAATTGCATACGGTGTTTTGTCTACATGTTGTCCTAAAACAGCTCCTACTACTGTCTGAGAAGCATCAACATATATGTGAAATGGTAATGCCCAATCAGGTACTCAAAGGATTGGAGCTTTGCAAATTAGTCCCTTAGTTTTCGTGAAAGCCGCTTCACAATATTCAGTCCACAAGAATTCTGCATCTTTTGTTAGTAATTGAAAGTGTATGTGCTATTTTAGCAAAATTTTCTATAAAGTGTCTGTAATAACCAGCACAACCAATAAAGCTACATACCTGTGTGGGTGTCTTTGGTACTGGGAAGTGTAATATTACGTCTACTTTGGCCGGATCAACTAGAATTCCAACAATTGAGAGTAAATTTCCCAATACTATTCCTTCTTCCCTCATCATATGGAATTTGACTGTACTAATAGATACATGGGCCTGCTTACATATTTTGAGTACTTTCTCCAAATTTTCCAATCCCTCTTCAAATGAGTTTCCATAGGGATTAAAATCATCCATATAGATTTCAACGTTGTCATCGACCAAATCAGAAAAAATTCCCAGAATTTCCCTCTGAAAGGTGGCAGGAGCATTACACAGGCCAAATGGGAGGACCCTGTATGCAAAGGTCCCCCATTGGAATGTGAAAGTTCTTTTATCCTGGTCTTCTAGCGCTATATGGATCTGGTTGTATCCACTAAATCCATCTAGGAAGGAAAATAACTTCTTCCTAGCCAAGGTGTCCAGGACTTGGTCAATGAATGGCAAAGGGAAATGGTCTTTTTGAGTTGCCTTGTTTAGCTCCCTGCAATATACATAGATTCGCCACTTACCATTCTTTTTAGGAACAATAACTAGCAGAGATACCCATTGGCTATCCGAGATGAGGTAAATGAAACCTACATCCAATAATTTTTGTAATTCTTCTTTGACAATATTTTGTAGAGTAGGATTCATTCTCCGTTGGCGTTGTCTCACAGGGCGGCAATCTTCCTTAATATAAATATGATGAGTACATAAATTAGCAGAGATTCCCTTCATGTCTGTATAATATCGGCCAAAAGCTTTCTGATGGTCTTGAAAGACTTTTAAAATTTGTTTTGTCTGGGATTCAGAAATATTGGGGTTGATATTGAGTGTTTTCCCTGGTTCAATTTAAATCTGAATACTATCATGGGATGAAGTTACAGGAATGCCTTCAATTTCATCCTTTGGTTCAATGTTTTCCTATGTCTCACAGCTCATAACATATTATAAAATTTGGTGAGTAGAACTAGAAACAGAACCAGGATCATTGATGAAATTGTTAATGGTATCATCCTCAGTTTCTACTTTGAATTGTAGGGCCTGCCCAATAGTGAGGATTGGTCTAACTTCTTCAATTTCAGGTTCAAGCTCTTCTCTTGGTAGAGGTTTCTGACTGGTTAACAATTTTTCAGATGGGCTAGCTTTCGTAGGAGGGTATAGAGTAAGATTCTTTGTAACCATCCCATTTGATATGATCATATGCCCAAATCAGCACCTTACGTAAGCATATGTGGTTGCGAGCCAAGGTCTTCCCAAAATCAAAGGGTGACCACCAACTAAGGACCATGTCTGTAATATGAGGAGGTCCACAGGGTAGTGCCATTAATCTTCTAATTTCCCTACCAGCTTAATTGTATACTTGTCTGCTAATTCCAAGATGGTAGGGGTTGGCTTAACATTTCCGATACCTAATGTGTTCATTGTTTCAGAGGTAATAATATTTATGGAAGCACCCAAATCTACCAGTACATTTGGGATTTCAACCCCATTGATTTGTACTGTTAGAATTGGGTTTCCTGGGTCTCCATATTTCACAGGCATAGTTTTTCCTAGCATAATGTCGAACAATCTACCCATCACATGAATAGTTAACATATCCCTTGGTTTCTTCCCAGGTTTCTTAGAGCAGTAATATTTGAAAGTTTTTGCATATATAGGTACATCCCTCTTAGCCTGTAGCAGGGGTATTTTGACAAAGATATTTTGTAATTCCCCCAGGAAATCAAACTTTGCTTGAGGGTTTGGTTTATTCAAGGTCAGTCTTTTAGGATATGGTGGAGAAGTTGAATCACCCTAATTAAGAACAGGTTGGGAGGTGTCTGATTTGTTATGTTTTGGTCTGGTTTATCCCCAACTGTCCTATGTTCTGGTTCTGTAACTTCATTATCAATCTGTTCTATGATAATAGGTGAAGTGGGAGCATTTACTACCCACCCAGATCGTAAGTTTATTTCGTTAAGTCATGCGGTAGAAATGCTATAAGATGGAAGGTTAAGAGTATCTGTTTGTTGGACCCCTTTATTATTAGGATTCAGATTGGGATGGATAGGAAGCTGGGTTCAAAGGGATGTGTTGCCAGGAGGTACATTACAGGGAAACTAAAGTTGTTGCTGAGGCATAGATTGGGGAAATTGCACAGTAGGAGAGGGCCCACGCCAATTCTAATTCCATGAAGGGTTTGAACTGGCCTGGGGAACCCATTGTTGCTAGGGGGGTATTTATATTGAGACCACATAGATGAAAAAGGTGCAGACTGGGGACCCATATTAAAATTATTAAAATAATGGGATGGGTCCTGAAACATACCTGGATTCATGGCTAGTGGTCGAGGTTGCCATGGATTTTTCGGCGATCCACTGCATTTTCTTCACTTGCCCCTTGAAAAAATGCCTTCATTCCTGGCTAGGAAGGGCACGAGCTGGTCGCATGAGTCTGTTCACAAATTGTGCAGGCTTCCACTATGTTTAATGTGCATTCTTTCAAAGGATGCTTCTTTCTGCACTGTGGGCAGAATATAGCCATAGTCTTCTCCAACTCTATATGTTTCTATTTTTCTTGTAGTGTCCATCTAGGTGGATAATGTACTCAGGATATCAGTCCTTAGGTTGTCCAGTAGGTTTCCAATTTCTGCCTTTGTAACCCCTCCACCAGAAGTTTTTAATGATCGAATTCCTTGTCGACTCCTTGGAACCCCCCATGAACACTAAATGCAATAGTCACGGATGGTGTCGAAGCCTTCTTTTGAAATGTCCCCCTTTCCTACTATGTTCAGAAGTTGTAGGGAATCTTCCCTAAGTGCCTGGAGAAGAATGATCTTCAGAATATCCTTATCCAGGTCACTATGGCCTGATCTCTGAAATATATATTTGAATCGTTCCACATAGTCTTCCATGTTCTCATCCTCTTTCTATACAAACTTAAATATTTCCTCCTTAATGTCACGAGATTTACAGTAATCTTGGTATTTCTCCAAAAATGCTTCTTTCATCCCATCCCATGAGGAAAAATTCCTTCCTCCTAAACCCATGAACCATCACAGGGCTGTCCCTTTTAAGGTAGAAAAAAATATTTTTAGTTTCTGAGCATCGGAGATATAGTCATACCCTCGACAGATAATGTCAAATTTGAAGAGGAATGTATCATGGTCTTCCGAAGAAAGCCCATGAAAATTAGGCAGAGCTGTTAAAGGAATGGGCTTCATTGGTGCATCACCTATAATTTTTCCAATTGGAAAATCGATAGAAGAACTTGCAGATGCCATAAATATTCTCCAATACTCACCTGGAATTTCAATTGGTTCTGCGACTGGTACTTGGGGTGATTCAACTGTAAGAGGTTTCACTGCACTTCCCTAGTCCCTTGGTGACGCAAAATCCTTTGGGAACTCTCTTTTCAAATTTGAATTTCTTAATTCAACTGCAGGAGGCTTCACATCACTCCCTTGGTCTCGTGGTGACAAAAACCCTTTCCGGGGTTCTTCTTCCCAATTGGAATTGCTAGGTTCTTTGGACCCTCTACTTGCTATTTCTTCCCCTTCTGCTGATATCATGGATGTCTCCTCCACTGATACCTTATATGTTGCTTCTTCCATCATTGAAAGAACTTCCTCTGGTACTGTGGATGGCACTGGCTGTTCAACTGACTGCTCTTCGGACTTTGTCTGAACCCTTACCCTGACAACAGCATGAGAGGATGCTTCATATTTAGCCTTTTCGATGAACTCCTGGATATACGTCTTCCTTCCTAGATCCTTTTCTTTCTTTGGGGGTCTTCATATTCCCCTCTTATTCAAATCTTTGTTCATACAATTGGTGAGAAGAATTCATCAAAATAGAAAAAGTGCTCAGGACCCGGAGCAGGATAGATAGCTTCCTCCTTGAGATGAGAGAGTAGGTTCAAAATAGAAAATCGAATAAACTAAAAAGAAAATCAAAGTTCAGGACCTAAAGTACGGTAATCAAATACCCTCCCCAGTATTAGTAATCAGTAATTTTTTGCCTTGATGATGACTAAATGACTATCCCAATATTTCTAGAAACAAGGTTCATAAACATTGTGAGTTCTAGAAATCTCACTGCCTTCATTATCCTCTAGATAATTTTTCACTATTCTACTATTTTTTCATTCCATGGTCAACCTACCACTTCTAAAAAACCCCTCATAGGATTTTTCCACTCATCTACATCCTATTTTTCCCACCTATAACCTCATCACTCTGTTTTTTCCTTGCCCATAACTCCATTTTCCACCTAGGGTTTCCTACAAGCTTAACTTATGCCTAAGATCCCCAAGTCCCTCAAGCATTGATGGTCCCTAGACTATATTTGTAGACCCTTTGGATAGTCAAGTATGTGGGATTTTAGATCTTCAACCGCTAAGCTTACCATGGATCCTATCTTACACTTGGTGATCCCTAAGTCTAAGTTTCAGTCCAACATCCAAATTCCAGAGAGCCTCCACTAGGACACCTAGGGTTTCATGAGTCTTAGGGTGGATTTGGTATCCTTCAAATCTCTGTTTTATACCTACAAGGAGACTGCTTTCAAAAAAAATGGGACAGAGACAAGTAAATTGGTCCAAAACTAATAAAGAGATCCTTTAAGGAAGGTCTTCGATCTGAAGCATAGGTCTGGTAAGGGGACAGCTGCCCCTTGCTCACTTTCCTACCAGGAAAACCAAAAGGGCCAGCATATCATATATGAGGTAAGGTAAAAGAGGGAGAAAATCATCACAGGAAGATCATTAGTAGAAAAAGGACAACAGCAAGCATGGGTTTTGAGAGATCAGGGTTAGCAAATGTTGTTGGCCAAAACAAGGAATGGATGCTAAGGTTGCAAAGGCAAAGCCCTCAAAACCATGAATTTGGAGAGAAATGATAAAATGATCAAAGGATGATAGAGCATCCTTCATTACAACAGATGGCCACCAAACATTCTCAAATCACCTCTCTATGGTTTGTCAAGAACAACAATGTTTCACCAGCACTGAAGAAGGAATGGAAAATAATATCAATTTAAAAGGGCTAAATTCCCAAAATGAAAAATAGAGGTCTTCAAGGTAAACAAAATAAGACAAGCATAGGGTTGAAACTTTGAAAGTGCCCAAGTCAAGTCCATGTCACAATATGATTTGTTTACTATGGGTAAATGAGACTGTTACTACCTTAAAAACAGAAGAAAAATGAGGAAACAGTCTTTAGGTCACCAGCAGTTAAAGAATGCCAAAGAAGGTTAAGAGCAATTTTTTTTTAGTTTGAATAAAGCATGCTCATAACTAATTGATTAGTACCCAAGTGATCAGAGTGAACAAGGGTAAAAGGACATCAGCACATCAACACCACCAGAAGATAAAAGTGCCTTGAGGAAGTTTCTCAAAACCCTCCAAAAGATAAAGGTTATGAGACAAATGAAAAGGGACGTAGACATTACAAAAGTGGGTTTTATGGTTTGATTTATTTTTTCTTAAAAGCATAAAGGATTTTGAATTTCCCAATTTTTTCATTTCTCACACTAGGCAAGGAGAGAAAAGACTCCAAAGAGAGAAACCGGGGTTTCTAGGACATTTTTGGGCGAAATTGTCAGGCGCTACGCAAAAGAGGATTCGGCACTGCACAAACTTCCATCCTCCCCGTACATTTTTCGCAAAGTTTGGGCGTTGCGTAAACACAGGCCCAGCCCACCTGAAGACCGAAAATCTATGCCGTTTGCCCAAACTGTAACTACTTCTGCTCGGGCACTACATAAACAGATGGCCCAGCCGCCCGATTGACGTGCAGGGGCCACCCATTCCTCCAGCGCTGCGCAAAAAGGCTGCCCATTCCTCCGGGCGTTGCGAAAATAGGCCACCCATTCTTGTGGGCGTTGTGCAAACAAACGGCCCTACCCGACAGACAGCATGCAGACCACCCGACACTGTGAAAAACACCGTTCAGCTGTGTCGGCGCTGCGTAAACAGGCAGCCCGACCCGCCCAGAAAAGGGGTGTTGCACGAAGTTCAGAGATGTGCCAAAGGTGCCAGAAGGACCCTAATGCATGAATTTATCCTTCAAAGGTGCCTCTAATACTGAAGAGAATTGAGGAAAGTGGTGACTTTCCTATTTGATTCCCCAAATCAAATTTGCAAAAACATCTTATTTTTAGTGGTGAAGGTAAAAACCCTAGGAGGGTGAAACCCTAGGTCAAAATCAAAGAGAACAGTTGCACTCCTGAAACTAAATTTGATAGTAGAAAGTATAGGAGCAAATTAAGGTTGTTACTATATTTGTGATTAAACTCCTCAAGCTGCAAAAATCACTCACAACCCCAAAATTCATCTCCTAGCTAAAATTGAACTCAATTTCATTCCTCACTTGGTTCTTCCATTAAAAAGCCTCAAATTTCCAAATCAGTGTCCCCCATCACCATGTCAGAGATGGAAAACAACAGTGGTAGTCAAGGCAATCAAAGACCTTCAAAATCAAAGCACAAGGGAGGGAAAATTAAGAGGTTGGAACCCCATAATACAGTGGCTATCACATCCTCTCCTAGGATCCTATCATGCTTCCAAAACGCAAGGTGTTTTCAGTTCTGTGAGAGGTTCAAGTAGGTGAAGAGAAATCCTGAGCTTACAACGCTCCTCATCCTTAATTTTCAAAACAAACATTCAGACCTTGCAGGGATAAAATTTGAGATTTCAGCAATGTCCATATCTTAGGCCATCGGTATCCCTTCAGTGGGTGAGAAATGGTTCAAGAATGGTAATATAGAAAGATATTTGTTTTTTCCATTTCTCAAAAGGAGGTATAGACAGGGTAGTATCATTATTTTTCCTTTCTCACATCTCAAACACAGGTATGCACCTTTGATGTTGGCTATCATGAGGTACTTCACCTATGAGGGGAGATACTCCAGGGTCTATACCTATCATCTTAGACTCCTTATGCATTTTACAGGGGTTAAGGAACTTGACCTACCCTACTATATCTATAGGAGTATTATGAAAATGTGTCTTTTTGTTCAAAGGAGGAGTTTTCCCCAACAAATGTCTAGCTTGTTCCACCATTCCTTGATCAAGATGCTAGTTGAACATCAATTAGAACAGCAGGGCATACCTTGGGATGCTTTCATAACCAATGAGTTCTTTTCAAACCCACAGCATCCTCATCAAAAAAATTTGCCTTCCTCATATGCACAAGTACCCTCACCATAGGCACACATCCCTTCCTCTCCTTCTCTTGATGCATCAAGTGAAGCAGGAAGGGGACATCACGAATCACATGGAGATTAGGGTGAGGGAGAAGAATTCAGTGAGGCAAACATAGAAATAAATGAAGAAGAGGTAGAGGATATGGGAAGTGATGGGGAAAACAGTGATAAAACACAAGGCAGTGAGCATGATGAAAAAACAGATCAGGAGTAGGATGAAGAAGACAGTCAGCATAATCCACAAGGCAGCCAAGGAAATGTTCATGATAGTCTTGACAGTTGTCAAGACTGTCATGACACTAATCAGTTTTTATATGATAAAGAAACTCAAAGTGATAATGCAGAAAATGAACAAGTAGAAAACCTCAGTAAAGAACAAAGCCAAGATGAGGGTAGGAGCAAAGATGAAAACATGGTCAAAACTACCATCATCACCCCTCACATATGCACATCCTACAGAGGACAAAGAGATGTGATTGTTGCCTCAAAAAGGAAAAGGGCCATCTCTCCTCAAGCTATCAAAACAGTGGACAAGAGCAAGCAAAAGGTGGGGAATATTGATCAGCAAGGAAAGGTAAGGAGGAGTAAGAGACTGAAGAAAACTACTCAAGGGCTTGAATTCATTAACTTGGACAATGATGAGCAAGATGAGGAGATGACCACTAAAATGTTGCTACTAGAGAAAGATGCACAAATAAAAGAGTGGGAGGAGTATTTTGAAAGAGCACGGCGCATCATTCAGTACTATAATAATGAGCATAATTACTTCAAGAAGATCAAGAGAGCCCTTGCTCTCCACAAGAAGATGACTAAGCACTACGCAAAGAAGAACAGGCTTGCATGTGCCAAACTCAAAGAAGCCCTCCTTGAAATAAAAAACCTAAAAAGAAAAAATGAGCATGAAAGCCTTAGAATTTTGGCTGAGGCTTCTTATCAATTGTCTAAAAACATGTAAGGAAGGTCTTCACCAATTTTGAAGGATTTTGGAGAAGATTTTGTTTTTTGAGAATTGTTAGCCTACTTTGCGCAATGCCACTGGCGCTACACAAAAATTTGGGGCATCCTCTCGAGGAAAAATTGACATTTTTGGATTTTTCATGACCTACACATCATCCACACAAAATTTCAAAGGATTTGGCGCTGTTTTGACCCCTCAAAAGGTCAAAAAACACCTCAAAAAACACCTTTCTGCCCCTGTTTTAGGCCTGACGCTGCGCAAATGACAGACTGGAGATTTTGGAATTTTTGACAGGGTTACAGGGACTGGATCAGGAAACCACAAGAATTTTTGGAAATTATACTCTTCAAGATTTCCAATGAGCCATCACAGAGCCAAATAAGACATCGGGAAGTGGTCCAAAAGCTAGTTGCAAAACAGCCTATTTTCTGCAAAAATGGCGCTGCGCAAATAGACTGACTTAGGCCAATAAGTCAACAAAAGACATTGATTAATGGAAAATTAGTTTTTTAATATTTTCTTGGACAAATCACTCCAGATTTGATTAAGGAGTTATGTTTTGATGTTTTTCATTTATTAGCTTATCTATTATGTATCTTGGGCCTTGCATGGTCATTAAGCACATTTATGACATTTATGACAGAATTAGGGTTTCTGGAAGCCTCTTATGGTTTCCACCTCCTCATTTGCTCCATAAATAGAGCATGAGGCTCTTATGTATTGGGTTGGATCTTGATGACTTATTCTCAAGTAATACATAGTCTCTTGGCGTTTTGAAAAGAATTTAATGTCTTGGAGCCCATGCATGCCCTGATTTGTTTGTTGATGGAGGAGGACTGTTTGCAGGATCCATAAGCCTAGTTGATGGTGATGTGTTTCTCTTTTGTTCATGTTTTCTAGCTTTTTCATTATGTTTCCATTTTTCTCTGTTGCAGTAGGACAAATAATTTAGACTAAGACATGTTTTCTGGTGGCACCTTAGGTCTGTTTGTTCTTCACTGCCTTAATGTTTTCTTCTGCTAGGATATGTTAGAGAATACGTCTTTTTCTCTCTAAGGATTTCCTGAGCTTATCTATTTCTTGAATGGTTTATATCAGTTGGTATCAAGCATGATTTATGGCTAGCCCTGCATATTTTTTGCCACTAAAAACTCTTTTCTTGGAGTCATCTCTTCAAAGCATCATTACCTAGGTTCATCAAAGTGTGTTTCAGTCATGATCTTTGTATTTTCTTAGCTAATTGTTTCAAAGAACCTTCATAGCTATAATCTTAGATGTTCATGGTTTTCTCTCCTTCTATGATTATAGTTATTTGTGCATATTAAATGTTTTTTGTTCTTGATGATGAAATCCATGAAAGTTAAATAAGTTTCTTTCCTTTTTGTATTTCATTTGAATGTTTGTCTTGGATGATTATCTAATTTCAGTCTGAAATCAAATGGATTAGGTTTTTGCTTATGCCTTTGATTCTCTTTCTATGCTTATGATTCTTCTAACTCCCTTAGTTTCAAAGTATATAAAGGATCTGGTCTGCCCTTTATTAAATTTTGTTCTCAAGCTTAATGTCCATCTCATGATCCTTCACAACCTCAAAGATCCACCAACCAAGATAGTTTTGCCCTGCGAATACTCCCTAATCCATTAATGAACTTAACACGACCTTGTTAGACTCCATTGCCCAATTATTTGAAGTCTTCCTTGCTTTCTATCTAAATCTTTCTAAGCATCATACCCAACCAAAAACAATCAACAAACCCAAGATTTCATAACTAGCCTAAAATCAACCCTAATCACCAAACAAGTTCACATCTTTGCACCTAATAGAGAGATCCCTCTCTGAATCCAGGAAGGCTAGGTCCTTGGATTCCAAAGCTTGGTTTGATGTTACCCCTATCCATTTGTATCTCAATCAATCTAGAAAATTACGGGGAGATAACATAATGGCGATCACGGTGGGACTTTGAGTCAAAAACATCCTAGGTATCCCTTAGGAATTCCCAAAATCTCAATTAAGCCCAGAAAATCAACTAGTAGCCAAGAGTAGAAACTAATTGCCTCACCATCCTAGTAAGATGATGACTCAGCTAAAGGATGCTCATTGAAACCTTAGGGTTGCATAAGGAAACTCAGAAAACCCAAAAATAGTCCCTAGATTGATTTTTGTCAAAATTTGGTAGTGGACCATTATATACATATCCTCAAAATTATAAAAACATCCACCTGGAAAATCCACTAGCCTCTAATAGGCCTTGTTTCACCTCACTAGTCCCATAGGTTTTCCTAGGATTGGGTCAAATCAGTCCTAATCAGTTTTAGGGCCTAGTTATACCTTGTGTGAGTAAAATAAACACTAAGAGAGGTCAGCCTTCCAAAAACAATCCCAAGCATTTCATCCTCTCTGATTTTTGAGTAAGAGATCTGGCTTCACAAAGGATCAATACGAGATCTCACCTGGAACCAAATCCTCCTACCATAGTTGATGACGTAGAAAAGATTCTGTGGCAAAATTCTAAAGCTGGAAACTCAACCACTATTAGGAAACTCAGAAAACCCAAAAATAGTCCCTAGATTGATTTTTGTCAAAATTTGGTAGTGGACCATTATATACATATCCTCAAAATTATAAAAACATCCACCTGGAAAATCCACTAGCCTCTAATAGGCCTTGTTTCACCTCACTAGTCCCATAGGTTTTCCTAGGATTGGGTCAAATCAGTCCTAATCAGTTTTAGGGCCTAGTTATACCTTGTGTGAGTAAAATAAACACTAAGAGAGGTCAGCCTTCCAAAAACAATCCCAAGCATTTCATCCTCTCTGATTTTTGAGTAAGAGATCTGGCTTCACAAAGGATCAATACCAGATCTCACCTGGACCCAAATCCTCCTACCATAGTTGATGACGTAGAAAAGATTTTGTGGAAAAATTATAAAGCTGGAAACTCAACCACTATTAGGACCATTCATAGAGCAAGATCTGCACTAGAACACCTTACAATTTCACAAGATCCTTAGTTTGACTTACACCATACCAAGAACCTATTCAGGACCAAGTCACAAAGTAGGATTGACCAAACTGACCTTGAGCCCATAGATTTGCAGCAAAAGTCCAATAGAGAAGCTTCTCCTTCCACCCCACCTGACTTTCATCTTCTCCACCACTTCAGCTATATTCATCTCAACCCTACTCAGAATCAGTTTTCTAGTCTGAGTACATCAGCTACACCCATTCATACCACCACTCTGCAAAACACCTCACTCCATCCCACTCCACCACTCACAAACCCTCCCCTTGTAAATCAACCTCTATTTCCATTTCCACCCATCATGGCAGCCTGGTATGCTCCACTGGCTCTGCAACAACCACTATTACCATTTCCAAATGATTATCAGCCCAAAATCCCTCATTTCTTAGGGACTGAATCCATCACTACCCAAAAGCACGTAGATAGAATAAATGATGCTTTTGACTACATGGAAATAGAAGAAGAAACCATGAAAATGAGGATTTTTTCCCAGAGCCTAGGAGAACCCAAGAAATGGTTCAAAAACTTACCTCCCAACAACATACATGATCTCCCTTCCCTCTACCAAGCTTTTGTGAACAAGTGGGAAATCAAGAAGAACCCCCTTGAAATTCTTTCCGAGTATAACAATCTTAAAAGGAATCCAGGAGAAAGTGTTCATGACTACTCCACTAGGTTTAACAGTGTTTACAATTCCCTCCCACCTCACATGAAGCCTTCCCAAGGCTTAGCCTGAGTAAAATATCCTGAAGGCTTTGATGCTGACATGGCCTATCAACTAAGGGAGAGAGATTACCTAACTCTAGAAGACATGCAAAAAGGGGTTTTGAGTGTAGAGGCCAATTTAATTGAGAAAAGAGCTAGGATGAGATCAGAAAAAAGAGTGACTTATAAAGATGAAACAACACCTTCAACCTCCTCCTCTGACGCCAAAATTGACTCCCTAGTTAGGACAATGGAGAGAATGATGGAAAAAAATTAGTTTAAATGAGAGAACACCTCCTAGGGAAAATCAAGCCAATCCTCAAAATAGGAATAGGAATCAGAATTTTAGAAGGGGCCCTCCCCAAATTAGATAAAGAGAAAATGACCAACAAATTAGACCCCCTTTCCAAGACAACTATGTAGATGAAGAGGAGAGAGAGCCAGAGAAGTTGGAAGAAGACCATGTAAATGTCATAGGTTTTGATGATGAGGATAATACTTTTCTTATCGAAGAAGAACAAAGGATGTTCTCTTCAAAACCAAATGAAAAATCATATGAAGATTATGAAGACTATAAACTAGGATTTGAGAATGCCATAATGGAAGTCCATAGGCAATATGACCTTAGGAGCAAAAAGAATCAATATGTTCCTAAAACAAATTAGTCAAAAACTGTTGTTAGGAAAATCCCCGAACATATTCCTAAAAATACAGCGGAAGACACAAATGCTATGGCTAAGAAAGCTAATCTAAACAAACTAAAAAAAAGTCAACCCAGTAATGATTCAATCTGCCCTAGTACTTAAAATAGTGGCCCTGAAAAAAAATTGTTTTCCAAACCATCAAATCAAAATCAACAAATAAAAAATGTAGAAAAGTTTATGGCTGATAAAACTGATGTAAATGCAATAAAGACACCTATGCCTTTCAGCTTTGAAGGAGAGATTTCCAAAATCAAGATAACCATGCCTCTCATTGAATTGGTAACGCAAGAGGTATATAGATCCCATATTTTCAAAGTGTTAAACATAGGGAATGGTACCGACACTTTAAACTTAACTGATGATAAACCAGAGCTGTTTTTTGGCCCTAAAGTGGAGGGAAAATATCAAGAAGGAGTTGTCCCTCCTTTCTATGTTAGTCTGAACATACATGAAAAAATAATGCATAATGCTATGCTAAACTTCGGTGCCTCACACAACCTCATGCCAAAGGTTGTGATGGAGAGATTAGGCCTATAAATCACAAAGCCTTACAAAGACTTGTACTCTTTTGATTCAAGTAGGGTTAAGTGCCTAGGCCTAATCAAGGATCTGTGTGTCAATCTAGCACAAATCCCCGCTAAAAGTCTAGTCACGGACATAGTTGTTGCTGACATCCCCCTAAAATATGGTATGCTTTTATCTAGATCATGGGGGGAAAAACTCCGGGGTGTACGAAATAAACACAGTGGAAAACAATATAAAATCATACACATAGCATATAAATGAAGACAAGAAATTTAACGTGCTTCACCCAACCAATCTGGGCTACATCCACCAAACAGAGGTACCATCAATATTATTCATCAACAAGGGATTACAACAACATATTTTCACATCTTCATTTCCTCTTCTACACACCTCACACCTCATATTTTTTTCCTCTACAGGCTTAGAATTTATAGAAGAGAGAAGAAACTGAATAATTAATTCTATCACACCAAACTAGGATAGAATAGCTCCTCATGTTGATTTGATGCCATCAGTTTTGTAACAAAACCTATTGTTGGCATATTCAAGAGATTTTCTCCAAATTAATATACAAAAAATCTCAACAATCTCCACCTTGACAACAATTAGCCTGATACCTCATTCCTTTATTATTTTTATTTTCTTTGCAAGCCAAGAGAAGCCAGACACCATCGTAGCTTCTCTAATAAAACTGGTTTCGTGAACATTGTTAGTCATCAGTATTTTTTACTTGTTAGTGATGACTAGTTGTAATAGCCTAGTTTTCCAACAACCGATCTGAAAATTTGTCAAACTTTCCAGCTGGGAAAACCCCCATAAACTTTTTTGCCCTCCTACCTTTCATTTCGCCCATAACGAGATGAAACCCCATTATCAAACCTTATCCAGCTTCAGCCATACTAGTCTTCCCATCAACCCTAAAGGGACCATCCAAATCTGTTCAAAAACCCCCCCCTAAGTTAGGAAGTCGCGCTTTAAGGCATTTCACCCTTAGCAACCATCAAAGGGCCAAAAAACCTCCATCTGCTACAGACCAGTCACAATAGACCTCTCACTCTACTAATAAAGTTAATCACAGCCCTAAGTCGCGCCACTTATACACCCTTAAGTCTCAGCAATGCATAAGACCATAATCTCAAGCTGACTTTAGGTGTTTTACACTGGTTATGGATTTTACAAGCACAAGAAATATATCATCATCTTGGAAGACAATTCTTGGCTCTACATGAGAAGACAGCTGCTTCTCAATGAGATCCTGAGCCTGAGTTGCATCTATAGGGCAGAGACTCTCATCAAGCTCTTGCAACTTCATTCAGCCTGAAAAGACAGCAGAAGAAAAAAGCAACACTGTCAAGAGACTGTTGATAAGTCATGACTAAAACCTCCTTCATTTATAAGCAGAGGGTTAAGGTGCCTCCTTCATCTACAAGTAGAGGGCGACGGCCAATGTTTGACTTAAAGAATTGCAACTGACTGTAATCAAAGTTTGTAAATAAATAGTGAGACAGTGACACAAATTTTCTGGAGAACAGTGATGATTGGAGACTGAGGTAAAAGCATCAATGTTTTCACTATTGTTTGCCTGTTATCATATGTAAGAAAACCCTTGTCAATATTTTCATCAGGTAGCTTACTTGTAGCTGGGACAGAAGGTTGACAAAGCACAGATATTTTGCCAAGAGAAAAAGGCCTCCTTCATTCATAAGCAGATGGCCAGAGCATTAATTGATTTCAAGGTCTGTTTGATCTGAGAAACAAGGTAAGAGACCAAATGGAAAGCAGGGGTACCACTGCAATCAAATGGGTCAAACTTATCTCAAGACAGTCCACAGCTCCAACAAAATAAATTCTGAACAGTGGTGATAAGATGAGTCATTGCACAGACAGAAGGACATAATAGTGATTATGTTTCAAAGTACTGGTCTACTCCATTCATAAAAAGGTGCCTTTCAAATGGGCTTATCATGGTTGACAAATAAAATCTGGGCTTATCTCCTCAAGAGGCATTATAACTGAAAACAATTGTTAATAATATGCAAAAAGGGGGCTTGGACATACTTTCAGTTTCTGGAGAAATATCTTAAGACAAATATAGGTGTTCATTATTTAAGGGCCAGAAACACCATATTGATACATTTTGAGCAGAGGAAGTGTGTTGGAAGAAGTGCCCTTCTTGATCAACAGAAAATGGCAAAGTCTGAATAAATGCAATAAATTTTTGGCACCAACAGTTGGAGGAAAAACTGATGAAGCACCTGGAGGCAGAAATTGTCAACCAAGTTGAAAAGATAAGCCATCTCCTTTCAAAATGACAAAGCATTTTTCAATACTTTTTAACAGATTCGGAGTGGATTTTACATAATGAATGTCACCAAAAGTGTTAAACAAGTGGCAAAGGATGGTCCATAGTTCATTAGGGTATTATTCAAAGTTGGAGCTTATGTGTTAGATTGTTACCAAAGGGACAAAATTAGCAGAAATCACCTTTTCAAACCTATATGCATAAGTGAACAGAGTTTTGACCCTTTTCAAAATAGGTTTTCTTTTTATAAAAAGGTTGATACATGTTAACATGGTTTAAAGTCGTGAAAACCATGCTGCCAACATCATTTCAAAAGGGTGGGCCCCTCTCAAACGCAGTCAACATTGTTTCGGGTTTCAAAGGGTGCACCAAGGCATCATTGCAAAAATAAAAACCTTTAAAAACCCTTACAAGACTAAACCAAGGGGTTTTATTTCATTTGGAATTTCAAAAGTTCAAGGGACCATTGCAAACTCATTGAGCAGACCCCCAAGCATGAGCAAGCATCCCTTTGAAGTTCACAAGGTCGGAAAGACAAGTTTCAAATTGATTTGCAGAGTTTTTGAGCTCGTTTTAACCGTGCAGCACTCCTGTACAAGCGCGCGGTGCTCCTGTGCACTTAATTTCCAAAGAGAAATGAAGTCGCGCGGCGCTCCTGTAGCCGCGGGTCACAAGGGCCCAACAGTGATCCGACAACAAAAACCTGTGCGACGTTCTTCACTACAAGAGTGCCGCGCATGATTTCTACCTCCAAAACACCTCCAAATCGCTCCTAAAGGTTGCTCAAGCTCTTCAAAAGGTTTTTCATCGATTTGTAGAGGTATTTATGAACCTCCCTTGATTTTTTTCAAAAATTTTGAGTAGTGAGGAGAGTTAATCATCACAGTCAAAGATCACAGGTTTAAATTTGTGTGAAACGAGATTCGATGTGGTTAATAAAACATCAAATTCTTGTATGCTTTATTTCTATTATAATACCATCAAATTGTGCTCACTACCGTGGTGAAACAAGTTGGAATCTATCAGCCATATGCATTGTTTGAAACTGTAAGAAATCTACCATGTACAGTTGGAAGGTGTGTGGATCAGATTAGTGCAAGGAGCAGTAGAGTATAGAGAAGGCAGTTTGTGTGAGAGGAGTCTTTTACAGTTTAAATGATAGAAGAGTGTTTTTGATATCATAAAAACATGTCAAAGCTCTGTCACCTTGTCCCTTAAACACAGTAACTACTGACTGTGTAAATGCACTGTGGTTAACTGTATTTATGGTGTTAAATTGGTCGAGTTGCCCGACAAGAAGAAAGCAGTATTTTGTTGAAAGGAGAGTCTATATGGTTGAATGCTACAAGATTCTATTTGACCAATCAAAAGAAAACTAAACTATGTCCCTTATTGAACAGTAAACTTGGACTGCGTGTTGATACTTTTTGAAATTGTCTGGGTTTATATATCATTATATATTTGGTGAGTTGTGTTCAAGGAGGGTAGTACTTTGTTCAAAAGGAAGTTTCTGGCATTTGACTGCTGCAAGACCATTACTACCATCTCATAAACATTTCAAAACTCTGTCACCTTGCCCCTTTAAGCACAATGACTTTGGACTGTGTAAAAACACGTTGGTTGACTGTGTGCATATTTTGAGTTCATTGATTGAGTGACCCTAAAAGGAAGAAGTATTTTTTTGAAAGGGAGGAGGAACATGAACAGGCAGAAAAAGATGGAGGGCAGCAGCATGATAGTGATGAAGGTGAGCAGCAGCAAGAGCAAGAAGAAGAGAGTGTTGATCAGCAGCAACTCAGTGGTGATGAGCAGCAGGAACAAGTGGAAGGGCAACATTTTGGACAGCAGTTAGAGCAGCAGCTTGAGCCACAAAGTGAGCATGAAATTGAAGCACAGCAGCAGCATGATCTTGATGATCAAGGGCAGTAGGTTGAACCACAAAATGAACAGGAGATTGAGGTAGAACAGCAGCATGATGTGGGTGAATAGGGGCAGTAGTTTGAGTAGCATGATGTTGAGGGGCAGCAGCAGTCTCTGCATGACACACATCAGTCCTCTCATGATACACTACAACCTCCTCAAGTTGCACAGCAGCTTCAAGAGGAAAGTCAATTTCCAGAAGGTGACAAACAAGGTGACAAAAGAAAAGCAATCATGCCTTCCTCTCCTGAAAAGGCTAATCCCAAGACATCAAGAAAGCAAGTGCCCAAGGTGGTCACTTCAAAAGTGACAAGAACTATCCGAAGCAAAATAAAGTCTCCAAAGAAGCCTCTCACTAACTTGCCTAGAAGGAAGAGCGCAAGACTAGCCTTCAAGGGCAAAGGGAAAGGCAAGGTAGGAGAAATTCAAGAGCATGGAGGTGCATTGGTTGTCATCCCAATCCAAAGTGATGACAGCGATAATGAGGCCCGCATTCTAGAAAACCTTCCAATCCATAGAGAGGGCCAAATTGAGGCATTGGAGAATGACCTTCATCGAGCGAGAAACTTCAATCAATTATTGCAGATCCAAAACAGCCAAATGAGTGCCCACATGGCTGTCTATGAGTCACGAGCTATCAAGTATAAGAAAGAGGCTGCTAAAGCACAAGCAAGAATAGAGGAGCTCATAGGTAATTTTGATGAGGATGAAGAAGAAGACCAGCCTAGGCGGAAAAGGCCCAGAACTATAGGGCTTAGAAAAGCTCTTGAGAGGCAAAAGGAAGAAAAGCAAGCCCTTCTTCAATCCACTCCCCTCACTGCACTACTTGAGCAAGAGATTGAAAGAAATAAGGATGCATGGCTAGAAAGAGCCAATAAACATTTGGAGATGAAACTTGAGAAGGCAAACAGGGACTTAGAGCTACAAAGGAAGATGACAAAACATTATCAAAAGCTAAATCAGTTTGCCCAGCGCAAGTGAAAAGCCACTCAAGAGAAAATAAAGGAAGCAAAAGGGAAGCACCCGGCAGGGAAAGAGAAGAAGGACACATCAGCACTTGACATTTTGGCTTCATTTTTGGAGCATGTTGCCAAGGACCCTTGAGGGTCATGCACACCAATTTTGGGCACATTTTGACAATTTTTGGTTTTTTGGCATTTTTGAGTTTTTGGTCAAAACTCATAAAATTTTCCATTTCATTTTGAGGATTCGTCAAGGGAGGAGAATGGTATCATTGGATGCCATAAATTCAGGAGAACACCCTCAGTTATTTTCAAAACATTTGGAAATCATTTGCTCCCCGAAATGGCGAAAAATGCTCGCTTTTTGCATACTCTGCCCGTTATATCAGTAGACTGTAATTTTTGGTTTTCTACACACAGGTGCAGTTTTGGAGGACTTCCAGGCATCGGATTGGTAAAATTTCACCTTTTCTGGAAAGTAGACACTTAGAGATTTCCAACGAGATATCATGAGCTCCGTTTCGATATCAGGAAGGCTGCCAAATGTTTCCAGCAAGTCAGGGGACCTTTTGCTGATGTAAATTTGAAATATTTTTGTAGTTTTTGAGCCTCTAAAATATGCTTTTTCCAAATGTGCGTTTAGCTATTTTTGCACATGAAAAATGATGCAAAGTCAATATTTTTCCTTTTTTAGCATTTTTTAGATATTTTATGAGATAATTTGTGCCTTGGGCTTTGCAAAGCCTCAAGGACAAGATTAGATATTTTGATTAGGCCAATAGGATGGCAAGTTGAACCATGAGGTTTTCCTCACTTTGGCCTATTTATTCCACAAGGCTCTCATTGTAAAAAAGGCTGAACTTGAGAAGAGAAGCAATATATGGTTATATGAGCTTTGGAAGAAAATACTTGTGTTATGCTTTTGGATTGCCTCTTGGATGTTCTTGGATGAATGATGAAGGATTGTTGATGGATTCCATGACTTGGTAGAATGGTATAGTGTTTCTTTCTATGTTTTGTCTTCTAGTTTTCATTCATGAATACATGTTTCTTGCTTGCTATAGATCAGTAGAGAACAAATTTTAGATATGCCCTTTTAGGCACCTCAAATTTCCTGAATCTTCATAGCTTTTCATGTTTTCTTCTTCCTAAGTTGCATTAAATAATTCTTAACTGCTCTTTAATAACTTGAGGATATTGTTGCTTGTTTCATTCATAGTTCTATACATGCTTAATATGACTTACGGTACGCCCTGCTTACCTATGGCTAGCTATAGTTCCATCCATGAAATCTCTCTTTGACTGATTAGATTATCATCTTGTTGAACCAAGGAGGCCTAGTTCCGATCTAGCCCTTTACCTAAAACTATGTGAATCTCGTTGTTTCAAAGTGCCCAATGACTTGAAGTATTGTGTTTAGGCGTTCTGGCATAGTAAGTTAAGTTGTTTGTCTTCTTTAAGTGTTTTCCCCAAAGTCTGATAGCCATTTCCCAAAGTTAGAGGGTCATATACTTTTATGCATGGCTTGAATGTTTATTTCTACATATTGATTAGATTATAGTTACATTTTGCATGATTAATGGTTTTCCCTACCATGTTTATGTTGTCTATTAAACTAGTGATGCTTGGAACTCTTTATTGTTCACAAACTTGATTTCCATTCTGTTCCATTTTGCCTAAAGATCCTTTCTACCTTGAAACAAATCGGCCCTTCAACAGCCTTGTATCGTCATTTAATAGCTTTCTTGACCTTTTGACCCCATAGCCCAGTTAATCTAACATCTTGTTACCTATTTTATATCTTTGATCAGTTTCATCCCTCACAACCTAAAAACCAAAATCAAAAACTTACTTCATAACTAGCCTAAAATCAGAACACAATAAGCAAACACACAGACATCCCTTATACATATAGAGAGAGCCCTCTCTGAGTCCAGGAAGGCTAGGTCCTCGGGCTCCAAAGACTGGTTTGATGTTACATCGTCATTTGGCTTACCAATCGGCCAAATCACGGGACCCTAACATAATGGCGATCACGGTGGGACATATTGAGTATATGACAGTCTAGCAAACTCTTATAGACTCTTTAGTCCTTCAAATTTTAACTTAGACCTTCAGCCTTTAGAATCATTTAGAGTAAACTCTTTGTTTCACCATCTTAGCAAAGTGATGAATCAGGTTTATAACACTCTTACGTACTAGGTTGCACATAAAGAACTCAGAAAAACCCCAAAACAAAACTCCCTTAGATTGGTTTTTGTCAGTACTATGGTGGCCCATACACATATACCTCAAAACAACCAAGTTCCACCTGGCGACTCCACCAGCCTCCAGTAGGCCTTACTATTCTACCGAACTCTAGGTTACTATCCGATCGACCTATCCCATTGCTCACTAACATAGCGGGAGATGGTGGAACACTGAGTGCATGACAGTCTAGCAAACCCTTATAGACTCTTTAGTCCTTTAGATACTTAAGCAAGCAAGCAGTCCATAAGCTCATTTAGAGTAAACTTTTTTTTTGTTATCGCCACCCTAGCAAAGTGTTGAAACAAGTTTAGAATACTTTAAACCATAGGCTGCACATAAAACTCAGAAAAACCCCAAAATATTTCCAGATTAGTTACTGGTGGTGGACCATAGCTATCTTCGCAAAAACAACCAAGTTCCACCTGGCGACTCCACTAGTCCATCCCTTTTATTTTTGACCATCCTTCACCTTAGTAGAACTTTAGAGAGACCACCCATCCAAAACATTCACCAATATCAACCTCTCTAAACTCTGGACCCAAAATCTGGCTTCACGAAGAATCAACACCAGATCCCATCCAGACCCAAATCCCCCTATCATAGTAGATGACCCAGAGAATATTCTGTGGCAAGCTTCCGAAACTGACCATCTAGCTACTGGTAGATCCATCCATAAAACAAGATCAGTACCTGAACATCTCACTATCCTACCAAATTCACCTTTTGAATTAGAGTCATCAAAAACTCTTTTCAGAAGCAAGTCGCATAGTAAGATAAAATTTGACGATATTGAACCCCTAGACCCACCAGAGAGTCCTAGTAGAGAAGCCTCACCTTCCACACCCCCCGAATTTCAGCTTCTCCGTCACTTTGGCTCCTACCATCCCAGATCTGCTCAAAACCAGATCACTAGTCCAAGTACATCCACCACACCTGTCCAAACCACCACTGTTCAAACCACCTCAGCTCATCCCACTAGCCCTCATCTTGTACATCATCCATTAGCTCCCGTCATGGTAGCCTGGTATGCACCTTTGGTGTTGCCACTACCTTTAGCTCCTCTACCAGTTAACTATCAAGACAAAATCCCACACTTTATTGGAGAAGAGACTACCCCAGCACAACAACATGTAAATAGGATTAGCGATGCCTTTGAATACTTGGAAGTACAAGACGATACCATCAGAATGAGAATGTTCTCCCAAAGCCTGGGCAAAGAACCTAAAACATGGTTTAAGAGCTTGACTCCAAACAGCATCCACGACATCCCGAAACTCTTCCAAGTCTTTTTAAACAAGTGGGAAGTCCGAAAGAATCCCATTCAAATCCTGTCCGAATATAACAATCTAAAATGGGAAAATGGGGAGGGTGTCCAGGCTTACTGCACTAGGTTCAACAGTGTGTATAATGCCCTTCCACCTCACTTCAAACCCCTGCTTGGTTCAGCCTTGGCAAAGTTCCCCGAGGGTTTTGACCCGGACATGACTTACAAATTAAGGGATAGCGATCCCCATACCTTAGAGGAAATGCAACAAGTGGCCATAAGAGAAGAAGCCAACTTGGCAGAAAAAAGGGCCAGGACTAGATCTGAAAAGAAAGTCACATACCGAGATGAGGTCTCTACTTCATCCCCTTCCCTAGATCCTAGAATAGATGACTTAATCAAATCCATGGCCAAAATGTGGGAAAAAATGAGTGAGAAGGCTCCTCTTAGGGACAACCAGCCACCTCCCCCAAACAGAAACCGTAACCAAAATTTTAGGAGGGAGCAACCTCAAAACAGACCAAGGGAAAATGACCAACAAATTAGGCCACCATTTAACGAAAATTATGTGGAAGAGGACGATAGAGATGCAGAACCCATTGATGAAAATCATTTGAACCTCATAGGGTATGATAATGAGAGTGAGGTGTTCCTCACAGAAGAAGAACAAGCATTCTTCTCTCCAAATCAGGATGAGGCCAACTATGAAGATCCTGACGACCCTGCCATAGATTTTCAGAATGCCATAATAGAAGCTCACCGGCAGTATGACCTTAGAAGCAAAAAAAATCAAGACAGTTCAAAGAAAGGTAGCTCAGATACTGCTAAAACCCCTGATACCATCCTTAGGAAAGCAGTAAACAGTAACAAAATCGCGATCGAGAAGAATGACCAAAACAAAGCTAGAGTTACCCAAACTAGTCCTGACTCAGATGCTCCTAGTACTTCCACAAAAATTCCCGAAGTGACTGTGGCAAAAAAAATCCCGAAACAGAGCCAACAAACTCAGAACATAAAGAAGGTCATGGCTGAAAAAGCTGAAACAAACATATCCAAACTTCAGCTTCCTTTTAGCTTTGAGGGCGAAATCGCCAAGATCAAGATCACCATGCCTCTTACTGAGCTCCTCACCCAAAGCTCTTATAAATCCCAAGTGTTAAAGGTCCTAAATCTAGGGAATGATGCGAACACTGTTAATCTAGTTGATGACACTCCTGAAGTGTTGTTTGGTCCGAAATTAGAGGGGAAATTCCAAGAGGGAACTACTCTTCCATTTTACATTAGCCTAAACATCCACGACCAAATCCTTCACAATGCCATGCTAGACTCCAGTGCCTCGCATAATCTTATGCCGAAGGTAGTAATGGAAAGACTAGGCCTGGAAATCACACGACCATACAAAGACTTGTATTCATTTGATTCGAGTAGAGTCAAATGCCTGGGTTTGATCAAAGAACTTTTTTTTAGTCTGGCCCAAATACCTGCGAAACATCTAATCATGGATATAGTAGTGGCAGACATCCCTCCCAAGTACGGGATGCTTCTATCCAGATCTTGGGGAGCCAAACTCCAAGGGAATATTCAACTGGATATGTCATACGCCACCATTCCTATGTTTGACCAAACAAGAATACTCTACCGAGAGTCACACATGAAATACATGATTAGTAGTCAAGAGAGGCCAGACAACATTCCAATGTATTCTTTACATTCCAACCTGAACTCTTTTATTCTGCATATTGATGAGGACATGGAGGAAAAGTCAGAAGAAACTGAAACAAACCCGGACTCACCACATCAGCTGCCCCTAGTTCTCTATGATGAACTAGATACTCAAAACTACCATGATCATAAACAGCTATGTCTTGAGGGAAGTAAGTATGTTCCTTCTAAAATAGGATTAGAGCAAGAAGCACAAACCCTTATGTACTATCAATTGAATTGCTCGAGCCTTTGTCAAACACCAGCAGTAACCTTCAGAAACTTTTTCCGGGTAAAGGCTTTAGAAGACTTACACATCATAAACCTGTTTGGAACCCGGGAGCAAGGGAGTTCAATGTTTCTACCATGCCTCAAGGATTTACCATCACATAACTCTTCCACTGCAAATAAAGCTTTGACTGTAGCCTTAACATCCCAAATTCCAGAAAAAATACCTGATAAATTTCTTATGAGCAAGGATGATAGCTGCAGTCCAAGCATACCTGAGTTACTAAAAATGGCTCATATTCTGTCTTTTCATAAAAAACTTAGAAATGCTAGAATCAGCAATCTCATGCTGAATACCAATTCATACAGGGAAAACAAGGGAAAAAACTGTGCCACTACCTTTCCTTCAAGGAATAACTTTGAGAAGAGAAAACCTAACAATCTGAACCAAACAGTAATAATCAGGGATAAAACAGCTGATCATAGGGTCTGTTTTGATTTTAGAAATACTACTGCATGTCCCTATAAGAGAAATTTTGTTTTTTCTACCCAAGACCATGATATACCAATTAAAAGTGCTTTTAATCATGTGTTTTCGCAAGATGATATTTCAGGTTATAATCAAAAGATTCCCTTGCAAAATAGACAACTTAAAGATTTTTTTCAGTATGCGGGAGGTAGTTCTAGTTTCAAAATCAAAATTGCAAAACCACCGAATATCAGAAATCTGTTCATGAAAGCCATGTTTCTAGTCCTAAATTTCTGCATTTTTGCATACCTTGATGATGTCATTATCTATTTCAAGAATGACCAAGAATATATGCATTACTTAAGGAAGATGTAAAGTAAGGAAAGGAGTGGAAATCAGATATACAAAGAGGTACAGCGGGAAGATACCGGTTTGTTCAGAGATTCTTGCATGAATCCCTATATCATGTTAGAGAGAGAAAACTTTCCAAATTTCTCTTTTCAGGAGTTGAGTAGGCCAAGAGTGAGAGGAGATCCTTACGAGGATAAGATGCTTAAATTTCGTCATTTCCAAGATTTCTGAGTTTGAAACACTTTCAGTCATTGTACATACCACTGTTTGAAAAATAGATAAACAGAAAAGTCAAAAATAGTAAAATATAGAAAAGAGGGCGTTGAAAAACAGGAAAAAGCCCCATGTTCCAAAAAATAGTCCTTCAGAAAGCGCGCAAGTCTAAATGCCACTACTAGTACTTAAAAATCTTGTTTAACTATCTAGCCTAATCATAGCTGAGCATGTTTAAATTTATTTGCTGATAAGTTAGTGAGTGAAAAAGATGGTCAACATTGTGTAAGATTGACTTATCACAGAGAGTAGATTAGGGAGAGATTCTGGTTCCACATGCCTAAAACAGAACCAAAGAGAGAAGCGAGGGATAAAAAACACATTGTACACCCTAGCCCCGCTTTTCTAGTTTTCCTTTTTGCAAAATAATATTTGTGTGCAGTTTGTCCTTTCATGCCACAAATACATGACAAATCAGACTGTTTAACCCTAATTTGATCATTTTGAATTTCATGTTTTAGATTAGAGAACAAAATCCTGTCGAACAGTTTAATCTTGACAGTTGATCTAGTTTAGGTAGAGTAATGAAAGGAGTTCATCAGTTTAATCTGAACTCCCGACAGATATAAGTGTAGAAATCGATAGGTTCATTTTACAAAAAGAAAAATATGCATTGTCAAAAGGCTGCTAGTTCAAATGCGCCAAAAAAGGAAGAAAAAATGTTAGAAAAGATAGTGGGTAGGTAGAAATATCATTGATGCTAATCATGCTGTCTCTTTTCAGAAGTAGCATCAAAGAAGAGTGAAATTTTGCGCCAATGGGTAAGGCATTAGTCTTCATAAGCCAAAGATCTGAAATTCTGGACACCTCCTGAAAAAGGAGCTGCCCTCCCCAAATGGAGCCACTGTTAGTCATCAGTATTTTTTACTTGTTAGTGATGACTAGTTGTAATAGCCTAGTTTTCCAACAGCTGATCTGAAAATTTGTCAAATTTTCCAGCTGGGAAAACCCCCATAAAATTTTTTTCCCTCCTACCTTTCAGTTTGCCCATAACGAGATGAAACCCCATTATCAAACCTTATCCAGCTTCAGCCATACTAGTCTGCCCATCAGCCCTAAAGGGACAATCCAAATACAATTCAGAACCCCCCCCCTAAATTGAAATTAGCGCTTTAGAGGCATTTTCACCCTTGGAAACCATCAAAGGGCCAAAAAACTCCATCTTCTATAGACCAGTCACAATAGACCTCTCACTCTGCTAATAAAGTTAATCACAGCCCTAAGTCGCGCCACTTATACACCTTTAAGTCTCAGCAATGCATAATACCATATTCTCAAGCTGACTTTAGGTGTTTTACACTGGTTATGGATTTTACAAGCACAAGAAATATATTAGCATCTTGGAAGACAATTCTTGGCTCCCATGAAAGCAATGCTACAAATGATCCTGACACAGAATGCCATCTGCGGAGAATCTCTCATCAAGCTCTTGCAGCTTCATTCAGCCTGAAAAGACAACAGAAGAAAAAGCAACACTGTCAAGAGACTGTTGATAAGTCATGACTAAAACATCCTTCATTTATAAGCAGAGGGTTAAGGCACCTCCTTCATCTACAAGTAGAGGGTGATGGCCAATGTTTGACTTAAAGAGCTGCAACTGACTGTAATCAAAGTTTGTTAATAAACAGTGAGACAATGACACAATTTTTCTGGAGAACAGTGATGATTGAAGACTGAGTAAAAGCATCAATGTTTTCACTGTTGTTTTCCTGCCATCATATGTAAGAAAACCCTTGTCAATATGTTCATCACGCAGCCTACATGTGACTGGGACAGAAGGTTGACAAAGCACAGATATTTTTCCAAGAGAAAAAGGCCTCCTTCATTCATAAGCAGATGGCCAGAGCATTAATTAATTTCAAGGTTTGTTTGATCTGAGAAACAAGGTAAGAGACCAAACAGAAAGCAGGGGTACCACTGCAATCCAAGGAGGTCAAACTTGTCTCTTAACAAGGTTTTGACAAAGGACAGTCCACAACTGCAACAAAATAAATTTTGAACATTGGTGATAAGATGAGTCATTGCACAGGTGAAAGGACTTAATAGTGATTATGTTTCAAAGTACTGGTATGCTCCATTCATAAAAAGGTGTTTCTCAACTGGGCTTATCATGGTTGACACAGAAAATCTGGGCTTGTCTCCTCAAGAGGCATTACAATTGAAAACAATTGTTCATAATATGCAAAAGGGGGTTTTGACATACTGTCACTTTCTGGAGAAATATCTTGAGACAAATATAGGTGTTCATTATTTAAGGGCCAGAAACACCATATTGGTACATTTTGAATAGAGGAAGTGTGTTGGAAGAAGCGCCATTATTGATCAACAGAAAATATAATAAAAATCGAATAAATGCAATAAAATTACACCCAGCACCCTACGGTTGCGAAGCGATGAAGCACCTAGAGGCGAAATTGTCGTATGGTGTGAAAAAGGTAAGCCATCACTCAAAATGACAAACGTTTTCAATACTATGAGGTAGGTGGATTTACACAATTAATGTCACCAAGAGTAAACAACAATTATAAAAGGATGGTCCATGAATTCATTGATGTATTGAAGTTGGAGCTTCTATGTTAAATTGTCACAAAGGGACAAAATTGGCCAATCTGCCACTGGAAACCTATATGATCCCATGAACGAGTTTTACTCAAAATAGGTTTGCTTTTTATAAAAAGGTTGATACATGTTAACATGGTTTAAAGGCGTGAAAACCCTGCTGCCAACGTCATTTCAAAAGGGTGGGCCCCTCTCAAACGCAGTCAACATTGTTTCGGGTTTCAAAGGGTGCACCAAGGCATCGTTGCAAAAAGAAAAACCTTTGAAAACCCTTACAAGACTAAACGAAGGGGTTTTATTTCATTTGGAATTTCAAAAGGTCAAGGGACCGTTGCAAACTCATTGAGCAGACCCCCAAGCACGAGAAAGCATCCCTTTGAAGTTCACAAGGTCGGAAAGACAAGTTTCAAATTGATTTGCATAGTTTTTGAGCGCTTTTAACCACGCGACACTCCTGTACAAGCGCGCGGCGCTCCTGTGCGCTTAATTTCCAAAGAGCAACGAAGCCGCGTGGCGCTCCTGTAGCCGCGGGTCACAAGGGCCCGACAGTGACCCGACAACAAAAACCTGCACGACGTTCTTCACTACAAGAGTGCCGCGCATGATTTCAACCTCCAACACGCCTCCAAATCGCTCCTAAAGGTTTCTCAAGCTCTTCAAAAGGTTTTTCATCGATTTGTAGAGGTATTTATGAACCTCCCTTGAGTTTTTTCAAAAATGTTGAGTAGTGAGGAGAGTTAATCATCACAGTCCAAGATCACAGGTTTAAATTTGTGTGAAACGATATTCGATGTGGTTGATAAAACATCAAATGCTTGTATGCTTTATTTCTATTAGAAGACCATCAAATTGCCCTCACTACCGTGGTGAAACAAGTTGGAATCTATGAGCCATATGCATTGTTTGAAACTGTAAGAAATCTGCCATGTACAGTTGGAAGGTGTGTGGATCAGATTAGTGCAAGGAGCAGTAGAGTATAGAGAAGGCAGTTTGTGTGAGAGGAGTCTTTTACAGTTTGAATGATAGAAGAGTGTTTGTGATATCATAAAAACATCTCAAAGCTCTATCACCTTGTCCCTTAAACACAGTAACTGCTGACCGTGTAAATGCACTATGGTTAACTGTATTTATGGTGTTAAATTGGTCGAGTTTCCCGACAAGAAGAAAGCAATATTTTGTTGAAAGGAGAGTCTATATGGTTGAATGCTACAGGATTCTAATTGACCAATCAAAAGAAAAATAAACTTTGTCCCTTATTGAACAGTAAACTTGGACTGCGTGTTGATACTTTTTGAAATTGACTGGGTTTATATATCATTATATATTTGGTGAGCTGTGTTCAAGGAGGGTAGTACTTTGTTCAAAAGGAAGTTTCTGGCATTTGACTGCTGCAAGACCATTACTACCATCTCAGAAACATTTCAAAACTCTATCACCTTGCCCCTTTAAGCACAGTGACTTTGGACTGTGTAAAAACACGTTGGTTGACTGTGTGCATATTTTGAGTTCATTGATTGAGTGACCCTAAAAGGAAGCAGTATTTTGTTGAAAGGGAGGAGGAACATGAACAGGCAGAAAAAGATGGAGGGCAGCAGCATGATAATGATGAAGGTGAGCAGCAGCAAGAGCAAGAAGAAGAGAGTGCTGATCAGCAGCAACTCAGTGGTGATGAGCAGTTGGAACAAGTGGAAGGGAAACATTTTGGACAGCAATTAGAGCAGCAGCTTGAGCCACAAAGTGAGCATGAAATTGAAGCACATCAGCGGCATGATCTTGATGATCAAGGGCAGTAGGTTGAATCACAAAATGAACAGGAGATTGAGGTAGAACAACAACGTGATGTGGGTGAACAGGGGCAGCAATTTGAGCAGCATGATGTTGAGGGGTAGCAGCAGGCTCTGCATGACACACAACAGTCCTCTCATGATACACTATAGCCTCCTCAAGTTGCACAGCAGCTTCAAGAGGAAAGGCAATTTCCAGAAGGTGACAAACAAGGTGACAAAAGCAAAGCAATCATGCCTTCCTCTCCTGAAAAGGCGAAGCCCAAGACATCAAGAAAGCAAGTGCCCAATGTGGTCACTTCAAAAGTGACAAGAACTATCCGGAGCAAAAGAAAGTCTCCAAAGAAGCCTCTCACTAACTTTCCTAGAAGGAAGAGCGCAAGACTAGCCTTCAAGGGCAAAGGGAAAGGCAAGGTAGGAGAAATTCAAGAGCATGGAGGTGCATTGGTTGTCATCCCAATCCAAAGTGATGACAACGATAATGAGGCCCACATTCTAGAAAACCTTCTAATCCATAGAGAGGGCCAAATTGAGGCATTGGAGAATGACCTTCATCGGGCGAGAAACTTCAATCAATTATTGCAGATCCAAAACAGCCAAATGAGTGCCCACATGGCTGTCTATGAGTCATGAGCTATCAAGTATAAGAAAGAGGCTGCTAAAGCACAAGCAAGAATAGAGGATCTCATAGGTGATTTTGATGAGGATGAAGAAGAAGACCAGCCTAGGCAGAAAAGGCCCAGAACTATAGGGCTTAGAAAAGCTCTTGAGAGGCAAAAGGAAGAAGAGCAAGCCCTTCTTCAATCCACTCCCCTCACTGCACTACTTGAGCAAGAGATTGAAAGCAATAAGAAGGCATGGCTAGAAAGAGCCAATAAACATTTGGAGATGAAACTTGAGAAGGAAAACAAGGACTTAGAGCTACAAAGGAAGATGACAAAACATTATCAAAAGCTAAATCGGTTTTCCCGGCGCAAGTTAAAGGCCACTCAAGAGAAACTAAAGGAAGAAAAAGGGAAGCACCCGGCATGGAAAGAGAAGAAGGACACATCAGCACTTGACATTTTGGCTTCAGTTTCGGAGCATGTTTCCAAGGACCCTTGAGGGTCATGCACACCAATTTTGGGCACATTTTGACAATTTTTGGTTTTTTGGCATTTTTGAGTTTTTGGTCAAAACTCATAAAATTCGCCATTTCATTTTGAGGATTCATCAAGGGAGGATAATGGTATCATTGGATGCCATAAATTCAGGATCACACCCTCAGCAATTTTCAGGACATTTGGAGATCATTTGCTTCCCCGAAATGGCGAAAAATGGTCGCTTTTTGCACACTCTGCCCGTTATATCAGCATACTGTAATTTTTTGTTTTCTACACACAAGTGCAGTTTTGGAGGACTTCCAGGCATTGGATTGGGATAATTTAACTTTTTCTGGAAAGTAGACACTCAGATCTTTCCAACGAGCTATCATGAGCCCCGTTTCGATATCGGGAAGGCTGCCAAATGTTTCCAACAAGTCAGGGGACCTTTTGCTGATGTAAATTTGAAATATTTTTGTAGTTTTTGAACCTCTAAAATCTGCTTTTTCCAAATGTGCGTTTAGCTATTTTTGCACATGAAAAATGATGCAAAGTCAATTATTTTTCTTTTTTTAGCATTTTTTAGATATTTTATGAGATATTTTGTGCCTTGGGCTTTGCAAAGCCTCAAGGACAAGATTAGATATTTTGATTAGGCCAATAGGATGGCAAGTTGAACCATGAGGTTTTCCTCACTTTGGCCTATTTATTCCACAAGGCTCTCATTGTCAAAAAGGCTAAACTTGAGAAGAGAAGCAATATATGGTTATATGAGCTTTGGAAGAAAATACTTGTGTTATGCTTTTGGATTGCCTCTTGGATGTTCTTGGATGAATGATGAAGGATTGTTGATGGATTCCATGACTTGGTAGAATGGTATAGTGTCTCTTTCTTTGTTGTTGTATTCTAGTTTTCATTCATGAATACATGTTTCTTGCTTGCTATAGATCAGTAGAGAACAAATTTGAGATATGCCCTTGGAGGCACCTCAAATTTCCTGTTTCTTCATAGCTTTCATGTTTTCCTCTTCCTTAGTTACATTAAAGAATTCTTAACTGCTCTTTAATAACTTGAGGATATTGTTGCTTGTTTCATTCATAGTTCTATACATGCTAAGTATGACTTACGGTACGCCCTGCTTACCTATGGCTAGCTATAGTTCCATCCATGAAATTTCTCTTTGACTGATTAGATTATCATCTTGTTGAACCAAGGAGGCCTAGTTCCGATCTAGCCATTTTCCTAAAACTATGTGAATCTCGTTGTTCAAAGTGCCCAATGACTTGAAGTACTGTGTTTAGGTGTTCCGGCATAGTAAGTTAAGTTGTTTGTCTTCTTTAAGTGTTTTCCCCAAAGTCTGATAGCCATTTCCCAAAGTTAGAGGGTCATATACTTCTATGCATGGCTTGAATGTTTATTTCTACGTATTGATTAGCTTATAGTTACATTTTGCATGATTAATGGTTTTCCCTACCATGTTTATGTTATCTATTGAACTAGTTATGCTTGAAACTCTTTGTTGTTCACAAACTTGATGTCCATTTACTCCATTTTGCCCAAAGATCCTTTCTACCTTGAATCAAATCGGCCCTTCAAACAACCTTGTATCGTCATCTAATAGCTTTCTTGACCTTTTGACCCCATAGCCCAGTTAATCTAACATCTTGTTACCTATTTTATATCTTTGATCAGTTTCATCCCTCACAACCTAAAAACCAAAATCAAAAACTTACTTCATAACTAGCCTAAAATCAGAACACAATAAGAAAACACACAGACATCCCTTATACATATAGAGAGAGCCCTCTCTGAGTCCAGGAAGGCTAGGTCCTCGGGATCCAAAGATTGGTTTGATGTTACATCATCATTTGGCTTACCAATCGGTCGAATCACGGGACCCTAACAAACCTGTCTACACAGTTTTCCTTTGTATGCAGTTTTTCAAGAGAGACATCATGTTCAGTTATAACCTATCTTACAAAATGGTACTTAATAGGTATATGCTTTGATTTACTATGATAGGCTAGATTTTTAGCCAATTGAATTGCACTTTGACTTCACAAAATAACTTAATGTTGTCCCGCAACCTACCAAACTCACCAAACAAACCTTTCAACCAAACCGCTTCTTTGCAAGCATGTGAAGCAGCTATGTATTCTGCTTCTATAGTGGATAAAGCAACAATGTTTTGTAGCTTTGACATCCAGCTAATAGCTCCACCTGCAAGAGTAAAGACATGTCCTGAAGTTGACCTTCTCTTATCCAAATCACTTGCAAAATCGGAATCAACATATTCGCAAACAAATTCACTACTTCTGTCATAAGTGATACAATAAACACTTGTGCCTCTCAGATACTGAAGCACCCATTTCACTACTGCCCAGTATTCTTTCCTTGGATTTTCCATATACCTACTGAAAACCCCAACTGCATGTGAAATATCTGGACGTGTACAAACCATCGCATACATCAAAGTTTCTACTGCATTAGCATAAGGTATTCAAGACATATATTTCTTTTCTTCATTTGTATTAGGACATAAACTTGAAGAAAGCTTAAAATGGGAAGCTAAAGGGACTGAAACTGGTTTCACATTGTTCATACCAAACCTTAAGAGTATTTTATCAATATACTTCTCTTGTGATAACCACAGCTTACCATTTCTCCTGTCTCTGAAAATCTCCATGCCCAAAATCTTTCTTGCTACTCCTAGATCTTTCATATCAAATGTCCTAGCCATTTGAGCCTTTAACCTGTTGATATCAGTTATGCTTTTGCTTGCTAAAAGCATATCGTCAACATACAACACTAAGATAATGAATATGTCATTACTTAATTTCTTAAATTAAACACAATGATCATATTCACTTTTTATATAATTTTGGCTCATCATGAAAGTTTCAAATTTCTCGTACCATTGTCGAGGCGACTACTTCAGACCGTACAATGATTTCTTGAGCCTGCAGACAAATTTCTTGTTGCGATTTTGAACAAACCCTTCAGGTTGTTCCATATAAATCTCTTCATCTAGATCTCCATGTAAAAATGCAATCTTAACATCTAGTTTTTTTAATTCTAAATCAAGTAAAGCAACTAATGCTAGGACAATCCGAATTGAAACAATTTTAACAACTGGTGAAAATATCTCATGAAAGTCAATTCCTGCTTTCTGAGAAAAGCCTTTTGTGACCAGCCTCACTTTGTACCTGTCTTCTTTATCATCAACACCCCTTTTCAATTTGTAAACCCATTTACATCCCATTGTTTTTTTGTCTTTAGGAAGTTCCGCCAGATCCCATGTAGCATTCTTGTCTAATGCCTTCATCTCATCCTTCATAGCTTCTTTCCACTTATCACTGTTAGAACCTTCTACAGCTTCCTGATAGCATAAAGGTTCATCATCATTAGCGATTAAAGCAACTTAAGTAACATAATCATCATACCTTTTAGGAGGATGTCTGATTCTCGTGGACCTCCTTAAAGATGTTTATGGTTCTTCCATAATTTTCTGATTATTATCTGTAGGAACTTCTTCATGATATACATCTGAAACTTGTTCATCTGGGCTATCATCAGTGTTTGAACTGGTTTCAAACTGAATATGTTGAAACTTAGGTACATTTTCCTGTTTCAATTTATCATCTACATATGGATTATCAAGTGAAGATTCATTGAATTTAACATCTCTGTTAATGATGATCTTGTGAGTAGTAGGATCCCACAACCTATATCCCTTAATCCCATCACCATATCCAACAAAGATATATCTTTTTGATTTAGGATCTAATTTATAATGTTGATGTTTTGGAATTAGAGCATATGCATCACAACCAAAAACTTTCAGTTTAGAATAATCACAAGGATGACCTTTCCATACCTCTTAAGGAATTTTTCATCCTATTGCAGTTGATGGTGATCAATTTATCAAATAGCAAGTTGTAGATACTACTTCTGTCCATAATTCCTTCTGCAAATTGGCATTACTAAGCATACTTCTTGCTCTTTCTAAAAGAGTCTTGTTCATGCATTCAACAAATCCATTTTGCTGAGGAGTATAAGCAGTAGTTCTATGTCTTTTGATCCCAACTTCCTTGCAATATATATCAAATTCCTTTGAAGTAAACTCTCCACCATTGTCAGTTCTTAAACATTTAATGGTTATTCCAGTGATGTTTTCAACTAATGCTCTAAACTGCTTGAAAACTATGAATACATCAAACTTTCTTTTTAACATGTAGACCCATACTTTTCTAGAGAAATCATCTATAAAAGATACAAAATATGATGATCCTCCATATGAGGTTGTAGGAGATGTACCCAAAACATCAGAATGGATATAATCAAGGATTCCCTTACTAGTATGTTTTCCAGTTTTAAATTTCTGCTTGCTTTGTTTCCCATATATACAATGTTTGTAGAAATCTAACTTAGAATATTTTAAACTAGGAAGTAACATACGATCAGATAAAAATTTTAATCCTCTTTCTCTCATATGGCCCAACCATTGATGCCATAGTCGAATAGAATCACTGTCGTTTTCAGATACAGTAGAAGCATGATCTGACTCTATTCTTCCTTCTAATTGAAAAAGATTTCCAACCTTCTTTGCTTTCATTACTAATAGGATTCCTTTGTAAAATTTCATTACTCCACCTTGAATAAAATTTTTATATCCATTTTTGTCTAACACTCCTAGAGAAATAATATTTTTTCTGAGTTCAGGCACATGTGTTACATCAGTTAAGATTTTATTTGTCTCATCAAACATTTTAATCCGGATGCTTCCAATTCCCACAAAATTACATGAGAAATCATTACCCATGTAAACAACTCCATCATTGATTGATTTATAAGATTTAAACCACTCTTTATGAATGCACATGTGATTGGACACACCAGAATCTAATAGCCAATGTTGATCATGATTTAACAAATTAACTGATAGAACTTCATCACTTATACCTGAAATGGATGCCGAACCTAAACCTGTATCTGTTGTGTTTGCCTCTTTATTTTCTGTTGAAGAGTCTCCTTTGGATGTTTGCTGTCTCTTCCAACAGTCCTTCTTCAAATTTCTTGATTTTCCGCAAAACCATCATTTTAGCTTACTCTTCTTCCCTTTCGATTTTGACCGAGAGTTTTTTTTCTGACTGAAGCGTTTTTCTTTAGAACGAACTCTAACCATCATTGCTTCTGATGTAGAGGTTTCTAAATTTGACCTTTTCCTGGTTTCTTCAGACATAAAAGCTCCAACAACATCATCAAATTCAAGGGTTTCTGATGAACTAAGACTTATAAAAGTAACAAAATGATCCCATGACTCAGGCAGCGAGCATAATAAAGTTACAGCTTTATCTTCTAAATCAAATTTTACTTCTATGCTATCTAACTGCACCAAAAGAGTATTAAAGGTATTCAAATGATCAGTTATTGATGATCCTTCCTTCATGCACAAGCTGTACAACTGTCTTTTCAGAAGAATCCTGTTGGTTAAGGATTTCGTCATGTACAGTTTTTCTAACTTTGTCCATAAACCAGCAGCAGTTTTCTCTGACACGATGTTAAATAAAACATCATCTGCCAAACACAACTGTATGCCGCTCAGTGCTCTGTTATCAATGTCACTCCATCCGTCATTTGTCATGGTGTAAGGTTGTTTGGATTTTCCCAAAAGTTCCTTTGCCACACCTTGTTATACGAGTAGATCGTGCATCTTCACTTTCTAGATCTCGAAGTTATTTCTCCCATTAAACTTCTCGATCTCAAACTGAGCACTTTGAGTTTTTGCCATGTTTAACTCAACCTCTTCTCTATGGAACCTTAATTTCCTTTTTTATTCAAATTAACAATTTGATAAAAAATTCTCTTTTTCAAACTTGCAATTAATTTCGCCTACAAACTGAAACTTTTTCGGCAAATTGACAGCTCTCATAAACAAACATGCCACCATTCCACCATCGAAAAAAATTAGTCCTAGGCCCTAGGCCCTACCCAATATAATGGCATATTACAATAAATCTATATATTAGCATTTCAATAAATCGATATAAATGAATACAATAAATCGATATATAATAGGCATTTCAATGTAAATCGATTTAAATGGCATATCAAAAACAAATCGATTTTACTCACTCTTCGCCGATTGTATCTAATCGTTGTAAGAGATAACGCAGCACATTTATCTTAGGATACCGATCCTCCATCTCACGTTCATGCACCTACCATCCTGCGTTCACTGGTTGTGTGCAACACATTAATTGTTGACTAATATCACGGTGATGACGCGGCCCTCACAGAGATGAACCCAGCCCTCAACACTGCTTTCGAACTCGTCTTTAACCTCCATTGTCACCACGCTGACCAGCAAGCTTTATAGTCACGTATATGTCCCAGCGCCATTTGGAATAAGCTCAAATCACATGGGTCATGGTTCTTCAATCTCTGCTCAGCTGTGTTCATTTCGTAACTGCAACATTGATTCCATTTGGAAATCGTAGCACATCCTCATTCAGTTCTCTGCTCAGCTGTGAAATAGTAGACTCCATCCCACACAGTCATGGGTCACGGCTCTACACACAGTCTCACTCGAACCATCAATTTCTTTGACTGTTTTCTCAGCAACAGAGTTACGCTCAACAACTTCAAGAACTTTGCAGGATTCTGCAGTTTGCTCCCAACGACTTATCCACACAAGACATTTGCTCATCGAACCATCTCCATGTCCTTAGCATGCTGGTCAAGCAAAGACAAAACCCCTGGACAGCATCACGCACGGAGAATATATCAATCACAAGACCTCTGATACCAATTGTATGAAATAAACACAGCGGAAAATAATATAAAATCATACACACAGCATATAAATGAAGACAAGAAATTTAACATGGTTCACCCAACCAATCTGGGCTACATCCACCAAACAGAGGTATCGTTAATTTTATTCATCAACAGGAGATTACAACAGCAGATTTGCACATCTGCACTTCCTCTTCTACGCACCTCACACCTCATATGTTTTGCCTCTACAGGCTTACAATTTATAGAAGAGGGAAGAAACTAAATAATTAATTCTATCACACCAAACTAGGATAGAATATCTCCTCATGCTGATTTTATGCCATCAGTTTTGCAACAAAACCTATTTTTGGCATATTCAAGAGATTTTCTTCAAATTAATATACAAAAAATCTCAACACAGGGTAGCCTTCAAATGTACATGACTTACGCCACCATCCCAGTCTTCAATCAAACAAGGAGGTTGTATTGGGAATCCCACATGAAATATATGGTGAGTAGAATAGATAGGCCAAATAACACACCGGTTTATTCCATTCACTTAGACCTTGACTCATTCATCTTGTACAATGAAAATGATATCAATGAACAAGTGAATAACAATGAAGGAGAACTAAGCCCCCTGGAACAACCAAAGCAACGCTCTAATCAACAAAATGACACCCAAAACTCTAGCAGCCCTAAAGTACAAAACAGTGACAAATCTGAAATTGACACCCTTTGGAATATGAGCTTTGATGGCTCTTATGGTAAGGCTAGCTCAGGAGCTGGGGTTTGGATCCACAACACAAATGAAGGCCATTCCTATAGGCTAGATTTCCAATGCACCAATAACATTGCAGAATATGAGGCTCTCCTTATTGGTTTACACTTACTTAAAAACCTCAAAGCTAAGAAAATCTTGGTTCAGGGAGATTCAGAACTGATCATCAGACAAATAAAGGGAGAATATTTAGCCAAGAACCTTAGACTAAGAGAGTACAGGGAATGCTCTTTACCCTATGAAAATGAACAATGCCTCATAAAATTAAAAAATAGGCCTACTGTGTTGGATAACTTGAACCATTGGCAAGTGTTTGATAGTGATGAGCAAATAGATGAATTTCTGCAATCCAGAAATAAATTTTCAAGTACAAAACATAGTTTAATATTTGAAAGAAATAATTTTGCTGAAAATAAAACTCCCAAAACAGAGTTGTCCTTTAATGATGTTATAAACCACATTCAAAATCCTTGTGTTACAGAAATATTTGATAAATCAGATCAAAAATAACTTGAGGTTTTGCAATGCAAATATGACACCTTACCAAGAGGCCTTACACCACCAGAAGAGTCATTTGATTTTAATGATGTAGCCAAAAAAACCAAGATGGAATCCACTGAAACAAATGTAGAAGAATGTAACATTGGAGGGATGAAAGAGCCCAAAATAGTCAAGCTGTCCAAAACTCTCCCTCCTCACACAAATCAGAAATACATTGTGATTTTTAAAGAATTTAAAGATGTGTTCACTTGAGGGTATGAAGACTTGAAATCCTATGACACTAAAATCATTCAACACAAAATTCCTCTCAAGGAAAATCAGAAACCATTCAAACAAAAATTTAGAAGAATTAACCTCGTCTTGTTACCTTCAGTTGAGAAAGAAATAAAAAATATGTACGATGCCGAGATCATATTCCCTGTCAGATGCTCAGAATGGGTGTCCAACCTTGTGTCAGTTAGGAAGAAGACTGGGGAAATTAGGCTTTGCATTGACTTCAGAAATTTGAACAAGGCCTCCTTAAAGGACAATTACCCCTTTCCTAAAATGGATCATATACTCCAAAAAGTAGTTGGCTCAGAAAGAATCTCATTACTAGATGGCTTCTCAAGTTATAACCAAGTTCTGATCTTTCCAAGTGACCAACTCAAAACTACTTTCACTACACCTTGGGGTACATTCATGTATGTTAAAATGCCATTCGATTTAATAATGCAGGGGCCACTTTCCAAAGGGAAATGGACATAGCTTTTTCAGAAGACATAGGTTACTTCATAGTCATATACCTTGATGACATCACTGTCTACTCTAAGACTGATGAAGAACACTTAGTCCACTTGAGAAAAGTTTTTGAAAAGTGTAGAAAGTATGGCCTATCTCTGAATCCTAAGAAAACTCTATTCGGCCTTCAGGAAGGAAAACTCTTAGGCCACATCATCTCTGAAGAAGGATTCAAAATAGATCCCAAAAGGATAGAAGGCATCTTACAAATCAACCATCCCAGAAACATTAAAGAGCTGCAATCTTTCATTGGAAATATTACTCCTAAGGAATATCACAAACATGTTGAAAAAGGAAGTAGGAGTGAAGTGGAATATGGAAGCAAAACAATCTTTTGAGCTGGTAAAACAAGCACTCACACAAACACCAGTATTAATTAGTCCTAACTTCACCAAGGATTTTTACATCTTCTCACTTGCATCTGAACATACTGTGGCAGTAGTATTATTGCAAAAGAACATCTTGGGGCAAGAAAAACCCATAGCTTTCTTCAGCAAGGCATTGAGGGATGCTCCTCTAAATTATAACATCATGTAAAAGCAAGCCTTTGCCTTAATCAAAGCTTTGAAATATTTTAAAGTTTATATTTTGCATTCACATGTCATAGCTTTTGTCCCACACACAGTTGTCAAAGACATACTTAATCAAGACCCTAATGGTAAAAGAGGCAAGTGGATTGCTACTATCTTAGAATATGATTTAGAAATCAGACCCACCAAATTGATTAAAGGACAAAGACTTGCAAAACTTATGGCTGAATCAAATTTCCAAGCTTTAGACATGAATATGGTTGATGTGTTAGAGGAGATAGAAGAATTTACAGCTCCATACATTAAAGAAATGTTTTTAAATTCATCTTGGTATGCTGATATCATTTATGTGCTTCTTTATCTCAATGCTCCTCCTTCTCTGTCAAAGACTAAAGCTAGATTCTTAAAACAAAAAGATTTAAATTTCTGCATTTTAGATGGAGTATTGTACTAGAAAAGTCCTGTTGGTTTGCTACTTAAATGTTTGCTTGAAGATGATCCAAATAAAATCATGCATGAATTACATGAGGGAGAACGTGGAGGTCACCTCGATTGGAATACTACGGCCAACAAGATCTTTAGAGCTGGTTACTATTGGCCTACCCTTTTTCCCGATACTCATGAACTAGTCATGACTTGCCATAAGTGCCAAATCTTTGATGGAAAAAGAAAAATTCTACCTTTTCCCTTGCATCCCATCAGTGTTGAAGCTCCTTTTCAACAGTGGGGGTTAGAATTCATAGGAGAGATCCATCCTACCTCATCTGCCCAACATAAGTGGATCCTCACCGCCACTGATTAATTCACCAAATGGATAGAGGCCATCCCTTCTAGGAATGCCACTAATTCTGTTGTTATCAAATTCCTTGAAACTAACATCTTGTCCAGGTTTGGTTTCCCTATAAATATCATCACCGACAATGTTGTTTCCTTTACATCTAAAAAAATGGTGGACTTTTGTTAGAAATATCACATCATACTAGGTCACTCCACTGCTTATTACCCACAAGGTAATGGACTAGCTGAGTCCTCTAACAAGAGCTTGGTGAACATCATCAAAAAACTCCTAGAACAAAATCAAAGGGCATGGCATGGCAAACTAGTACATGCACTATGGGTTGATAGACTAACCACCAAGAAATCAATTGGTATATATTCCTATCAACTAGTATATGGCATGGATGTAGTTTTCCCCACCTCTTTGGGAGTTCCCATCATGAAGCTCTTGCAAGAGGTACAATCAGAAGAAAATGACATGCAAAGAAGACTGAACCAAACCATTCATTTGAATTAGTCAAGGGAGGAAGTTTACAAAAGGACACAAGCAATACAAGACAATATCAAGAAAATTTTTGATAGAAGAACCAAGGCCAATGACTTCCAAATTGGAGACATAGTTCTGAAATGAGATTCAAGAAGGGAAGACAAGGGAAAACATGGTAAGTTTGACAACTTATGGAAAGGCCCTTACATCATTCAGTTAGCTACAAACAACAATGCTTTATTTATGCAAGAGCTTGATGGAGAAGAAATGTTTGGAGGTCATGTCAATGGAAGGATGCTCAAACACTAATTTTGTCAAGATTCCTGAATTTTAAATTTGGCACTCATTGTACATAAAATTACTTGCTTAAGAAACAGAAAGGACAAAATCCCTAAAAATAGAAAAAGGAAAAATAGGGCAGAGTTTGAAAGAAAGGTACAACCCCATAGCCAAAAAAATAATGAAGCTAAAAGTGTGCAAGTCTAAATGCCACTACTTATTTTTGAAAGAGAAGTATTGTTTAGTCATCTAGCCTAATCATGGCTAGACATGTTTTTAATTGTTTTTTGCTGATAAGTTAGTAAAAGAAAGAACTTGTCAAAACATCTAATCTTGACTTGTAAATAAGAGTAGATTAGGAATGAAAGATGTTGGTTCCACATGCCCAAATCTGAACCAAAGAGGAAAATAGGGATGTTTAACAAATTACATATATTTCTCTTATGTTTCCTAAGTCTTTTTTTGTACAAAAATAAATTTTGTGTGCAGCTTGTTTTTATGCACAAACCCATGGTAAGTCAGATTGTCTAATCCTGACTTAGCCATGTTTTCAATTTTATGTTTGTAGCTTAGTGAATAAATCATGTCAAACTGTTTAACATTGACATTTGAATAGCATAGGTAGAGAATCAAAGGAGTTCATCAGCATAAACTGAGCTCTAGGAAGAGATAAGGTAGAAGTAGATATTTTATTTTTCTTTCAAAAAAAAAAAAGAAGATCATGTCAAGGTTGCTAGTTCAAGTGCACCCAAGGAAGAAAAAATGTTAGACAAGTAGGTTGGGTAGGTAGAGATTATGTTAATGTTAATCATGTTTTTTTTATATTACTAAGATCACATCTTCAATCAAGCATCAAAAAATGAAAAGAGATAAAAATATGCCCAATGGATGAGGCACTAGTCACCATAAATCCAGAGATCTAAAGTTCTGGACACCTCCTGAAAAGGAGCTGCCCTCCCCAAGTGGATCCACTGTTATTCATTAGTAATTTTTTGCCTTGATGATGACTAAATGACTATCCCGAGATTTCTAGAAACAAGGTTCATAAACATTGTGAGTTCTAGAAATCTCACTGCCTTCATTATCCTCTAGATAATTTTTCACTATTCTACTATTTTTTCATTCCATGGTCAACCTACCACTTCTAAAAAACCCCTCATAGGCTTATGCCACTCATCTACATCCTATTTTTCCCACCTATAACCTCATCACTCTATTTTTTCCTTGCCCATAACTCCATTTTCCACCTAGGGTTTCCTACAAGCTTAACTCATGCCCATGATCCCCAAGTCCCTCAAGCATTGATGATCCCTAAACTATCTTTGTAGACCCTTTGGATAGTCAAGTATGTGGGATTTTAGATCTTCAATACACTAAGCTCACCATGGATCCTATCTTACAGTTGGTGATCCCTAAGTCTAAGTTTAAGTCCAAAATCAAAATCCCCAAGAGCCTTCACTAGGACACCTAGGGTTTCATGAGTCTTAGGGTGGATTTGGTATCCTTCAAATCTCTGTCTTATACCTACAAGGAGACTGCTTTCAAAAAAAATGGGACACAGATAAGTAACTTGGTCCAAAACTAATAAAGAGATCCTTTAAGGAAGGTCTTCGATCTGAAGCATAAGTCTGGTAAGGGGATAGCTGCCCCTTGCTCACTTTCCTGCCAGGAAAACCAAACGAGCCAACATATCAGATATGAGGTAAGGTAAAAGAGGGAGAAAATCATCACAGGAATATCATCAGTAGAAAAAGGACAGCAGCAAGCATGGGTTTTGAGAGATCAGGGTTAGCAAATGTTGTTGGCCAAAACAAGGAATAAATGCTAAGGTTGAAAAGGCAAAGCCCTCAAAACCATGAATTTGGAGAGAAATGATAAAATGATCAAAGAATGATAGAGCCTCCTTCATTACAGCAAATGGCCACCAAATATTCCCAAATCACCTCTCTAGGGTTTGTCAAGAACAACAATGTTTCACCAGCACTGAAGAAGGAATGGAAAATAATATCAGTTTAACAGGGCTAAATTCCCAAAATGCAAAACAGAGATCTTCAAGGTAAAAAAAAGAAGACAAGCATAGGGTTGAAACTTTGAAAGTACCAAAGTCAAGTCCATGTCACAATATGATTTGTTTACTATGGGTAAATGAGACTGTTACTACCTTAAAAATAGAATAAAAATGAGGAAACAGTCTTTAGGTCACCAGCAGTTAAAGAATGCCAAAGAAGGTTAAGAGCAAGTTTTTTTCAGTTTGACTAAAGCATGCTCATAACTAATTTCTTAGTACCCAAGTGATCAGAGTGAAGAAGGGTAAAAGGACATCTTAACATCACCACCACCAGAAGAGAAAAGTGCCTTGAGGAAGTTTCTCAAAACCCTCCAAAAGATAAAGGTTATAGGACAAATGAAAAGGGACCTAGACATTACAAAAGTGGGTTTTATGGTTTGATTTATTTTTTCTCAAAGGCATAAATGATTTTGAATTTCTCAATTTGTTCATTTCCCACACTTAGCAAGGAGAGGAAAAACTCCAAAGAGAGAAACCAGGCTTTCTGGGCCATTTCTGGGCGAAATTGTCAGGAGCTGCGCAAAATCCAGGCGCTATGCAAAAGAGGAGTCGGCGCTGCGCAAACTGCCATCCTCCCCATTTATTTTTGCACGGCGCTACGTAAAGTTGTCTTCGGCACTGCGCAAAGTTCAGGCATTGCGCAAATGCAGGCCCATCCCACCTGAAGACCGGCAATCTGTGCCTTTTGCCCAAACTGCAATTCCTTCTACCCGGGCGCTATGCAAATAGACCACCTAGCCGCCCGACTGACGTGCAAGGGCCGCCCATTCCTCCGGGTGCTACGCAAAAAGGCCGCCCATTCCTTCGGGCCCAGCGCAAACAAACCGCCTATTCTTGTGAGCACTATGCAAACAGACAGCCCGACCTGCCCAGACGGCATGGAGACTACCCGGCGCTGTGCAAAACACCGTTCAGCCGTGTCAGCGCTGCGCAAACAGGAAGCCTGACCTGCCCAGAAAAGGGGCGTTGCACAAAGTTTAGAGAGGTGTCAAAGGTGCTAGAAGGACCCTAATGCATGAATTTATCCTTCAAAGGTGCCTCTAAGACTGAAGGGAAGTGAGGAAAGTGGTAAGTGACTTTCCTCTTTGATTCCCCAAATAAAATTTGCAAAACCAACTTGTTTTTAGTGGTGAAGGTAAAAACCCTAGGAGGGTGAAACCCTAGGTCAAAATCAAAGAGAACAGTTTCACTCCTGAAACTAAATTTGATAGCAGAAAGTATAGGAGGAAATTAAGGTTGTTACTATATTTGTGATTAAACTCCTCAAGCTACAAAAATCACTCACATCCTCAAAATTCATCTCCTAGCTAAAATTGAACTCAATTTCGTTCCTCACTTGGTTCTTCCATTAAAAAGCCTCAAATTTCCAAATCAGTGTCCCCCATCACCATGTCAGAGATGAAAAACAACAGTGGTAGTCAAGGCAATCAAAGACATTCAAAATCAAAGCACAAGGGAGGGAAAATTAAGAGGTTGGAACCCTAGAATACAGTGGCTATCACATCCTCTCCTAGGATCTAGTCATGCTTCCAAAACACAAGGTGTTTTCAATTCTGTGAGAGGGTCAAGCAGGTGAAGAGAAAACCTGAGCTTACAAGGCTCCTCATCCTTAATTTGAAAAAAAAACATTCAGACCTTGCAGGGAAAAAATTTGAGATTTCAGCAAACTCCATATCTGAGGCCACCGGTATCCCTTTAGTGGGTGAGAAATGGCTTAAGAATGGTAAGCTAGAAACAGATTTGTTTTTTCCATTTCTCAAAAGGAGGTATAGACAGGGCAGTATCACTATTTTTCCTTTCTCACATCTCAAACACAGGTATGCACCTTTGATGTTGGCTATCATGAGGTACTTCACCTATCAGGGGAGATACTCCAAGGTCTATACCTATCATCTTAGACTCCTTATGCATTTTACAGGGGTTAAGGCACTTGACCTACCCTACTATCTCTACAGGAGTATTATAAAAATGTGTTCTTTTGTTCAAAGGAGGAGTTTTCCCTACCAAATGTCTAGCTTGTTCCACCATTCCTTGATCAAGATGGTGGTTGAACATCAGCTAGAACAGCAGGATGTACCTTGGGATGCTTTCATAAACAATGGGTTCTTTTCAAACCCACAACATCCTCATCAAAAAAATCTGCCTTCCTCATCTGCATAAGTACCCTCACCACAGACACACATCCCTTCCTCTCCTTCTCTTGATGCATCAAGTGAAGTAGGAAGTGGACATCAAGAATCAAATGGAGATCAGGGTGAGGGAGAAGAATTCAGAGAGGAAAACACAAAAATAAATGAAGAAGAGGCAGAGGATATGGGAAGTGATGGGGAAAACAGTGATAAAACACAAGGTAGTGAGCATGATGAACAAACAGATCAGCAGCAGGATGAAGAAGACAGTCAGCATAATGTACAAGGTAGCCAAGGAAATGTTCATGACAGTCTTGATAGCTATCAAGACTGTCATGACACTAATCAGTTTTTAGATGATCAAGAAACTCAAAGTGATAATGCAGAAAATGAACAAGTAGAAAACCTCAGTAAAGAACAAAGCCAAGATGAGGGTCAAAGAAATGATGAAAACATTGTCAAAACTATCATCATCACCCCTCACATATGCACATACTATAGAGGACAAAGAGATGTGTTTGCTACCTCAAAAAGGCAAAGGGCCATCTCTCCTCAAGCTATCAAAAAAGTGGACAACGGAAAGCAAAAGGTGGGAAATATTGAGCAGCAAGGAAAGGTAAGGAGGAGTAAGAGACTGAACAAAAATACTCAAGGGCCTGAATTCATTAACTTAGGCAGTGATGAGCAGGATGAGGAGATGACCACTAAAATGCTACTCCTAGAGAAAGATGCACAAATCAAAGAGTGGGAGGAGGATTTTGAAATACCATGGCGCATAATTCAGTACTATAAGAATAAGCATAAGTACTTCAAGAAGATCAAGGGAGGCCTTGCTCTCCAAAAGAAGATGACTAAGCACTACATAAAGAAGAACAGACTTGCATGTGCCAAACTCAAAGAAGCCCTCCTTGAAATAAAAAACCTAAAAAGAACAAATGAGCATTATAGCCTTGTAATTTTGGCCGAGGCTTCTCAACAATTGTCTAAAAACATGCAAGGAAGGTTTCCACCAATTTTGAAGAATTTTGGAGAAGATTTTGTTTTTTGAGAATTTTTGGCCTACTTTGCGCAGTGCCACTGGCGCTACGCAAATATTTTGGGCATCCTCTGGAGGAAAACTTGACATTTTTCTATTTCTCATGACGTTCACATCATCCACACAAAATTTCAGAAGATTTGGAGCTGTTTTTACCCCTCAAAAGTTCAAAAAACACCTTTCTGCCCCTGTTTTAGGCCTAGCGCTGCGCAAATGATAGACTGGTGATTTTGGTATTTTTGACAGGGTTACAAGTACTGGATCAGGAAACCACAATAATTTTTGGAAATTATACTCTTCAATATTTCCAACGAGACATCACGGAGCCAAATCCGACATCGGGAAGTGGTCCAAAAGCTAGTTGCAAAACAACCTATTTTCTGCAAAAATGGCGCTGCTCAAACAGACTGACTTAGGCCAAAAAGTCAACAAAAGACACTGATTAATGGAAAAATAGTTTTTTAATATTTTCTTGGACAAATCACTCCAGATTTGATTGAGGAGTTATGTTTTGATGTTTTTCATTTATTATCTTATCTATTATGTGTCTTGGGCCTTGCATGGTCATTAAGCACATTTATGACATTTATGATAGAATTAGGGTTTCTGGAAACCTCTTATGGTTTCCACCTCCTCATTTTCTCCATAAATAGAGCATGAGGCTCTTATGTATTGGGTTGGATTTTGATGACTTATTCTCAAGTAATACATAGTCTCTTGGAGTTTTGAAAATAATTTGATGTCTTGGAGCTCATGCATGCCCTGATTTGTTTGTTGATGGAGGAGGACTGTTTGCAGGATTTTGTTCATGTTTTCTAGTTTTTTCATTATGTTTCCATTTTTCTCTATTGCAGTAGGACAAATAATTTAGACTAATACATGTTTTCTGATGGCACCTTAGGTCTGTTTGTTCTTCACTGCCTTAATGTTTTCTTATGCTAGGATATGTTAGAGAATTCATATTTTTCTCTCTAAGGATTTCCTAAGCTTGTCTATTTCTTGAATGGTTTAGATCAGTTGGTATCAAGCATGATTTATGGCTAGCCCTGCATATTTGTTTCCACTAAAAACTTTGTTCTTGGATTCATCTCTTCAAAGCATCATTAACTAGGTTCACCAAAGAAGTTTGTTTCAGTCATGCTCTTTGTATTTGCTTAGCTAATTGTTTCAAAGAACCTTCATAGTTATAATCTTAGATGTTCAGGGTTTTCTCTCTTTCTATGGTTATAGTTATTTGTGCATCTTAAATGTTTTTTGTTCTTGATGATGAAATCCATGAAATTTAAATAAGTTTCTTGCTTTTTGTATTTCATTTGAATGTTTGTCTTGGATGATTATCTGCTTTCAGTCTGAAATCAAATGGATTAGGTTTTTTCTTATGCCTTTGATTCTGTTTCTATGCTTATGATTCTTCTAACTCCCTTAGTTTCAAAGTATATAAAGTATTCTAGTCTTCCCTTTATTAGCTTTTTTTCTCAAGCTTAATGTCCATCTCATGATCCTTCACAACCTCAAAGATCCACCAACCAAGCTAGATTTTCCCTGCAAATACTCCCTAATCCATTGATGAACTTATCACGACCTTGTTAGACTCCATTACCGAATGATTTGAAGTCTTCCTTGCTTTCTATCTAAATCTATCTAAGCATCATACCCAACCAAAAACAATCAACAAACCCAATATTTCATAACTAGCCTAAAATCAACCCTAATCAGCAAACAAGTTCACATCTTTGCACCTAATAGAGAGATCCCTCTCTGAATCCAGGAAGGCTAGGTCCTTGGATTCCAAAGCTTGGTTTGATGTTACTCCTGTCCATTTTTATCTCAATCAGTCTAGAAAATTACGGGGAGATAATACCTAGGACGATAAGTTGGCCCTTTTTAGAAAAAATAATCAAAAAGAAGAAAATCTAAAAACTATGCTCAGGACTTAGAGAAGGGTAACAAATACCCTCCCTAAGATGAGAGATCAGTCTTATTGAAAAAGCAAAGAAAGGAAAAACAACACACTATACTCAGGACATAGAGCATGGTAACGGATGCCCTCCCCAAGATGAGAGATCAGTTCTAAAGAAAACAATAAAAAAAAATAGAAAAACACAGAACACTACACTTGGGACTTGAAGTAGGGCAATAAATTTCCTCCCCAAGACGAGAGATCGACCCTTATATCAATTTTAGATCATGTTCTTGCACCTTGTTAGCCTTCTCCGGAAATGTCGCCAAAATGTTGGTGTCCGGATGTGAAATAATATTCAAACCATTTTTCCACATAAATGATCAACCCAAGGGCGTTAGTTATTTCAAGACTAACATGCATAGTATATGCAAGAGCAATCACATGATCTGCTATCAAATCACAAGCTTTAATTAATGAACAAGTAAACTACTATAATAGCAAAAATGGATTGCAAAATTAAAAAGGCATTCACAACAATTGTAGAGTTATACTTAAATAGCAGTTACAAAACCAAACTAAAATGTAACACAAATAAATAAAGATAATGCAGCACCTGATCAGAAGAGTGGGCCCAACTCTCTTATTAGGGCTGCGGCAAACTCACGATTTAAAGATGAAATAGAAGAGTGTTGTGCATTCAATTAATTGGAAAAATACTTTTGTTACAAAATATGTATATTCTTGCTTAACCCCATTTCATAGCCGGAAGGCCCTCTTTATACAATTGTTCAGGAAATCACAGATCCTCTTTAAGAACTACATGTCTACAATTATACAATTCGTTACAACAGCAACCTAGTTGCCAAAAGGAAACCATGAAAAAACCTAAAATATCGTTGGGGTGAAACGGAGTCCGTTGCGCTATAGCAGCAGGTAAAGATAGTGTTAGCCACCTATAAAATTTGTTATAGCCAAAGGTGGCTAAGACTTTTTGAGCCTCCAAAGAACAAATTTTATCACTAAAAATTGTGGGCTTTTGAAGACTCCTTGAAGGCCTCATGCCTCTGTCCAAAATCCTCATTTACTGTTCCCATTTTTATACACAGAAATTCTGCTGATTCCAAGTGAAAGACTGCTGAAAGACCATCATTTTCCCCCTTCTCAAACCTTTAATTTTCTCCCCTTTTTCTCCATAAAAACTCCCTTGTTTTCATAAGTCCTCTTCTTCCGTTTATGAAATTCACTTTGCCATAGTTAAAAACCCATTTTTTTTTAACTATTCCGATCCATTTTTCCTTTTGGAAACCCAAAAAAACCCACTTATCCAAAGTTTTAACTTAAAAACTCTAAATCACATGTTGAATATAAAATGGGTTGATTAAAAAGACCCGATCATGCAATCGCAATCGGAGAAATCACAATGGGTTGATCAGAGAGACCCGCATCCAAAGTTCCGATGCGATTGGTTCTTATGTATTATAAACCCCGCCCCTTTTGTTTTCTTTCCATGTAACTTTTCCCCGGGACCAAGTGTTAAGGATCCCGGGTGCTAATCGCATCGCAAATATTTCAAAAGGGTTGATTGAAAGACCCAGTCCGAACTCCGATTGCGACTAGCCCTTTTATGTTTTGCGCCCCGGGCATATCATATGTTATAAAAACCACAGGCCCCACAGTCGAGTGCCTGTCCGCCTTATATATATATTTTCCGCCCCCGATCCATAAAAACCTATGATTATTCCAAAAGGTTTGGGTTTCATAAATTATACAAGGGTTTTCCCTCGGCTCATCCACGCCGTTGATCTAAAGCCGATCAAACGGCCAGCGCTCAATCGCATCGCATTTCTCAATCGCTGCCCTAACACTTCTTCCTCCGATTGCCGATCCCTAATTGGTTATCCACCGTTGATCTCCTCTCCACCTTCCGAGATCCAACGGTCTTCATTCCCTCTGATCACGAGTCTTGACGTCGCTTCAAAACCAGCGATTCAATTCCCACCGTTGATCTGAATTTTAGATCGACGGTCCACGCATAATCACTTCGCATGTTTCAATCGGTGCATTTGCTCGCTACCCCCGATTGCGATCCTCCAATTGAATCCGAACCGTCCACATGTCCAAATCGGATGGTCCAAAATCACTCCGACTTGTTCATCTCCCCACTCTCCTTTTCGCCTCTTCTACGCAAATCTCCACCGTTAGATAATTTCATCCAACGGCTACGCTCCTCTCCCGTCTTCTGAAGAAATTTAACCTATTTCCGCAGGATTTCTTAACTATTTTTGTGTTTTGCAGGTGTTTTTATGGTTTCCCACTGTATAACGAAGAAGGGCCTAAGGTTGGGAAAGACGTTTTTCACACCTTTGAACTATTAAAGGGAACCATTCCGTCGGGCTCTATTTTTCATCATTCGTCGATGCTCTATGGGCATCGATTCCTTTAAAAAGCCTTGTGCAGCTCTGCACATTGACAAGACACTGTGTTTCAAACAAAATGTTAAAAAGTATCGGTTTCTGAAGACAATACACGAAAGAGAAGAAGATTGAAGACAGATTTAGGAATTACGGCTAAGAATGATTATCAAAGGCCTAATTCCCAGAATTAAAACACAATTAAAAGGAATATTATAAGTGTTGGACATGCATAAAGGACCTCCACCGCTTCATTCTGAGGCGAATTTATTCCTCAACTACCACAGAGCCACCTGTTGCCTCAAACCTTTCAAACAGAGGCCGAAGTTATTGCTTAAAGAAATATCTGCCTCCAGCGCTGCCCAGAAGTTAATTCTGCCATAGGAAACTAATGCAACAAATATCTGCAGAGTTACTCCACACAGCACATAGAGCCTCAAAGTCAAATAAAGCTCCCGCCGAGCTTTGATATTAATTGTAAATAGATAATACAGCGATCCACCTGCAAACTTCTCCATCGAGCCCCTCAAAAGGCCGAGAAGTCTTGAAACTGTATTAATTGTCTTAGGAGATCTTTTTAGATTTCACCTCCTCATTCTTCTATAAATACCTCTGTAGAAGAAGAGAAGTGGTGGGTTGTTGTTGATTACAAGTTGTAATATTGAAACTCTTTCAAATAATACATAGTCTGTTGAAGTTGAAGAACAAATTGAAGTCTTGGAAGTCTTGGTGATGTCGTTGCATATTTGTCCCTGAGAAGGCTCTATCATTGGATCCATGAGCTTGGCTGTTGGTGAAGTATTCTGAACTGTTCAATGTTTTTCTCCTATTTTCATTATGTTCCATAACTTCTTAATACAGTAGGTTGAAATTTTTAGGCTAAGAAATGACTCCTGGAAGCACCTTAGACCTGTTCATCCTTCATTGTTTTATGTTTTCTTCCGCTGAAGTACTTTAGAGGCTTTAAACTTTCTCTTTAGTCTTCATGCTTGTTTATTTCTATAACAGCTCAAATAGTTGATTTCAGCGTGATTTATGGTTCTCCCTGCTTGTCTGCTATCACTTGAAAGCTCTTATTGAAGTCTCCCTTTGAAGTACCATTGCTTTAAGTCAGTCAAGGAGGTCTGTTTCGATCTTGCCCTTTGTCATTGCTTGAATAGTTGTTTTGAAGGTCTTTATAGTTGTAATCATAGATGTATTAGGTGTTCCCTCTTCTATGACTGCAATTATCAGTGAAACTTTTATGTTTTCTAAGTCATTTGAAATAAAATCTTTGAGGAAATAGGGTGTTCCCCGAATCTTAGATTTCATTTTAAAAAGTTGTTTTGAGATTATTATTCGCTTAAAGCTGTGATTTGTAGAATTTATGGTTAGCCCTGTCTATTAAAGAACTCTTTATTGTTCAAATAATGTTTTCAAATTCCCTTTGTTGAGAATTAAACCTCTCTTTCCAAATCATTAATGTTCATCTCATTCCAAAAACAAAAGGATCCCGTGGCCAAGTTAGATTTGCCCTCTAATATCCCATATCCATTGATGAGTTTTTTATGACCTCTTCTTGACTCCATTTCCCAATGAAACAGATGTTTCTCCATTCTATGTATCTTTCCTAGACCTTTCATGTTCTGCTATGTCAATTCCATCCAACCAAACTAACAAACAAGAATCTGCACTTAATAACTAGTCTAAAACCAATACTCAAAGCACACAAGATAAACCTTTGCAAACAAACTTTTGAGAGATCCCTCTCTGAGAATAGGAGGACTAGATCCTGGAACTCTAAAGATTGGTTCTGATGTTTCCTTGTCTTTTGATTTTCCAAACTATCAAAACATGGGACACCAACATAATGGCGATCACGGTGGGACATTGAGTAAAATATTCAAAATTAAATACTCACTCCCTAGTATAACATAAGTAACCTTCTTCAAGCACTACCAAGCATAATGGTAATCATGATAGGACCTTTTGAATCAGTGACAAACTAAGTACCCCTTAGGATTCTATTTAAACCTTATCAAACCTTGAAGGATTCAGTTACCAAGCCATAAGAGTAAACTTTATATGTTTAACACCCTAGCTAAGTGTTAAATTAGATTTAGGACACTCTCTTAACCTATAAAACCAAAATAAATCTAAAATAAAAATAAAAAAAATAAAGGGTTTTTTTTTGGCTTCATAATAAACATGGTGGTGGAACCATCCAATATTTTACCTTCATAAAAGCTAAAAAATTTCCACCTGGCGACTCCACTAGCCCCAGTAGGCCTATTACTCATCTAGGTTCCCAAATCTCTTTAGGACTGTGTTAACTAGCCTTGAGGAAAATTTAGAAGCCTAGTCCCATTTTAGACAAAACATCCTGAGAGGTGAAGCTTCAAAAAATAGTCTCTAAAAAAACCCCCACCTCTCTCATTTTTGAAAAAGCAGTCTGGCTTCACATAGGATCAACACTAGATCTCATCCAGACCCAAACCCATCGGAAGAAGTTGACAACCCTGAAAGTATACTTAGGAATTCTTCCAAGATAAAATTTTCAACTGTTTTCATATCACCCTTGAGATCTAATTCAGTCCCTGAAAATCTTGCATCCCTACACCAGTCACAAGTCAACTTAAGAAATCCTTTTAGAACTAGGTCACTTGGTGATATAATTCAGATAGATTCTGAGTCTTCACTTCCATCCCCAGAACAAAGTGAACAGCTTGGTAGTAGAGAAACCACACCGCCTGATTTACATTTCCTTCTCAATTTAGGTGGCTCTCATCCAAGATCAGCTCAAAGGTCTATCCCCAGTACATCCACATCTGTCCATCCCACATCCGTTGTCCAAAACACCCCATTTCAGCCATTTCTTGTAAACCCACCTCTTGTAAATCCACCCTTATTCCCAGCCATGGCAACATGGTATGCCTCATTAGTGTTACCACAACCCCTACTTCCCTTACCAAACGATTACCAGTCCAAAATTCCTCATTTCACTGGAAAAGAGTCTACAACAGCTCAACAACATGTAGATAGGATGGAAGATTCTTTTGATTACATGGAGATAGAGGAAGAAACTATGAAGATGAGGATCTTCGCTCAGAGTTTAGGAGGAGATGTAAAGAAATGGTTCAAAAACTTACCTCCTAATAGTATAAATGATCTCCCTGCCTTGCATCAAACATTCATCAACAAATGGGAACTCAAAAAGAACCCTCTCCAAATACTAGCAGAATACAGCAGCCTCAAGAGAAATCAAGGAGAGAGTATTCCTGATTATTCCACTAGGTTCAACAGCATTTACAATGCTCTTTCACCTCACATGAAACCTCCTCAAGGCATCGCCTTGGTAAGATATCCCGAAGGCCTTGATGTAGACATGATGTATCAATTAAGAGAGAGGGATTACTTAACCTTAGAAGACATGCAGAGAGGAGCTATGAGCGTAGAAGCGAACATAATTGAGAAAAGGAATAGGTTAAAATCAGAGAAGAGGGTAACTTATAAAGATGACACTATACCCTCCACATCTAGCTCAAAGACAGAACAAATCTTCGAAGAGATCATGAAAAGGATGAGCATACTTGAGAAAACACAGCCAAGAGATAATCAGAACAACTCCCAAAACAGAAATAGAAATCAGAATTATAGAAGGGACAACAATCAAGATAAGTAAAAAGAAAGTGACCAACAAATTAGACTTTCCTTTCAACAGAACTATGTAGACCAATATGAAGAAGATAGGGAGTTGGAAAGGTTGGGAGAATCCCATGTAAACTTGATTGGATCAGACAGTGGGGATGATGTTTTCCTCACTGAGGAAGAGCAAAGCTTCTTTTCTGATCAAAGTACAAATACCTATGAAGATTCTGATGACTATAGATTGGGGTTTGAGAATGCAATCATAGAGGTGCACAAACAATACGATCTTAGGAGCAAGGGGAATGTAGATAATTCAAATGACAAAAACACTAATACTGCTGTCAAGAAAAACACAGAAACTCATCCCAAAAAGACAGCAGAGAAAACCAACATTTTGACCAAGAAACCAGACCTAAACAAAGACAAAGGTGTCCAGGAAAATGTTGAACAGAGTACCCCTAGCACTTCGGCTAGTGGTCCTAATAAAACCATCCCAATTACCAATCCGAACAAGGTTCAGCACGTCAAAAGTGTTGAAAAGAATATAATTGAAAAAACGGATGTAAATATGAACAAGTCAATTGTTCCTTTCAGTCTTGAGGGAGAAATTGCTAAGATAAAAATTACCATTCCTCTAGCTGAACTAGTGACACAAGAAGTGTACAAAAACCAAGTTTTGAAAGCTTTGAACCTAGGGAGTGATACTAATACCTTAAACTTGACAGATGACAAACCTGAGTTGTTGTTTGGTACGGAAGTGGAAGGAAAATACCAAGAAGGAGCTGTCCCCCCCTTCTATGTTAGCTTGAACATACATGAGAAAATTTTACACAACGCCATGTTAGACTCAGGAGCTTCACATAATCTAATGCCCAAGGTAGTGATGGAAATCTTAGGCTTAGAAATTACTAAACCATACAAAGATCTGTATTCCTTTGACTCAAGTAGAGTCAAGTGTTTGGGTTTAATTAAAGATTTGTGTGTAAACTTATCCCAAATCCCTGCTAAGAGTCTAGTCATGGACATAGTTGTAGCTGACATTCCCCCTAAGTATGGCATGATTTTATCAAGATCTTGGGGAGCCAAACTTTAGGGAAGCCTTCAAATGGACATGTCTTATGCCACCATTCCCATTTTTAATCAAAACAGAAGACTATACAGGGAATCTCACATGAAATACATGGTGAGCAATATAGACAAACCAAAAAAATCTCCAATCTATTCTATTCAATCAAGTTTAGATTCCTTTATCTTATGTAATGAAGATGAAATTACTCAACAAGATAAAGAAATCATGGACCCGACCAGTCACCAGAACAATCAAATTTTCCCTTTAATCAAATTCAAAATATTGAAAATCAACAGCGACAAGAAAATGAAAATAGAAACGACATACTTTGGACAATAAACTTTGATGGGTCTTGTAATAAAACAAACGCAGGAGCAGGTGTGTGGATTCAAAATACAAATCAGATTTTTTCATATAAATTAGATTTCCCATGCACTAACAATATTGCTGAGTATGAATCGCTCCTCCTAGGCTTACAATTGCTTAAACAATTACAAGCCCAGAAGATATCAATTTTAGGAGATTCTAAACTTATCCTAAAACAAATCAAAGGAGAATACTCAGCTCGAAATCCAAGGCTTAGGGAATATCGAAACGCTGCCCTTGATCTATTGAAAACCTTTGAAAAGTATGAACTTATTTTCATTCCAAGAGCACTAAATCATCTAGCAAATGAACTCGCCTTCAATGCCAGCAACTGTCAAATACTTGAGATAAATGAACAACTCCATGTAAAGGTAAAACACAGACACGCTGTGCCTAATAATGAAGATCACTGGCAAGTGTTTGAATCTGACAAACACATAGATGATTTCTTGAAATCGGAAAATGATTTCAGCATACCAATATCCAAAACCAGCCATAAAGAAAATTGTTTATATATTGAACAGATCCCAGAAGCTGAAATGACATGTAATACTGATATAAGTCATTATGAGAATCCTTTTGAAGCCGAGGTAATTGACAACACGTACCAAGAAGACTTGGAAGTGTTACAATGCAAAGATGATAGAATTCCAAGAGGTCTAGCACCCTTAGAACACCTTTTTGACTTTAACGATGTAGCCAAAGAACCAAGAATAGAGCCTATGGAAACACATGTAGAAGAGCATAACATAGGCAGTCTAGCTGAACCCAAGATGATCAAGTTGTCTAGCACTCTCCCAGCTCACATAAAATTGCAGTACATAGAGCTGTTTAAAGAGTCTAAAGATGTTTTTGCTTGGGGATACAAATACCTAAAATCATATGATACCAGCATCATCCAACATAAGATCCTTTTGAAGGAAAATCAAAAGCCATTTAGACAAAAATTAAGGAGAATAAACCTTGTTTTATTACCTTTAGTTAAGGCAGAAATTGAAAAGATGTATGCTGCTGGGATCATTGTGCCAATCAGGTATTCAGAGTGGATCTCAAACTTAGTTTCTGTTAGAAATAAAACAGGGGAAATCAGGCTTTGCATCGACTTCATAAATTTAAACAGAGCCTCTCTAAAAGACCACTACCCCTTACCTAAAATGGACCATATACTTCAAAGGGTAGTTGGGTCAAAAAGGATATCCCTCTTAGATCGGTTCTCAGGTTACAACCAGGTGTTAGTACTCCCAAGTGATCAAATCAAAATTGCCTTTACCACACCTTGGGGCACCTTTATGTATGTCAAAATTCCTTTCGTATTAATGAATGCAGGGGCCACCTTCCAAAAGGCCATGGACATAGCATTTTCTGAAGACATTGGCTATTTTATAATCATTTACCTTGATGACATAACTTTTTTCTCAAAAACTGACGAAGAACATTTGATTCACCTAAGAAAAGTTTTTGAGAAGTGCAAGAAATTTGGCTTGTCATTAAATCCCAAGAAAACACTCTTTGGTCTCCAAGAAGGTAAACTTCTTGGCCATATAATTTCAGAAGAGGGAATCAAAATAGACCCTACAAGGATAGATGGCATATTGCAAATCAGCCATCCAAGAAGCCTCAAAGAGTTGCAATCTTTCATTGGGAAGATTAATTTTTTGAGAAGGTTTATCCCCAACCTTGCTGAGCTATTAAAAAACATTACAAACATGCTTAAGAAAGATGTGGGTGTAAAATGGACTTTATCAGCTAAACAATCATTCGAACTGGTCAAACAAGCTCTTACCCAAACACTAGTCCTGATTAGCCCAGATTTCACCAAAGACTTTTACATCTTTTCTTTTGCATCCGACCATACAATAGCTGCAATTTTACTTGAAAAGAATGATTTGGGACAAGAACAACCAATATCCTTCTTTAGTAGGGCCTTAAGAGATGCTCCTCTCAAATATAATATCATGGAGAAGCAAGCCTTAGCATTAGTGAAAGCATTAAAAGACTTTAGGGTCTATATTTTACACTCTCACATAATTGCTTTTGTTCCACATGTTGTTGTCAAGGACATTCTAAGTCAAGACCCTGATGGTAAAAGGGGAAAATGGATCACAACTATTCTTCAATATGACTTAGAAATTAGGCCCACCAAACTAGTTAAAGGGCAAGGATTAGCAAAACTTATGGCTGAGTCCAACTTCCAAGCACTAGAAATGAATATGGTGGATGTGTTGGAAGAAATAGAAGAATCTGATGCTCCTTTTATTGAAGAAACATTTCTAAATTCTCCTTGGAATGCTGACATTATTTATGTGCTTTTATATTTAAATACCCCTCCTTCTTTTTCCAAAACTAAAGCTATATTTTTGAAACAGAAGGCTTTGAGTTTTTGTATCTTAGATGGGGTATTGTATTGGAAAAATGCTATTGGAATTTTGCTTAAATGTTTGCTTGAAGATGATGCAGGAAAGATCATGCATGAGTTGCATGAAGGAGAATGTGGAGGACACCTCTACTGGAAGGCCACAGCAAACAAAATTCTTAGATCTGGTTACTATTGGCCTACCCTTTTCCCAGACACTCGGAAATTAGTCATGTCTTGCCATAAGTGTCATATTTTTTATGGCAAAAGAAAACTTCTTCCCTTACCCTTACATCCTATCAGAGTTGAGGCACCTTTTCAACAATGGGGTTTAGACTTCATTGGGGAAATTCATCCATCCTCCTCAGCTCAACATAAGTGGATCCTCACAGCCACTGACTTCTTTACCAAGTGGATAGAAGCTATACCCTCCAGAAATGCCAATGACTCTGTCATTATCAAGTTTCTTGAAACAAATATCCTATCCAGGTTTGGTTGTCCCAGAAAAATCATAACAGACAATGCTGCTACTTTTAAATCTAAGAAGATGGTTGACTTCTGTCACAAATACCACATAACCTTGGGCCATTCCACTGCTTACTATCCCCAAGGAAATGGATTAGCTGAATCTTCCAACAAGGGCCTCATCAATATCATTAAAAAACTGTTGGAACAAAATCATAAATCATGGCATAGTAAATTGGTTCATGCCTTATGGGCTGATAGGTTAACTACAAAGAAATCAATAAATATGTCCCCCTATCAATTGGTTTATGGCATGGATGCAGTTTTTCCTACCTCATTGGGATTTCCAGTCATGAAACTCCTACAAAAAGTGCAGAGTGAAGAGAATGATATGAAAAGAAGGATTAATCAAACAATCCATTTACAGCAGACTAGAGAAGAAGTTTATGAGAGAACACAGTTAGTCCAAGAAAATATGAAGAAACTATTTGATAAGAGGACTAAGGCAAACAGTTTCCAGAGTGGAAATGTTGTTCTTAAATGGGATTCAAGAAGAGAAGAGAAGGGAAAACATGGCAAGTTTGAGAACTTGTGGAAAGGGCCCTATATTATTCATGCTGAGAGGGGTCACAATGCATTTTTCTTGAAAGAATTGAATGGAGAAGATCTATATGGAGGTCCTGTCAATGGCAGGATGCTAAAACATTACTTCTGCCAAGAGTCTTGAGGTTTAAAGCATTTTATTTTTCATTGTAAATATCGTAGTCTAACCATTGCATTCAAAGTTAGAAAAATCAAAAATACAAAAACAAAGAAAGGATGAAAAGAGGGCAGATTGACAAAACAATAAAGGTAAAGCCCCATACCAAAAAGAGAAACAAATCTGAAAGTGTGCAAGCTTAAATGCCACTCCTGAAGAGTACACTTCTAGTTATTCAAACAGCCTAATCTTGACTAATTAGCTTTAAATTTTCTGCTGATAGGATAGGGAATTAGATGTGCCAAACTGTTTAATCTTGGCTTATCAGTAGTTAAAATAGGATAGAAATCAAAGGTTCAAACATGAACAAAACCTGAACCTAAGTTTCCAAAAGAGATGACTCAAATTTGTTTTTTTTTTGAGTCAAAGGATGTAAAAAATCTGGTTCTAAATAACTCAAAATCTGAACCAGAGAGCAAGGAAGAAACAGTTCAAAAAGAGTCAAAACAGAGCTGTAAAAAGAGAAGGCCATGATGAGAAACCTTCAGATTTTAAGCCTTCCATTTTGATTTAAATTCCTGCAAAATAAATATGTGCAGCTTGTTTTTATGCCATAGACCAGCATCAAGTTAGACTGTTTAATCCTGACTTGGATGTTTTTTAAATTTCTGTTGTAGAATTTAGAGAATAAAAATCTGTTAGACTGTCTAATCCTAACAGATTGGTAGAATAGGTAGAGAATTTTATGGGCTCAACTGTTTAATCTGAGTCCATGGAGAAATAAGGAGTAGAAATAGATTAGATTTCATGTTTTCAGAAGAATAAAATGTTGTGAAAGAGTTTTCCAATCCAAGTGCACTCTAAATGAAGAAAGAAAAAGGTTAGATCAGTAGGATTGGGTAGGTAGAAAGCTTGATTGATGAAAAATCCATTGTTCTCCATGGCTGCTAATAGATTTTCAGAGCAAAATCATCCCAGTAAAAGAAGGATAGCCCAATGGATAAGGTAACTGATCAAGCATCCCAGAGAATGCAAGTCTGAGGTTCTTGATGCCTTCAAGAAGGCATCATCCCCAAGTGGAGCCACTGTTAGCCACCTATAAAAAAATTTATAGCCAAAGGTGGCTAAGACTTTTTGAGCCTCCAAAGAACAAATTTTATCACTAAAAATTATGGGCTTTTGAAGACTCCTTGAAGGCCTCATGCCTCTGTCCAAAATCCTCATTTATTGTTCCCATTTTTATACTCAGAAATTCTGCTGATTCCAAGTGAAAGACTGTTGAAAGACCATCATTTTCCCCCTTCTCAAACCTTTCATTTTCTCCCCTTTTTCTCCATAAAAACTCCCTTGTTTTCATAAGTCCTCTTCTTCCGTTTATGAAATTCACTTTTCCATAGTTAAAAACCCATTTTTTTTAAACTATTCCAATCCATTTTTCCTTTTGGAAACCCAAAAAAACCCACTTATCCAAAGTTTTAACTGAAAAACTCTAAATCACATGTTGAATATAAAATGGGTTGATTAAAAAGACCTGATCGCGCAATCGCAATCGGAGAAATCACAATGGGTTGATCGGAGAGAGCCGCATCCAAAGTTCTGATGCGATTGGGTCTTATGTATTATAAACCCCGCCCCTTTTGTTTTCTTTCCATGTAACTTTTCCCCGGGACCAAGTGTTAAGGATCCCGAGTGCTAATTGCATCACAAATATTTCAAAAGGGTTGATTGAAAGACCCGATCTGAACTCCAATTGCGATTGGCCCTTTTACGTTTTGCGCCCCGGGCATATCATATGTTATAAAAACCCAGGCCCCGCAGTCGGGTGCCTGTCCGCCTTATATATATATTTTCCACCCCCAATCCATAAAAACCTATGATTATTCCAAAAGGTTTGGGTTTCATAATTATACAAGGGTTTTCCCCCGGCTCATCCACGTCGTTGATCTAAAGCCGATCAAACGGCCAGCACTCAATCACATCGCATTTCTCAATCGCTGTGCTAACACTTCTTCCTCCGATTGCCGATCCCCGATTGGTTATCCACCGTTGATCTCCTCTCCACCTTCCGAGATCCAACGGTCTTCATTCCCCCCGATCACGAGTCTTGTCACCGCTTCAAAACCAACCGATTCAATTCCCACCGTTGATCTGAATTTTAGATCGACGATCCACGCATAATCGCATCGCATGTTTCAATCAGTGCATTTTCTCGCTACCCCCGATTGCGATCCCCCGATTGCAATCCTCTGATTGAATCCGAACCGTCCACGTGTCCAGATCGGACGGTCCAAAATCACTCCGACTTGTTCATCTCCCCGCTCTCCTTTTCGCCTCTTCTACGCAAATCTCCACCGTTAGATAATTTCATCCAACGGCTACGCTCCTCTCCTGCCTTCTGAAGCAGTTTAACCTATTTCCGTAGGATTTCTTAACTATTTTTGTGTTTTGCAGGTGTTTTTATGGTTTCCCACTGTGTAACGAAGAAGGGTCGAAGGTTGGGAAAGACGTTTTTCACACCTTTGAACTATTAAAGGGAACCATTCCGTCGGGCTCTATTTTTCATAATTTGTCGATGCTCTATGGGCATTGATGCCTTTAAAAAGCCCTGTGCGGCTCTGCACATTGACAAGAAACTGTGTTTCAAACAAAATGTTAAAAAGTATCGGTTTCTGAAGACAATACACGACAGAGAAGAAGATTGAAGACAGATTTGGGAATTACGGCTAAGAATTATTATCAAAGGCATAATTCCCAGAATTAAAACACAATTAAAAGGAATATTATAAGTGTTGGACAGGCATAAATGACCTCCACCGCTGCATTCTAAGGTGAATTGATTCCTCAACTACCACAGAGCCACCTGTTGCCTCAAACCTTTCAAACAGAGGCCGAAGTTATTGCTTAAAGAAATATCTGCCTCCAGCACTGCCCAGAAGTTAATTCTGCCACAGGAAACTAATGCAACAAATATCTGCAGAGTTACTCCACACAGCACACAGAGCCTCAAATTCAAATAAAGCTCCCGCCGAGCTTTGATATTAATTGTAAATAGATAATACAGCGATCCACCTGTAAACTTCTCCATCGAGCCCCTCAAAAGGCCGAGAAGTCTTGAAACTGTATTAATTGTCTTAGGAGATCTTTTTAGATTTCACCTCCTCATTCTTCTATAAATACCTCTGTAGAAGAAGAGAAGTGGTGGGTTGTTGTTGATTACAAGTTGTAATATTGAAACTCTTTCAAATAATACATAGTCTGTTGAAGTTGAAGAACAAATTTAAGTCTTGGAAGTCTTGGTGATGTCGTTGCATATTTGTCCCTGAGAAGGCTCTATCATTAGATCCATGAGCTTGGCTGTTGGTGAAGTATTCTGAACTATTCAATGTTTTTCTCTTGTTTTCATTATGTTCCATAACTTCTTATTACAATAGGTTGAAATTTTTAGGCTAAGAAATGACTCCTGGAAGCACCTTGGACCTGTTCATCCTTCACTGTTTTATGTTTTCTTCCGCTGAAGTATTTTAGAGGCTTTAAACTTTCTCTTTAGTCTTCATGCTTGTTTATTTCTATAACAGCTCAAATAGTTGATTTCAGTGTGATTTATGGTTCTCCCTGCTTGTCTGCTATCACTTGAAAGCTCTTATTGAAGTCTCCCTTTGAAGTACCATTGCTTTAAGTCAGTCAAGGAGGTATGTTTCGATCTTGCCCTTTGTCATTGCTTGAACAGTTGTTTTGAAGGTATTTATAGTTGTAATCATAGATGTATTAGGTGTTCCCTCTTCTATGACTGCAATTATCAGTGAAAATTTTATGTTTTCTAAGTCATTTGAAATAAAATCTTTGAGGAAATAGGGTGTTCCCTGAATCTTAGATTTCATTTTAAAAAAAAAAATTGAGATTATTATTTGCTTAAAGCTATGATTTGTAGAATTTATGGTTAGCCCTGTCTATTAAAGAACTCTTTATTGTTCAAATTATGTTTTCAAATTCCCTTTTTTGAGAATTAAACCTCTCTTTCCAAATCATTAATGTTCATCTCATTCCAAAAACAAAAGGATCCCGTGGCCAAGTTAGATTTTCCCTCTGATATCCCATATCCATTGATGAGTTTGTTATGACCTCTTCTTGACTCCATTGCCCAATGAAACAGATGTTTCTCCATTCTATGTATCTTTCCTAGACCTTTCATGTTCTATTGTGTCAATTCCATCCAACCAAACCAACAAACAAGAACCTGCACTTAATAACTAGTCTAAAACCAATACTCAAAGCACACAAGATAAACCTTTGCAAACAAACTTTTGAGAGATCCCTCTCTGAGAACAGGAGGACTAGATCCTAGAACTCTAAAGATTGGTTCTGATGTTGCCTTGTCTTTTGATTTGCCAAACTATCAAAACACAGGACACCAACAGATAGCACTGGAATTTAGGAGTTGTTCTATGACTCACAGCTGTAATCCCCTTGCTTTTACCAAATCTGTAAAAATATCAGAGTTAATGCTTGCAAAGGTAAAACCTCCATGACTATTACTTCATTAATCAAATATTCCATGTAAGATAGAGAAAAGGGGTTTACCTCATGCAATTTAGAATAATTAATGATACAAAGAGATAGAAAGGTGGGAGAAAATGAGGGAGAAAAGTATACAAATCCAGTTCCCAACACCTATGAGATCTGACATGCATGTAGACTTCATTAGACAAGATTCGCTAGAACAGCCTTGGAAGACAATTCCTCGACGAAGATTTCCATCCAGGTACCAACATATTTTTTATGGCTATTGCTATTCATGTGGAAAATTTTGTCATAAAGCTGTAGAATGTCGCACGTACCCTAGGAACCAATACAATTTCAAGAGATCTATCAAATATGAACCTCCGAGGGCTCAACGAAACATTAATAGATTTGAACATTTAAGAAATAATATTAAATGTTACAAATGTCAAAACTTTGGACACATAACCAGAGACTGTAGACTTGAAAATCCTCTGGAAGAATCTTCGAAGCCACAGAACGAACAAACATGGAAGAAGAAGAAGACTGATAATTTTGCTATCACTCTCAAGGCTCAAAACAACAAAGATGTGTGGTATTTTGATAGCGGTTGCTCAACGCATATGACTGGAGATAGAAAGAAATTTTTATCTCTGAAAGAGAAGAAGGATGGAACTGTTTCCTTTGGAAATGATGGATCTTCAAATGTTATAGGATCAGGTACCGTCACTCTGGGAAGCAAAGATGCTCTAGCCAAGAATGTTCTGCTGGTTGAAAGCATGAATCACATTCTGCTCAGTGTTGGAAAAATGTGTGATCAAGAACACACAATACTATTCAACTCCACAAAATGTGAAATCAGGAAAGGCAAGTATGGTAAAATTGTGGCTACAGCAAGCCGAGCTCCAAATGACATATATGTTCTAGATGAAGCAACTAAAGCACATCTGCTAGATAAAGAGGATGACATAATATTTGGTAGCAATGATGATCGACTAAGTAAGAACTTTTCTACAAATATGCAAAGTGAGTTCGAGATGTCTTTACTTGGTAAGCTAACATACTTCTTAGGGCTTCAAATATCTCATCAAGAGAAAGGAATATGTATATGTCAAGCCAAGTACATCAAGGAAATGCTCAAGAAATTCAAAATGGAATATTGCAAACCTATCCTTACTCAAATGGTAACAGGTTGCAAATTTAGCATAGACGACTCATCTAAGGATGTGGATTAGAGGTTGTATAGATATATGATTGGTATTCTTCTATATGTAATAGTCTCCCATCCAGATGTTATGCAAGCAGTTGGACAAGTAGCAAGATTCCAAGCAGCACCAAAAGAATCACATATTATTGTCGTCAAAATAATTCTTCGATATCTGAAGGGAACAACAGAATATGGCTTGTGGTATCCCAATGGTAACAATCTCATTATTCAAGCCTTTACAAATGTAGATTGGGCAGGAAGCATTGATGATCGTAAGAGTACTCATGAATCATTTGAATATCTTTGCCAGAAGCTTGGGATTCTCCCAAGTTCTCATTATATTTTCCTTATTCATAAAATAAAGGGGGAGTGGAAGCGTGTATAGGTCCGCAGGATGGTTGTGTGTCAGGGGGAGTTACCCTTTGCCATTGATGTCAAAGGAGGAGATAATATTGTAGGAAGAGGTGTCATTATCATAAGGGGAGTACTTGTGTTGCCATCAATGCCAAAGGGGGAGATTGTTGATCAATGGTTATCATTGATGTCAACCCAAGCAGCACCAGGGGCTACCCCGATATTGCATATGAATTTTGACCTACCAAATTACTATATTCTGGGTCAAGAATGTCTTTGATGGTTTCTACTTGTCAAGATGTTTCCATTGATATATGGCACGCCATGTAATTCTTCACATTTTCAGAGATATTCATGTTTGAAGTTTGTAACCCTAGTTAGTGGGCTAAAACCCCATGGGGTTGTGGCATGGGTCATTGAAAATTAAATAATTAATAATTTGTAATCTCCTAAAATCCCTCCCATGTTCACTTCTTGAAGTCCCTCTCAACCTAATCATTTATATAAATTTTGATCCTCATATCCTCATCATGTAGGGATTTCACTACCAGAAACAGGTCATTCTATAATTTTCACTATAACTTTTTTTCTACGAAGTTTCAAAATCTGAAATTTTTATGAGGCAAAATTGAAATCCTGAGGAAGCTCCTGTAAAACTTTCAGATCAAGGTGCGCAACATTTTCAGAGATATGATCTATGGAAGTCAGTGTTTTTGCAGGCTCCTGAACTTCATCTAAAAGAAGTGACCATGGGAAAATCGCCATAACTCTCTCTCTGAGTATCGGATTGGAATTCTGTAAAAAGTGACGGATATTGCACGGATTTAAGTTTTCTCTATATCAATTTTAGAGCCAAATGAAGAAACAGTGACACGTGACACACCATACAAGTTCGCTCTACTGAACTAGTCCATAATTAGGGCATTGTGAGAGATTGGGCATAACTCTATCTTGAAGAATCCAAATTGGGTCAGACCTGTGGCATTGGAAAGAAGACTTAGAGGAATAATAAAGTACTGAGAATCACATATTGGAGATCTGAAATAACAGAGATACACCAGATTCAATATCGAGCTCCTAGAAGGAAAGAAAAAGCTAGATCATGTGTTGTCAAGGGCTGCAAAGGACCAGACTTTCTAGGGCAGCAAATCAAGGCCAGGTGCAGCAGAGGGTAGCATGACAAGAGCAGCAATCAAGGTGCAGAATAGCATAAATAATTTCACTACATGAAGTCTTCAAGTGGGCATCATTACATACAGTCATTGTAAAGGTAACGTGTACTAAGTCATTGTAAATGCATCATCGTAAAAATTGTACAAGTGTCTATCTGCCAAGAGTTGAAGAGGCAGTGTTGGGAGGTCTAGGATCATAATTAGGTGGTTGTATCATAGATGGATTTATTTTATAGTGTGTCTTCTTCTTCTACATCATTCTATATCACTGTAAAGTGAACCATTTTCCCTGGTATGGGAGTCCATTCGTGTTTTATTCTTCTATAGGGTGGTAGGGTGGTGCTAGGCTGGTGCATGAAGTCACCAATAGGATCAAGCCTGTGAAAAATTTAGGGTGGTAGGGTGGTGCTAGGGTGATTTGTAGCACATTGGGTGTTGGGGCATCCGTTCAGTTGACTACTGAAGAGTCTCGGGCATTGGAGTGTCCATCGAATGGGAGCTAGAGAATAATTCTTTTCTAGATTCTAGGAAGTTGGAGCTTTACTTTCAATTGGAGTTGAGTATTAAAGAATTATTAGAAAATAATTCATGTGGTTTTTGTCCTGGAGAGGGTTTCCACCTTAAAAACTGTGTGCATTTGTGTTCCTTTTTTTTATTTCTATCATTGTACAAACACTTATAATAATTTAAGATTAACTATTGCTCTGAAAGATTAATAATAATACTAATTGAAAGGAATATTGATTCACCCCCCCTCTCAGTATTTCCAACAAGGCACATGATTGGTGGTTTCATGGTCTTTCTACATTAGGGCATGCCAATGTGACTGCATATTTAAATTTCACCAGGAGGTTGGTGGAGAGGTTTGATCGAAGAGACCCAGAGGCACCTTTTATTGAGCTAGCTAAGCTCAAACAGTCAAGTAATCCAAAAACTTACATTTCTGAATTTTAAAACTTTCTGTTATGGTTCCTGATTTATCTGCAGCTAGGAGGGTATATATTTTTATTGATGGGCTAGCAGAGCCTCTACATGGGTTGGTTAAATCAACCAAGGAAACTACCCTTCAAGATGTTGTTGCCAACGGCTAGAGATCTACAAGATGCTTTGCCAATGGCAAAGGCAACATTTCAGCAAAAGCCCACTTTTCCATCAAAGGGGAAACATGTGAAGGCTCCTCCTTCAAAGGAGAGCCAAAACAAAGGATCTCTTAGTGATGATGTCCAAAGAGACTTGAGGGGAAGGAATATGTGCTTCACATGCCAAGAACCATGGGCACCTGGACATAGATGTGTAGCAAGGAAGGCACACTATATAGAGGTATTCTTGGATGATGAAGAGGAGGAAGAAAAGGAGACAGAAGGAGGTCACAACGCTGGGATAGCAAGAGAGGATCCACCACCACCAAGAGGTGGGAATGGGGCATTTTCTCCAGTCAGAGGGGCCCTTGCATCTTTGCGGGGAGTACCCAAGTACTTGACCTTGAGGGTCCGAGGTACCATTCAGGATCAGAGGGTATCAATGTTGATTGATATTGGGGCTACCCACAACTTTATTAATGCTCAATTAATGCAGAGGATGGAAATACCTACTTATGACTTTGAGGAATTCTCAGTTTTGGTCCCTGGAGCTAGAACCATGCAGTGCATGCATTATGTTCCAGAATCATCTGTCACAATGGGGACATACACCTTGATTGATCACTTGTTTGTGGTTGATATCCCTGACACCAATGTGATATTGGGTGTGCAATGGTTGATTACTTTGGGGAAGGTCACCATAGATTGGGAGACTTTGCAGATGGTGTGGATAGATAAGAAGAGTGGTAAGCATCAGGTGATTAGGGGCATGCACACTTATCCCTCTCAGACAACTTCCACACAGAAAACCAAGCTAGATTTTCGCAGTGGAAGAAAGAACCCAACAGTCCATTCAATTATGCAGTTGACTTTGGCCTGTGACACATCACTGTTCAGAGGCATTCCACCGGGGAGACCACCGGACCAGGAGTTGATGGGAGATGTCTCACAATAGTTTGCACCACTCATAGATCAAAGAGGGGTGAGGACCTTGGGAGGACTTGGCACAACGCAGAGAGTCTTGGGTAAGCTCAAGGAGGAGGGAGACATTCTCCCAATATTAGTATTACCAACTCTCACCAAAAATCTTGCGTTGAGAGGAGATGTTTTAGGGATGGATGATGGGACCATCATGGTTCAAGGAGACCACTCCATGGCTTTGGAGAGCCAGAAGATACTTCCACATAGGGAGGAATATTCCACATATGGTAGAGGATGGTGGACATTCATATAGGAATTGGCCAAACTCAGAAGGTTTTGGATGGGTTATAGCTTCCTATGGAAGACTAACCTCCAAAAACTTCAACCTTTACTTGATCAGGAGCAGCTACAGGAGGGGTGGTAGAGGCAAGATAGCAGCATACCGGCATATGACTTTGGCATGGGATATTTCAAAGAAGAGGGAAACAACATGACAGGTAATTTACATTGCAGACCAGCAGCACTGTCACTATTGGGTATATATCCTTATTGGAGATCTTAGCTATTGGTGGAATACTCCAAGGATCTCTTCACATGCAGTGTACTTGATGGTCAGTTGTCATATGAGAGATATGTGGTGAGATATGGAGTCATCTATTATCAGAGTAGGATCTTCTTGACTAGAGCCTCTAATCTCAAGGAGGAGCTACTACATGCAGCATATGATGTTTTTCTCTCCAACCACACTGATTTCATGGGAGCATATCGTACTATCATGGAGGGATTCACCTGGGAAGGCTTTAAAGAGGAGATGCACCAACATATCAAGAGATGCATGGGTTGTTTGGAGATTGAGGAGAGACACAACTACTTGGAAAAGTTGTCAGAGCCACTTCCTTTCCCAATAGGAATGGGGGGAGGCCCATCTATGAGCCACTTCACCAGCTTGCATAAGGTACATGGTAAGGATTGTGTATTTGGGCATAATGATCAACTAAATAAGTATTTGTATTTCCTTTCCATCCATGTACAGTTCATTGCTCCAAAAGGGGTAACTCTTTCTTATAGACTTCTTGGTCCATTTGGGCCATAAGCAGTGATAAGGATGGCCACTACCTAGGAGATTTTGGGGAGATGATATCTTACTCAGGGTGTGCTCTGTTGACACCACACATTATTCACCTTCTCCATGAATATGAGAGGATTTTGGCAGCAAGAAAGTGGTTAGGAAACTGCTCACCATATCATATTCTGAGGCAGTTAGGAGTAATACTGCGCTAGTTCCACTTGAGGTACTATTATCCTCCTCCGGTATTTCATATGGCAGCTAGTGTGTCCTTGATTTTGATCCCATGTGTTGATGATGTTTTTGTCATAGTGGTTGGCATGATTGGAGGGATGGCACATGGACTAGAGTTTCCCATTGGGAATGAGATTCCCCACACTTTTTATGCCTCATGCTTCAGGGGGGACATTAGTCAATATATGGTTGCTACATTAGATCTCTTGTTTCCTTATGAGGTGATCCATTTGGTTAACTTGAGCACTTGGGAGGAGCATCTCAGGGATGGATTGATTGGAGGACGCTTGGTTCATGAAGGGTGATTATCATTTGGAGGTGTCACAAGGGAAGGAGGAGAATTTTTGCAGCTCTCACCTTTACAGTTGCTTGAGGACAAGTAACCTTTGGGAGGGGAGGATTGTAATATTCCAAATTAGCTTTCAGCTAGTTGGAATATTACATTTTGTTTTTTCCACTTAGATAGAGGAATAAGAGGGTAGGGAGACCCATAACTATCCTTAGTAGGAATAAAATCACTCCTAATGTGAATAAGGAGAATCTTAATAGTTGGATAAAGCACCCTCATGTGTGAATAGAGGTTGGAGCATGTGGATGGGGTCAAGTTTGACCAAATCAAAAATGCGAGTATGGAGGGAGTGGATAGTTAATGAGAGACAGTGCAGTGTTAATGGGAGGAAGTCTCCATGATAGTAGTGGCTTTAATGAGTGGGGACTAAGGTGATAAGGCTCACAATGCATATAATGAGGGGGAAGGAAGCCATAGAGGTCATGTTGATTATTATTATGCTTGTGGTCTATTATGACTTCTTGCACACTTCAGCTGTTTAGCAGAGTCTGTTGTGCTGTTTAGCATAAGGGTGTTCCTGAGTGGGAATCCCACCCTCATCCTCGGGGACTTCAAGTGCCCACTCAGGAGAGTTTTTGAGCTGCATATCCACATTCTAGCATCAGGCCAACTTCAGTCTTCATCTACATCGCAGTTTCTTCCAGGGTTGTGTTGTGTTGCAGGGCAGAGGCAGTGGAGGATTGATAAGGCCACTTTCGGTGTTTTTTTTTTCAGTGGAGAGGTAGCCTTTCCATTGGGAGGCTAGTAAGGAAGGTCCTAGAGAATATTTTCATCATTTTGCATCAGGCCAAGCTACTAACACCTCCTACAACGTAGTTTCCTTCAAGGATTGTGTTATTTTAGAGAGAATTTATAGAGGAGGGTTCAGTGCTACATTTGGAGGGTTAGACTTTTAGTGAGGGGATCAGCCTTTCACTTGGAGGAGCTATTAGAGGAGTTATATATATTTATATATTAGTTTCAGCCACCTCCTTCTAGATATTTAGTTGCAGTGATACTTCAACCCTAGGGTTGTAGTTCACCATTTGTGTATTTTGTGTATTTCTGGAAACCCTTTCTGGGTTGTCTTGGAAAGGTGTTTGAGAGCCTAGATCTTTATTTCCAGCATCTCTTGAGACATATATCAGTTTTTCTATATTATTATATGTTTCCAACTATAGCTATGTCCACTGGGACTTCACAATATTGATCTTCCGGCATTTTTTATAGCAGCAACTCTTCATGTATTTTCCTATGTGATTATTGGAGGCTTGTGTTATATTGCTTGAGTGACTTGATCCTCAAGATTTTGTGCTCATTATTGCTGATATGTTTAATATGATGGCTCTACATTTGTCTCTCATCTTGGTGTATTGATATTCACTGCTATTTTCCATTTTTATGTTCAGTATTGTTGCTTTTCCTATTTTGGAATATTACACCCCTTATGTCATAGGCCTCTAATGGATTGTATCTATCTTCTGAATGTGAATTCTCATTTATCTTCTCACCTACCCTTTTCCCCCAAATTCTAGCTTATCAAACCCTTTGGTATTCCTTATCAGTTACTTAACTAGGATTTATTTAATGTTTAGAGTCTCGTATCCAAGTTTAAAAAATTCATGAGTTAGTGGGATTAATTATAAGTGGCCTCATTAAGGAGGGACCATGATTTTGATAATTGATGCCTCTCTAATGGGGATTTTTTCACTGTTTAAGGGCTTGATCCATGAGACCTTAGTTATTAGTAAGAAGTATAGTGTATACAAGAATAAGAATAAAATACTCACCATAACTACACATGCAAAATGACCATGGAATTATTTATATTACATACATGAATATACATGGATGTACATTGTTTACATTACATAAAATGCAAGGTGACCACATGCTTGATGTCATTACAACCCCTCCCCCTTGAAGATAACAACATCCTCGGTGTTCTATGCCTATATAAAAAATGAACATATACACATGCATTATATTAGAGCATATAACTTTATACATTATTAACATAGGTTTTCATATTTACTTTATCTGACGAGCAAATATGGATATGTTTCCTGCATTTGATATGTTTTTTGCCATGTAGCTTCCTTGGGCCCAAAGTGTTTCAATTATACTTTAACCTGCTTTGTTGCTCAGTTTCAGAGCATGATTTTCCTCTGATCTAAAATTCATGTTGGTTCTGACTGGAATCCTCCTTTGGGTCCACATGTAAGACAAATAAATCAATGACATGATTAGTATCTCACACATATTTATTGAGCAAGGACACATGGAAAATGTCATGTATTTTTACTGAAGGGGGTAAGGACAATCTATAAGCCACTCGTCCAATTCTTTCCAGTACTTCAAAAGGTATACAAAATCATAGTGCCAACGTAGCACATGATCCAATTTTTAGGGAGATTTTCTTGGGTTTGATGTGAAAATACACATGCTCTCCAACTTGGAATTTCTTATGCTCTTTAAGTTGATCTGCATAACTTTTTTGCTAGTCCTGTGCTACCTTTAAATTTTTCTTAATGGTCTTCATTTTTTGTTCCATTTCCAACAACATTTCAGGTCCAATTAGGACCCTATTTACTGGATTACTCCAGCTAATAGGAGTGTTTAAACACCTCCCATACAATTCCTCGAAAGGTCTCAACTTCATGGATTCCTGGTATCCATTTTTATAAGAAAATTCTATCAGTGGGAGGTAATTTTCCCATTTCTTCGGTTGGTGCATCACATACATCCTCAACATATCTTTGAGGATCTGGTTGGTTCACTCTATTTTTCCATTTGTTTTGGGGTTATAGGTTGTGTGGAAGACCAATTTTGTCCCTAGGCCTACAATTATTTCCTTCCAAAACCTTGAGGTAAACTCAACGTCTCTATCATAAATGATTTTCTTGGTGACTCCATTCAACCTCATGATTTCCCAAATGAAGATTTGGGAAATCTCACTTGTTGTATTGGTGGATTTGACTACTACAAAGTGTGACACCTTTCTCAATTTGTCAATTACCACCATGATTGCATCATGTTTCCTCGATGTTCGTGGAAATCCTGCGATAAAAACCATCAATATTACTTCCCATTTCCATTATGGAATGGGAATAGGCTGTAATAATATTGTTGGGTGTTTTCATTCAGCCTTCAACTGCTGACATTCCATACATCTTGTAATAAATTTTGTTGCCTCTTTCTTTAGATTAGGCCAACAATACAACTTTTTGATGTTTGTGAGAGTCTTCTAGCGTCTAGGATGGCTCAAGTATGGTTTTGCATGGAACTCCTTAAGGATGAGCTTCCTGAATTCACTATTTTCTGGCACAAAGATCCTATTTTTGAATTTGATCAAGCCCTCTTTTTTGAGGTGATATTCTTGACCCTTCCTTCCCTGATCTGCTTGTTGTAATTATTCCCTTATCTGTTGATATTTCTCATCATATATTTCAGTTTCCAAAGTTATTTTTCCAAGGTTAATTCCATAAGATTTGATGACATATAGGTGATTTAATTTCACTTTTATGCTAAGTGCATCATCAACCATGTTTTCCTTTCCTTTTATATATTTTATTTCAAATTCAAATTTTCTACGTGTTGTTAGGTGCCTAGATTTCCTTGCATTCAATTTCGACTGGTCAAGCAAGTATTTTAGCCCTCCATGATCTGTCATTAAAGTAAATCTCCTACCGAGGAGCTAGTGCCTCTACATTTCTAATGCATGAATAATGGTGGCAAACTCTAGGTCATGGGTCGCGTAATTGATCTCATGCTCATTCAGTGTTTGTGACTCATAGCACATCACTTTTCCTTCCTACATTAAGACTCTCTCGAGCCCTTCCTTATAGGCATTGGTGCAAGATATGAAGTGATTATCTAGATCAAAAATTCTTAAGACCAAAGAACTGGTGGGAAATTGTTTCAATTGGTCAAAACTTGTTGCACATTCAACCGTCGACTCAGACCTTTTTCCCTTTTTCTGTAAGGTAGTGATTGGATGACCTATCTTGGAATTTTTTTTAATAAACTTCCTATAGTAACCAACCAATCCAATGAATCATATTACTTATCTTATATTCCTAGGTACTGGCCACTCTATTATGGATTTGATATTTTTTGGATCCACTATTATCCATTCCTTGGAGACTATGTGTCTGAAGTAATGGATTTGGGATTGGAAGAACTCACATTTTCTAAATTTTACATAGAGCTTATGTTCCCTCAATAATTGTTGTAATGCTTCTAAATGTTCTTCATGCCCCTCCTTGGTTTTTGAATACACCAATATGTCGTCAACGAAGACAATCACAATTTTTTCAAGATAAGGGTGTGATACTTTGTTCATTAGGAAAATAAAACTGGTTGGGGAATTTGTAATCCTGAAGGTTACCAACACAAACTTGTAGTGCCCATATCATGTTCGGAAGGTTTTCTTATGAATGTATTCTTCCTTGATGCGCACTTGATGATATCCTAATCTTAGATCAATCTCGAAGAATATTGTTTCTCCTCTCAATTGATCAGATAAAGAATCAATCGACGATACAAGGTATCTATTTTTTATGGTCAATTTATTTAATTGCTTGTAATAAATGGATAAATTGAGTGTGCCATATTTTTTCTTTACAAATAATTTTGGTGCTCCACATGAGGACACACTTGGTCTTATGTGGTCTTTATCAAGCATCTCCTTTAACTGCAATTTAAACTCTACCAGCTCATGGGTAGTCATCCCATAGGGTGGCTTGGATTCCAATCTTTCCCTTAACATTAGCTCGATATAAAAGTATACCTCCCTATGAGGGGGAAAGCCAAGGATGTTTGGAGGAAACACATCCTTGTATCATTGTAGAATAGGGTATTTATCCAAGACTTCACTATCTTCATTTCCCATGTTACTGCAGGATTCTAGGTTACTATAAATGTGTACAACAAATAGGGTACACCCTTTTCTATGACTACGCTTAGCCTGCATAGTTGTGATTACTCTTACTAAGGTAGGTTTCTTCTTGCCTTGTAGCATTCTCCTTTCCCCTATCTCATCTAGTAATTCAATAACATTCTCGTAACAACCTACTTTTTTTTTATGGGCATACAACCAATCCATTCCTAGTAACATATTATATGTGTATATGGGAAGTATATTAAGGCTTGATTTGGTTGTCATTCCATTGAGTTAAAATGCACATTATTTTACCCAATAGCTTACTCATCTTTTTGTCACTGTGTTTAGATGAACCAACCATGTTTCCATATGGATTTATTTGGTTAGTTGGTAGTGGTCCACCAATTCATTACTAATATAGCTATAATTTGAGCTAGGGTCAATTAGAATAGAGGAACTTTGATTTCCAATTTTAGCTTCCTTTTCTATGACAGAGGCTTGATTTCCAGCATGTCTATTATCCATTGTGGCATATATCCTAGGTAAACTCTGGGCTACTTCTCCCATGGTCTGATCTTCTTTTATGTTGTAGATATGTGGTGTGGAATCCTTTCATTTTGGGAAATATATCTTATACGGAGTTCCTCCACACGTCCAACATTGCAATGGTTGTTTATCATATGATCTGTTACATCCCCCTATGGGTTGATGCACATGCCATTTTTTAGTTATTTTGAACTTTTGTTGAGGTCGACTTGTATAGGTTGATGTTGAACCTTCCTTTTTACTTGTGGTGTGCATTTTCCTCCCTTTCTTAAGCCATATTTTTGTGATCTTCTGTTAGGTCCCCATATTACTAGTATAGTCCCTTATTGTTATTACTGTAGCCCCCTTATTGTTATAGTTGTACCCCTGTAACCCCCATATTGTTATTATTATTCCCTTACAATATTATTGTTAGGTCGGCTATGATTATACTGTGACCCCATGGACTCCTATATATAGAAGGAGGTCTTGTCATTTGTATCATCCAATAATTGTTCATTTATGTAATGTAAAGGAGGTTTCCCCCTTGAAGTGGCATATTTATAAGGCATTTAGCTCTCTTTTATTCTATTTTTGGAGCTGGTTTCATAACATTTGGTATCAGAGCTTTGGATTCTAGGGTTTCGCTGATCCAAACAGGTCATCGTGGAATTTTCGCTATAATATTTTTTCTAAAGAGTTTTAGAAGCTGAAATTTTTGCAGAGGGAAGAAAAAATCCTGAGGAACATCGTGTACTAATTTTATATCTTGGTTCACAATATTTTTAGAGATATGATTTGTGGAATTTAGGGTTTTTTCAGGCTCCTGAATTTCACCTAAACAGGTCATCGTGGAATTTTCACTATAAATTATTTTCTACGAAGTTTCAAAATCTTAAATATTTACAAAGAGAAACCAAAATCTTGAGGAACTTCCTGTAAAAATTTCAGATCTTGGTTCGCAATATTTTCGGAGATATGATCTGTGGAAGTTATGGTTTTTTCAGGCTCCCGAATTTCATCTCAAAGAGGTGACCTTGGGAAAATCGCCATAACTCTCTCTCTGAGCATTGGATTGAAATTCTGTAAAAATTAGCTACAAGTACATGGAATTTAGTTTCATGTATATTAATTTAAGAGCCAAAGGAGGAAACAGTGAAACGTGACACGCCGTACAAGGGTGCTCTACTGGACCAGTCCATAATTAGGTCATTGTGGGAGATTCGGCATAACTTTGCCTTGAATTATCCAAACCAGGTCAGACCTTTGGAATTCGAAATAAAATTTAGAGGGCTACTACAAGACCAAATTTCAAATATTAAAGATCCACAATTACAGAGATAATTTAGTTTCAATATCGAGCTCCTTAAAAGCAAGAAAAAGGTGTGTATTATTTTTCAAATTTCATAAGTCTTGTTTGAAAAATCAATTTTAAGTGATTCCAAGGGCATATTGAGCATATATATTAGTATTGAGTTCTAAAATTCCCTCTAAAAAGAATTCAACACCCATTAAGCCCTCCGAATACTATACTATGACTCATGAAGATGAAGAATTGCAACGTGATCTATCAAAATTACAAGAGCAAGTGCACCAAATTTTTCTCTCGCAAAGAGAAAAAAAAAATGAAATGGAAGTTTTGAAGAAATGCATGGAAGCGAAGATGGATGGTTTGAATAATAATATGGATGGTTTGAAGAAAGGCATGGAAGTTAAGATGGATGGCATGGAAGCTAAGATGGATGACATGGAAGAAAATATGAAAGACAACATGGAAAACATGAAGAATGATCTAAAAGCAGACATGGAAGGTTTGACAAAGTTGATACAAGAAATGTTTCTTAATGGCGAAAAGATAGTAGAGGAAACTCATGATGAGAACAAAACAAATGTTAATCATGATTTCATAAACTCTAATGTTGGATGGAGGAACCACCATATTTCAAAGATGGATATGAGGAAGTTTGATGGCAAGGATCCCGTAACATGGATACTACAGATGTAGCAATATTTTGATCTCAATAATGTGAAAAACACACAAAAGGTACGCATTGCATCTTTACATTTAGAACAAAATACATTTGTATGGTATCGATGGCTTTGCTCCCGTAAAAAAATTGTCACTTGGTCAATTTTTACGGAGGAAATGATAGCACATTATGAGGATACAAAGAGCAACACCTTCTTTAGCCAATTGATAAATCTCAAACAAAAGGGTTCAGTGGTGGAACAAATTGAGGACTTCCAAAAATTGAATATAAGGGTAACTGATATTCCAGAGGAACACAGGATTGATGTCTTCATAGGGACTTTAAAGGATAACATCCAACATGAAGTTCGTGTTTGGGAACCTGATTCATTGGATAAGGCATTCATGTTGGAAAGAAAAATTGAATGTAAAATTATGGCGACAAGGAATCCTACCACTCACATCTATAAATATGGAAGTGTTGCTACTCCTAGACTTCCACAACCTACAAGGTTGACACCACAACAATTGGAAGAAAAAAGAGCAAAAGGGCTTTGCTACAGTTCTGATAGAAAATACATTAAAGGTCATAAGTGTGTCGAGAAGAAATTATTTTACATAGATTGTGAAGAGGAGGAAGAAAATGAACAAGAAAATTCAAAAGAAGAGGATATACACCAGGAACCAACCCTACAAGAAGAAGAAATGAGTCCAACCATATCATGTAATGCATTGGAAAGAATTACCACTCCTAAAACTCTCAATATAGAAGGACATATCAATAATAAAAAGCTAATAGTGTTGATTAATTCAGGTAGTACCCATAATTTTATTCATTGTAAGGTAGCCAAGGAATTGAATTGTTTCCTATACCCTGCACCAGAATGTCAAGTGATGGTTTCAAATGGAGGAACTATAAACTTCTCTGGAAAATTCCATAATATCAAGCTAACTATGGGGTATTGCAGGGAAGCCGAGAAATATAATAAGCTCTAATGTCATGACAAAGCTTTTGAAGAAATAACAACGAGGCGTAATTTCACGATTATGCTCACTAGAAGTTCCAACATCAAAATCATCTATTTCTCCAGATCTCCAAAAAGTCTTGGACAATCATTCCAAGGTGTTTGAAACTCCCAAAGGACTCCCACCTATTCGTGATCATGATCATGCTATTCATTTGATTCCAGGAAGTGTTCCTCCAAACATCAGGCCTTATAGATATCCTTATGTCCAAAAAAGCGAAATTGAACGTATGATTGCAGAAATGTTAGAGGCGGGTATAATTCAACCTAGTCAAAGTTCTTTCTCTGCTCCTGTAGTATTGGTACACAAGAAGGATGGATCATGGCGCATGTGTCCGGATTATAGGGAGCTCAATAAGCTCACCATTAAAGATAAATTTCCCATTCTGTGATTGATGAATTATTGGATGAATTACATGGAGCAATTTATTTTACCAAGTTGGATCTTCGTTCAAGATATCATCAAATTAGAATGAAGACTGAAGATATTCCAAAAACAGCATTTCGAACTCATGAGGATCATTAAGAATTTTTGGTCATGCCTTTTGGCCTTACCAATGCACCTTCTACATTTCAAGGGTTGATGAATTCCATTTTCAAACCCTTCCTTAGAAAATTTATGCTAGTATTTTTTGATGATATACTAATCTATAGCAGGTCTTGGAAGGATCATGTTCAACATGTTGACAGGGTGCTCAAACTATTGGAGGAGAAACAATTATATGCAAAAACATCCAAATGTTTCTTTGAAGTACAAGAGGTGGAATATCTGGGTCATATTGTATCTCACAAGGGTGTTAAGGTAGACCCTAACAAAATTAAAGCCATTAAGGAATGGAAAGTCCCCACAACCATAAAGCAGTTGCGAGGATTTCTCGAGTTAACATGGTATTATCGCAAGTTTGTTAAGAATTATGGGAGAATAGAAGTACCTATAAGAACATTATTGAAGAAAGATGCATTTTCATGGACTCCTGAAGCAACTAAGGCCTCTGAACATCTTAAAGAGGCAATGTGAATAGCATCGGCCTTAGCTACGCCAGACTTCACAAAAACCTTTATTGTGGAATGTGATGCCTCAGGAAATGGAATTGGTGTTGTTTTAATGCAAGAAGGAAGACCCATTTATTTTGAAATTCGTCCAATCAAAAGAAAGTATTTACAGAAAGCTATTTATGATAAGGAAATGTTGGCAATACTACATGCACTAAAGAAATGACAACCTTACCTAATGGGAAGGCACTTCAAGGTAAAAATTGATCATGATAGTCTTAAACACTTTTTGGAACAAAGACTATCTTTAGAAGGGCAGCAAAAATGGGTCACAAAGATGTTGGGTTATGACTTTGAAATCATCTGCAAAAAATGGAAGCTAAATGTTGTTGCAAATGCACTCTCAAGAAAGGATGAAGAGGTGAAAGCATTGCTTTGTGCAATTTATATTATCTAACCATATTGGATAACCGAAGCAAGGGATGAATGGAAGAAGGACGAAGAAGTGTGGACACTCATTCAAAAGTTGCAGCAAGATCCTAGTACATCTGATACATTTAGTTGGAAAAATGATTCCTTATGGTACAAAGATCACTTATATATTTGTAAGAATTCCCAAATAAAACAAAAGATTCTTTTGAAATTGCACACTTCTCCTTTAGGAGGACACAGAATTTTTAAAAACTTACCATAGGGTGAAGAAAGAATTTTTTTGGGATGGCCTTAAATATGATATTCAAAAGTTCGTGGCAGAATGTTTGGTTTTCTAGCAAAATAAAATTGAGACAATTAAGACCCTGGGTCTTCTACAACCTTTATCCCTTCCAAGTCAACGTTGGGAGGATATTTTAATGGATTTTATCATAGGTTTATCTAATTCCGAAGGAAAGAGTGTCATCATGGTGGTAGTTGATAGACTTGCCAAGTATGCACACTTTTGTGCATTATCTCATCCATTTAAAGCAAGTACAGTTGCTACTGCATTTATGGAAACAATTCAAAAGCTACATGGAAACCCAAAGATTATGGTAAGCGACAGAGATCCCATTTTTATTGGAAATGTTTGGACTGAATTATTTTCTTGTTTGGGTACTCAACTAGCTCATAGATCATCATATCATCCTTGATCTTATGGTCAAACTAAGATAGTGAACAAATGTTTGGAAGGTTATATTCGTTGTTTTGTATCTGATAAACAAACTCAATGGGTCAAGTGGTTACCTCTGGCTGAATGGTGGTATAACACTTCCTTCCATACTGCAGAAAAAAATGACCCCATTTATGGCACTTTATGGATATCATCCACCGTCCATCACATCATCTTTAAGAGAAAATTATAAGGTGGAAGCAGTGGAAGATCACATTGAGCATCAACATCAAGTTCTCCAACTCTTAAAGGATAACTTAAATTTGGCACAAAATCGAATGAAACAACAGGCATATCAACATCATAGCGAGAGAAGTTTTGATGTAGAAGACTGGGTATTTTGACGGCTACAACCATACAAAAAAATGTTCCACAAGCAAGCTAAGAAGGATAATAAATCATCGCCAAAATACTATGGTCCTTACAAGGTGTTGCAAAAGATTGGTACCATGGCATACAAATTGGAGCTTCCTACTTCTTCGTGAGTGCATCAAGTTTTCCATGTTTCATTCTTAAAGAAGGTTATAGGTGACAAACTTCCAATTCAAACAATATTGCCAGAACTTGATGAGGAAGGAAAAATCATATTGGAACCTGAAACAATCATAGAAACAAGAACTTGACAGCTACGAAATCGATCAATTTGAGAGTATCTCATCAAGTGGAAGAGCTTACCTACTGAATATTCTACATGGGAGGATGAGAATTTTATACAAAATCATCCAAAGCTACTCAAGCATTGAGGACAACACTTTTTTAAAGGAGAGGGGCATGTTAGGTCCCCATGTTACTAGTATATTCCCTTATTGTTATTAGTGTAGCCCCCTTATTGCTATTGTTATACCCCTGTAACCCCCATAATGTTATTATTGTTCCCTTACATTACTATTGTTAGGTTGGCTAGGATTATATTATGACCCCATGGACTCCTATATATAAAAGGAGGTTCTGTCATTTGTATCATCCAAGAATTGTTCATATATGTAATGTAAAGGAGGTTTCCCCCTCAAAGTGGCTTATTTGTAAGGCGTTGATCTCTCTTTTCTTCTATTTTTGGAGCTGGTTTCATAACATTCTTCCTATTGCCTTCTGGTATCCAACCACGGGGGCTTCACCGGGGGAGAAATACTATACCATGTGGGTTCATATTGGGGGATATCTATTGAGCAAAAAATGACATAGTATATTGGGGGTAAAGTGTTTTATATTGGTAGGTATAAAAATGGAGCTTAAATTTAATGGAAAAATATAAAAGGGTATTAATTTTTCTAATGAAAATATGGATACCTACAATATCTAGTGAAAGTAGGGGTTTTTTAAATTGGAAAGGTGTATTGGGTTTGTATTGGTAAGGGGTTAAATAATTTTATTTTTAAAGATATTTTCTAATATCTAGTCAAATTATGGGTATTGTTTAGTATGCCACAAACGCACATGATATGTCAGAGGTTCACTGAGTAAAGCCCCCATGCCTTCGCCCCCCTTATTTTCTGGCATGTGTCTTGATTGCTCATAGAAATGCTTCAATTTTTTGATGGCATCCTCTAATGTCTGAGGTTCATCAAATTCAATGGGATCCTTAAAGGACTAGGGTAGTTGACTGAAAAAACTTGGGACCGTTGCCTTCTCCTCCTTCAGGTAGGGCACATATCGCAACAACTCTATAAAATTGGTGAAATATTCATCATCAACATTTATCCCATTTTGAGCTCATAGAATCCTTTTGCTTTGTTGTCGAAATATCTCTCAGATATATATTTCTTCTAAAATAGTTCTTCAAATTCTCCCCAAATCAGGTCTTCTTCCAGTATGTTTTTCACATTTTTCACGTCTTCTCACCATATATCATATTTTCTCTTCAAGCTGGATGTGGCCACTCACACCTTCATGTTCTCATAATAATTGTGAATCCTAAAGAACTTCCTCATTCCCAACAACTAGGATTTTTCATCACTAAACTTCCTCATATCTCCATCAAAGGTAGGAGTTTTTTCCTTCTTGTACTCTTCACGAATGTAATGTGCCCCCTTTCTATTTTGATAATAATAATGCTTCCCGGGAGGGGATTTGGAATGTTTTCTATGTATATCGGTTCCCCACTCAGGGGTAATTATGGGAGTACCTCCTTTTATCGTATCATGACTTCCCAACTTGTGTTTATTTTGGGTTTGGATTCCATTTGCTTCATTTGTCTCTTCTTCCATTTCCCAATGCCTCTGTTTATTTCTTCGACTGAATCTTGGTCCATATTGTCCTTGTATTTGTAATTATGAAAGGTTTGTAAAATACCAACATTGACCTCTCCTTGCCTTTCTTGGGCCTTGAATATTTTTTCATTGTCATCTTTGTAGCTTCTCATCTTAGCCTTTAAAATCCTCAAGGTATCCACCCAATCGGGAGAATCTCCTTCTCCATGCTGCTCTACTGACCTTTTTCATCTGGAAAATTTATCTCCTCTCTTGTTCTTGGATTTTTCAAATTTGTACTCAATCACCTTGTCATCCATTCCTTGTATTATTGTTTCCTATGAGATATTTACATTGAGGCATGCAACTATCACTTAACAACACTTCCTATCAAGGTCTCATAGATGTTAATATAACTAGTACATGCATGATTGTTTTAAATTTATATGCTTGTTTAATATTTTTACCCCGAGGAACAATGTTGAAACTTGGGTTCTGATACCACTTGTAACATCCCTCAATCAATTCTCTCTCTTCTTCTTTTTTAAACCTCAATATTGTGGTTCATATCCATAATTTGGGAAATTTGTAATAATGCTAAGATCAAACTATTCGTTGTTCATTTTATTACTGATAAAACCCTCACCTAAGAAGGAGAGTTCTAATCTCAACTCTAGAGCCTAGAGACAACTCTTAGGCAAGACATCCACTTGCCCTTGATCCATTCTTCAGACTAAAGGAAAATAAGATATCCTAGTCTTGGGGGGGGGGGGATCTCTATGGTCAAACAAGCTAAATTAGTTGCAAAAGAGTATCTTGTTAGCTTGAATTAGACTTATAAATCTTGTCACAAATAATAAATTTTCCTTGTATGAATAATATTTGATTATCCATGCATGTTGATTAACACAAGTACCATAGATGAGCTATGGAACAAGTTCTTATCCAATCAACTCAACTGTATTGAAGTGCTGAAAAAAACTTAGAAAAAGGGTCATGACTATTTTAAACCAGAGATGCTAATTACCAGAGTAAATTATCAAGAAGTGGTCCCAAAAAAACTATTCAAGGGTGCCCAAATCTATGCTTGAAACTAACAAGCAAACTATTTCTTGAAACAAACAAGCTTTGAGTGTTAAATTGATAAATGTTACCATTGTTATGTATTGTAACAACATCAAATTAATGAAAAGATAAAATGGTGCATCAGATTTCAGTTATGTCTAATGCAAGCAATGAACCACATCCCAAAATTCAAATCTGTTGGCAAATTTAGGACACCAAATCATACCAAGTAATATACATGTAGTTGAGATCATTTCTAGATGTTTGCACATGGGTGATGATGTATTTTAGAAAAATCCATTAGATCCAAAAATGCAATATTCGTACCAACATTCATATGACTTGGATTTAAAATGTCTCACAACCCCTTATTTGATCAAAAGTTTATATAAACGATAAACTCATTCAACCTTGAAAAATTCCCAGAGTTAAGATTTGTTGATCATCAACTTATGTTACTCAACAATTTTATGATAGAGAAATAGGAAATTCCCAAAGTATATTATAGAAGTAAGAAGAGAGTTTTCCAGATTATAGCAGATTGCTCCAATGATTTTTAAGTCATTTTACCATGTGTGATTCACTAGTACCATAAGACAATGGAATACATAAAACCAACAAGAGTGAATTTAATGCATAATTTTTTCCTTAAGAAGTCATTCCACGAGTATTGGCATCTATTCCAGACTTAAGGTGAATTATATGAATTTTGTCACCAAGTGACTACCTAATTCAACCCAAAAATAATGCAACAATGATTAAACCCTTGAAACATTTACCCAACACATAGGAAGAGAGGTTAACCACAAGATTTGTCTAAGCTCAAAGCATGTTCAATTCGATTTTGTGCATCACGTTATATTTGTTGAGATTTTGTGTAGTGGGGGTAGCATCGGATGTGCTCTAGCTCCCAAAATTTGTGGAGGGACTAGAGTACACATGATCTACAAGACCCAAAAAGGGATTTGGGAAATTTCATCTAGCTTGGGAGATATTTAATTAATTAATTATTTTAATGTATTTCCTAAGTCTAAACTTAGGAAAATCAAATAATTAAATTTAATTAAGTTAAACATGTGATGAAATTGTCTTAAGTCACATGGATCAAGCTTTCTTTTAATATTAGCCATTGATTCAAGATCTTATCATGGTCGTTGGTTTCCAACGAGAAAAGTATAAAGGAAAGGCTTGGGGTCATTTGTAAATACACACAGAGGCAGAGCACTGAAGCTAAGCTGAGATTCTAGGGCGTGGTTTGCTAAAAATTCTCTGAAGTGTTTCAGCTGCAGAGAGGGGAGTTTAGGCAAAGGGGATGGTCTAATCCCAGTGCCTAGAATCAACAAGATGTAGAAAGAAACTTCCAGAGGCAGTGCAGAGAAGCAGGAGCAGCAGTAGAGAGGGTAGTAGTTGCGCAGTGCATGGGCAGCTTCAGCTACGCAGGTGTTGCAAAGTGTCTCCCATGGAAGCGTTAGGCAGCAGCATACCCTCAGGGGTTACACAGAGACTCTCAGGAGTAACATAGCGTCTGTGTCACCCAATCTAAGGTTACGCAACCCTCTCCAGGCTAGCGTAGAGGGCGTAGAGGCTGCAGAAGCTGAAGCAGGGGCTTCAGGAGCAGCTCTAGGGTTTCTAGGGCCAAGATCTGGCTGAGTCCTGTAAATCTCGTTTGAGGGTGTGGATCAGTCAATATTTTGGCTTTAGAACAACAGGAGAGTTGTAGATCTATATTTTCTCTGTCGGGTTTTTAAAATCTAGAACCCAGATTTGCTATATCCAGAAATACTCTTAATAATAAAATCCTCCAACATCTAGAAGACCAGTTTTCCCACATTAGGGTTTTTCGGGGACTATTGTCTGGAAAATCCTTGTGTCACTTTGTCTATGTGTGCATGTACTTTTTCTAGATCTGAATTGGTGAAAGTTTGTTATGTGTTTTTCTTCGATATTAATCTAAATTTTCAGCTTAATAACATAATTAAGTAGGAGGAGCATAATCAGATCTAACAGTATATTTCTGCATAAATAACATTCAGAAATTTTCACATGGTATCAGAGGAATTGCAGATCTAGGAGGGTCACCAGCATAAGACTGAAGGATATTGCTGCAGAAAGAAGCAAGAAGAGCAGCAGCAGCGACAAAAGGCTAGATCTAAAGAGACAACGCAGTTTCAAGGAGAGAAGAATCACGCAGAGGGAAAGGTGACGCAGTCTTACGCTGTCTCCCAGCAGGCCCACACATTTACTGTGCAGAGGAAGTGCTGGGATTGTCTGAAGCCAGCTAGGGTGATGCAGATCTAAATCTGACTGATTCAAAAGTGCTTGAAGCAGAGCTACAAAACTTTAGAAGGTGCTGGTGGGGTTAAATTTATGAAGTTTTCAGAATTTTAGCCTAAGCACTAGTGACAAAGAGCGGGAGGAGATCAACTTCTCAAAGAGTTTCTATCCAAATAAACTTGTAGATCGATCAGAGGATCGAAGAGAGTTGAATCATTGTTGATTTGGTAGATTTCCAAGGAGGGGAATCAGTTGTCAGAGGGAGCAGAGGGTGCCCAGATCGCAAAGGACCCTAGATCCAGATCTCTAGCAGAGAGAAGAGGAGCTCCAATAGATTTCTGAGGAGATGGCTCCTCATGGACTATGTGATCGGGATAGATTGGATGGCATATCCAAATTTGTTGTTTGGAAGGCTAAAATCCTGATAGTCCTAGAGGCATATCATCTAAGAGACCATGTAGAACAAGTTATGGCCACATTGACCGATGGAGATCTCCTGAGGAAGCATAATGAAGCTGCTAGACATGCCAAGTGGCTGATAATGGACAGATTTAAGGACCATGTTGTCCCACACATAGCTGAGAAGAAGACATCTGCTGAGATGTGGAAGGCCTTAATTAACATCTCTATATGAGGGTAAGTCTGTCTAGAGGAAGATGCTTATGGAGACTCAAATGCGGTCATTCATGATGACCAAGGGGGAAGACATGGAACATTTTCTCTTCAGATTATAGTCGATCAAAGACCAATTGAATTCCACAGGTGAAAAGGTGGAGGATGATGTGATGGTCAGGACTTCTCTCAATGCGGTCATAGATGAATGGGAAACCTTTTGTCCAAAGTATCTTGGGCAGAGTGGACCTTCCAAACTGGGACAACTTGTGGGAAATCATGCATCAAGAAGAACTCCACAGGTTCACCAAGAAGCAGTACAACATGGGATCAAGGTGAAGAAGGAATATGAAGAAGATGATACCTTGGCATCAAAGAAGAAATAGGGAAAGAAGAAGTGGGATCTGTCAAAGATCAAGTGCTTCCAGTGTGGCGAACTAGGAAATTTCGCTAGCAATTGTCCTCAGAAGAAAAATGACAAGGAAGCTTCCTCTTCCAAGGTTGTTGTGGCAGATGATGGCTCAGAAGATGATGTAGCCATGAGCGCTCATGAACCACGAAAGTGGGGCGACATGGATCTGTAGAGAAGCTACAGAATGATGGTGGGATCCTTGAGCAGCTCATCTCTTGGATTACATCCGAGCTATGGGAGCCTTAAGATAGTAGTGGGACAAGTGGAGCAGTGGGTGTATAGATCACGAATGAAGCAGAGGAAAATCTAAAGAGTGGAAGGAGCAACACAGTGCAGATGCAGCAGCATAGGGGTTGATGTGAATTCAACAGTGCAGAGCAGAGCTTCTTCTGCAGAGTAGAGCTGTAGCAGCGTGGAGGCTTCAGGAGGACAGAGCAGTGCAATAGCAGTGTGAGAGATTTCAGCACAAGGGGTTGATGTGACTTCAGCAATGCAGAGGGAATCTGCTTACGTAGTGCAGAGTTGTAGTTGTACTTCATTCTCCAGATGACAACACAGATCAGCAGCTGATGGAGCTTCAGTGATGAGGATGCAGCCCAACTGACTTGTCTGTCAAATATTGGGAAGGATATTCAGTTGTTTCTCTCAACAACTGAAGATGTAGTGCAGAAGAGGGCAGCACGGATGCAACAGATTGAGAGGGAGCTGCAATAGATATGTGGCAATGGCGGTGATAGCATCATGGGCAGCAATACAGCATGGCAGCAGCAGTGCAGTGTTGAAGGGAAACAGACTCAGCATCAACAACACAGAAACCAGTGCCCAAAATCTTGTGATACATGGTGTGATGTATTGCTAGAGCACACTCAGTGCTAAGAGGGAGTGTTGAGATTTTGTGTAGTGGGGGTAGCATCAGATGTGCTCTAGCTCCCAAAATTTGTGGAGGTACTAGAGTAAAAATGATCTACAAGACCCAGAAAGGGGTTTGGGAAATTTCATCTAGTTTGGGAGATATTTAATTAATTAATTATTTTAATGTATTTCCTAAGTCTAAACTTAAGAAAATTAAATAATTAAAGTTAATTAAATTAATCATGTGATGAAATTGTCTTCAGTCACATGAATCAAGCTTTCTTTTAATCTTAGCCATTGATTCAAGCTCTGATCATGGTCGTTGGTTTCCCAACGATAAAAGTATAAAGGAAAGGCTTGGGGTCATTTGTAAATCCACATAGAGGTAGAGCACTAAAGCTAAGCTGAGATTCTAGGGCGTGGCTTGCTAAGAATTTTCAGAAGTGTTTTAGTTGTAGAGAGGGGATTTTAGGCAAAGGGGATGGTCTGATCCCAGTGCCTAGACTCAGCAAGAGGCAAAGAGCAGCTTCCAGAGGTTGCACAATGAAGCAGGAGTAGCAGCAGCATAGAGGGAAATAGTTGCGCAACGTAGGGGCAGCTTCAGCTACGCAGGTGCTATGCAGTCTCTCCCAGGGCAGCGTTAGGCAGCAAGAGACCTTCAGGGGTTACGCAAAGACCCTCAGGGGAAGAGTAGGGTCAGTGTCACCCAGTTGGGGGTTATGCAACCCTCTCCAGGCCAACACAGAGGGAGGCAGAGGCTGCAGAAGCTAACGCAGGGGCTTTAGGAGCAGCGCTGGGGTTTCTAGGGCTAAGATCTGGCTGAGTCCTATAAATCCCGTTTGAGGGTGTGGATCAGTCAATATTTTAGCTTCAGAACAATAGGAGAGTTGAAGATCTATATTTTCTCTGTCGGGTTTTCTAGATTTGGAACCCAGATTTGTTGTATTTAGAAATACTCTTAATAATAAAACCCTCCAACAGCCAAAAGACTGGTTTTTCCGGGGACTATTGTCCAGAAAATCCTTTTTTCACTTTATCTATGTGTGCATATACGTTTTCTAGATCTGAATTGGTGAAAGTCTGTTATGTGTTTTTCTTCAATATTAATTTGAATTTTTAGCTTAATTACTTATTTAAGTAGGAGGAGCATAACCAGATCTAATCGTAGATTTCTACATAAGTAACATTCAGAAATTTTCACAATAGTGACAGTACCTGAGACATAACATTGCAACACCTTATGTGTATGCAGTAAAAATAGGTGATAGTGTAATTAGAAGTCATAAAGGCTTCCCACAAAATGTTGTTTAAATCATAGGTACAAAAACTAAATTATCACTAACTTGCATGAGAGACTAATTCAATGCAATGTTTAAATTAACCCAAGTTGCTACTAAAAACTATAGTAATTCTAGTTAACATCCTAGCCAACAAATTGACGTGGTTGAGTTGATATGGCAGAGGATTAGGTGGCTTCCAGGTTAAAAATTCCTTATCATAACTTCTAAGAAGAAATAATGCATAATTTAGGCGGTTGGCCTAAAATCATACATAACAATACCTTATCATAATCATGACAAACTACCCGTGGGCTCAGAATCTAGGGCTTTCATTGGGCCTATCTAAAACTCTATACATATGGATAAACTCGATATGGTTGAACTACCCTGGCCATTCAAACACTCAACAAAGGAACCAGGCTCACCATTCACCTCCCAACCACTGACAAGATGCCATAGTACTAATTTGTTGGAAATTGTCACCCCCTAGCAAGTAAAGACGATTCCCATGGTCATCCCACCGAGTGTACTAGGGAATCCAGAGGTGTTCCACTCCTCCACCCTTCAATATTAATCAGTTGCAAGTTTGATCAGGGGTTCCATAGGAAATCTTCCTCCACCCAACAGTCTTGAGGGGTTCCAGAGACCACTCTTCACCCTCATTTGTTGAGGGATTCCAAAGATGTTCCACATATCCACCCTTCAATATTAATCAGTTGCAAGCTTGATCAAGGGTTCCAGAGGAATCTTCCTCTACCCAACAGTCTTGAGGGGTTCCAGAGACCACTCTCTACCCTCATTTTCCCAGGGATTCCATAATGTTCCACACCTTCACCCTTCAATATTAATCATTTTCAGGCTAGATCAGGGGTTCCAGAGACCACTCTCTACCCTCATTTTCGCAAGGATTCCAGAGATGTTTCACACCTTCACCCTTCAAGATTAATCAGTTTAATGCTTGGTTAGGGGTTCCAAAGGAATCTTCCTCCACCCAACAGTCTTGAGGGATTCCAAAGACCACTCTCCACCCTATTTTGCCCAAGGATTCCAGATATGTTCCTCCACCATGAGATACAAATTCCACTCGGAATAGTGTGCTAATTGAAATTAGCTATGACTGTACTAATTGGAAGTAGTGTTGGGAAAAATGAGGCCTCCTATTGCTACTTGATGAGGGCTTTCAAAGATATTATGCTCCACCTTAGTCTATCCAATCCCCCAAGGGTTAGTCAAACACTAGTTATTCACTGCAAGCCAAGGGCTATGTCTACTGCTATACTGCATGGAATTTTCCATGTGTCTACACCACACCTGCTGGGAAGTGGCTAGGCCATGGACATGATTACAAGGTTTTTATCCTCAACCAAAGGACACGATTATAATGTCTTTGACTGATTACTACTATGGTTTTCATGTTTTTAGGTCATTTCATTGACAAGTGGAATAACGATGTGATATTAGGCTAGCAAGAAAAAAACTCAAAAATCCTCCTTTTCCTTTTATTTTCCGTACAAAGACACGGCCCTTAATAGTGGTAATACTTTGAAGAGGAATGGATATTGTAGAGTTAATAGGAAAATTTCATGCAGTTGTCTAGGTGTTGGAACCAACATCAATCCTTATCCTAATCTAGATCGGGGACCACAGTGGTTAGTGCTTCAACTTATATTAAGGTTAAGGTGAAAGTAATGAGGGTAGCCAAACCTGACATTCCCAATAGGAAGTTGGACAACCTATAGGCCTTATGCATTACAAGGAAGATATTCACATACTGCCTAGAAATAATAAGAATAGATTTATGAATCTACTTTTACCATCTAACCATGTCAATCGACTAATTGGAAGCACATAAGGTATAATTTCTAAGGTAGCATTTTGTGATGTGGACTCACCTCTGAGACTGCACCTTGCTTTGTTTCCCTTGTCTCGCATACCACACTATCCTTAGGTGTGACTCTTTCTTGTAATAGTGCCCTACGTATCGATCACACGAACTTCTTTCCTCCTCCTTCACTCAAACAACCTTTCCTCTTTCTTCACTCAAATGACCTTGCCTTTTTCCTCACTCAATTCTGATAGTATGTTGATGATTGTCCTTCTTTTTTCTCCCCTTACCCCACTCTTGTTTAATCTCCTTCCTTTTCTATTGTTACCCCTTTGATGACCTAGCCAGTTAGTTTTTTCTTGTCCCCCCCCGCCCCATTTGCTGCCAATTGGCCTCTCATATCCTCCTCGACTGCCATTTGCCCTCTTCCTAGGCTTTTTCTAGAACTGACGAGGTGGGAGAGGAAAATATCTCCTCCTCCATGTGTCGAAATTCCATAAATATTTCCCAACCAGGGAGACTCATTCACAACGTTCCTTCTTGTTGTTCATTGACACCCCCTATGTCCTAGGTCTCTGCTATATCGTATCTATCTTTTGAATGTGAATTCTCATTTATCTTCTCACATGTCATTTCCCCTTGATTTTCGACTTATAAAACCCTTCGTTATTCCTTATGGGTTACTTAACTAGGATTTATTTAATGTTTGGAGTCCCTTATCCAATTTTAAAAACTTTATGAGTTAGTTGGATTAATTGTAAGTGGCCTCGCTAAGGAGGGACCATCATGTTGATAATTGAGGCTTCTCTAATGAGGGTTTGGTCATCGGTTAAGGCCTTGATCCATGAGACCTTAGTTATTAGTAAGAAGGATAGTGTATACAAGGATAACAATAAAATATTCACCATAGTTACACAATGGAAAATGACCATGGCATTATTTATATTACATACACAAATATACATGGATGTATATTGTTTACATTATATGCAGTGCATGGTAGCCACATCCCTCGGGTCATTACACCAACACCAATAAACATTCATTATTAGTTTATTTGTTATATTAGCAGGTCGATTATAACCTTTCATTGTACCATTTCAAATTATAATTGTACACTTTGCGCGCACACACACACAATTCAAAGAGGCCTACTCTTAAGATCATCATATCTTGTCTTCTGCATTGGATTAACTGTAAAAGGAGGTTTCCCCCTCGAATTGGATTATATTCATTGATTTTTTCTCATTTTCAAGGTGTTTTGATCATAGCACATGTAGCAGGACATGACCTAGTGCCAGTTGGATAACAAACATGCATACTTCATCTAGGTGATCGAACCTATGAGTTGAATTAAAACCTATGTGTTGAATTATTAAGGAGGGCATTGAAGGGTGATTGGAGTGCAACTCTCAACAACTTGTGGCTGAACAATAGGTTTATATTTTCAATATAATACAAATTTAGTACAATAAAACATGTGATGTTTTCCATTAGGGTCTTTCCTAATGTAAGGTGTTGTTATCATCCTACTGGGGTTTAGTTATGCCAAACAACATCATGCTCCTTATGAACTAAGTAGGTCTAAAAAAACCATTTATTGTTGACATGGCTAGGTGCATGTCATATGTAAATTTAATGGAATATAATCCATCAAACCTAACCTTGATAGGGGATTTTACAATGTGTGATGACCTTGATAGGGGATTTTATAATGTGTGATGCATTGGTACTATTTTGTAGTAACTGACATCAAATGGTTGCCACTTGTTGCTGTCCACAGAAAGCAAATAAAAGGAAAACTACTCTCATACTTGTGGTGGGTATTTAATTATGACAGCTTACGGATTGCAAACAAAATGGCAATTATGATATTATTTGTGTGCAAAAGATGTCAACAGTGACATTGCAAATCACCAACAACTTTGGTCTATTAAAATTCATTCAGGTTTAAATCCCTAAGCTCTACATAGCACATGCATTAAAATAAGTGGCAGAAACATAAAAGAGTGATGGATGCTTTGCAAAGCACAAAATAAGTGGGAGAAACATAACAGGGTGATGCATGTTTTACAAACCTCGGCCATTCATGGAAGAAAGGTAAGGTATCATGGAACAATGCCGATGAACATTTCTATCCAATCCGTGCAACGAATAAAGAAAAGAATCGGCCAAACCTGAAGTGTAAACTGCAACATTGGGCACCGCAGAAAGGAACAGGACAACTGTGTGTCTAGACAAAGGTTCCAGGGAAATTCAATTTAACCTTCCAGCCATCAACCATGGGAGTAGAATTGCGTTAAGCAATGGCTTAGAACCCCCTGTGTTCTGATTTCTTTTCCAGGCTCTAGGTGCATTCATTGGATACCCGTCCCTCTTTCGATTTTCTATTTGAGTTACCTCTTTCGATTTTCAATTTGAGTTACCACGTTATCTGCATCCTCTGATTCTGATGCTGGAGAAATCGCAATATGGGTTTCTGTTGTAAAAAGGTTAGACCCTTCCCACCAAAAGGGAAAATCCCGTGGAGGAAGAGAGTTTCGAACAGAATAATGGACTGGCCTCGAAACTGTCGGCACTGAAGCTTGTGCATTCAAAGATAGCATGCCAGAATTGACCCTTGAGGCTGAATTCACAGCTGGAGGTAACATCTCTGCCCATCCCAAGGGAACTGTAGGCACTGTAGCTTGTGCATTCAAAGGTAGCATGCCAGAATTGACCTGTGAGGGCTGATTCACAGCCCCCAAATCACTTTCGGCTTCGTAATCCTTTCTGAGAGGACTAAGGAGGAGATATAGAATAGCTGCAACAAAAGCACCTGTTGAAACACCAAAGCATAAATTCACTCCAATAATCGGACGCTCTGACATCTTATAACCCCAATTGAGACCAGAGAGCGCATATTGTGCAAAAATAGTCACTTGCAGAAGTAGCACTACTACCATCAGGTGCGCCCATTCATGAGGTTTGTGACTTCCATTTTTGCAGTAGACCTTTCTGAGCTTGACAATGTCCTCTGGTTTCCATCTAATGAGAAGTAAAAGATGATAACAAAGCTGTGGGTGTTGGTAGAGGCACATCAGGGTAAACAGAGCATTTACGATTTGATTACTGACCTCATTCCAGGCATCCCTCTGACTCTTTTTAGGCAGGGCCCTATTCAGAAGGCCAACCATAACCAAAACATAAATAGCTCCAGATACTGCCACGCCAATCCCCCATATCAACACTGGCAAATTCTTCGGATTTCGCAGCCATTGTTTCCCTGCGTCCTTCAAAACCGCCCACCTGATTTCCCCAAAAAAAGACACTTTAACGCCATCCTTGAGACCATGGAGAGGCTCCACTGGTGCTCTTTCATTGGCAATTATTTGAATTGTTGCAGAAGTCGAATCACGAAGAATAGTAACGCCTGGTCTTCTGGGAGACTTAATGAAATATTGGGAAAATGACCTCTTAGGATTCTTCGGTGCTTGTGCTTTTTCAGAAGACATACCAGAACATGACCCAATTGTCTGTTTATTTAAACTGGGGGATATTTCGGAGAAGGATTTGTGATCATCTATCTGGATCACATCACTACCTCCATTTCGACCAGGCTCCATGATCAACATATTCAATGAAAACTTTCCAGGACTGTAAGGCTCATCCTCTTACAGAATCCCCTATCTCTGTATTTAGGCACCCAAAAAGGCAATGTCATGGAGAAATACCTGCCATTACTCATGGAATTCTATAAACTAGGACTACGTAACAATTGACCAACTTGTTCAATGGTTGCCGATTTGTTTACCACCTAGGTGTATATAATTTGTTTATTTATATTATATACACCTAAATTATATAAATTTATACATTTATAAACTATTATGATAGAAATATAATATTTTAATAATATATAAAAGAAAGATAAGTATATTAAAAAAAATCATTTTTAAATTTTGTTTTTTGGTTTGCTAAATAGTGTGAGTGGTGAGATGACTCCATGCTTGACTTTTTACTTGAAAAATAGCAATATGGTCCATTTAAGCCATCAAAATCACCTCCCACCAATCAAACCCTTAATATGAGTGGAGTTATGAGTGGAGTTTTCCAGCCAATCAAACCCTTAATATGAGTGGACTTATGAGTGGAGTTTTACCAATGAAGTCTTGAAGTGGTGACCTTCACATTTAAGCCTTAACATTACACCTCATCACCCCCATGGGAAAGCTTTAAATTATTATTACTATTATTGTCATTCATTATTTTTGAATATATATATATATATATATATATATATATATATATATATATATATATATATATGTCAACTTCTATTTAGACTTTTGTGATTGTAAAAAGATTGTAAATATTTATTGTTATTAATGAAACATTATTATTTTTACTTATTATTGTTTTTGAAGATATAAAAGGGTCCACCACATGAGTAGTTAGGCTCCGAGTTGACAAGAAATAACTAGAATTAGTTATGGTCCATGAGGGGATAGTGACATAAAAGAGAAAAATACTCAAATACTCTTCAAACAAAGTAGAGAGAAAGTCTTGAAAAACGAGACTCAAAAGAGAGGTCGAACTTCATTGGGATAGGCCTTAAGAAGTCTGAACTAAGCCTCAACAAAAACCTCAACTTTTTATTCAGAAAGCTGAAATATCCTTCAGAAAAAACACAACTCAATTATTCCTTAGAGATAGCCATTAAATCTCTCACTGAACCATTAAAAGGGGGGCTAAAGAACCCAGAATTAGAGAGTGAAAATGTACCATAGATATCTGTTAAAAGGGGTGTCGAAATAGGCCTCAAGGCATGGGCAAAACAGGCCTTAGAGGTGGCTCTTAAACATGCCTCAACTAATCCAAAATAAACCTCAAGGGAGGTCAAAAACCAACCTTAGAAAAGGGGGGATTAGATAATCTGATGTCCTAGCCTCAGGAGCTACTAAAATTCATCAACAAATATGCCTCAGAAGAGGCCAAAAGAGTCTCAAAAAGGTCTACAACCAACCACAAAACAAGCCCCTGTCCAGAGAAAATATCATCACAAATTGATAAGAGAATAAGCCCAAAACACCTCATAAAACTCAACCTCTCGCTCTAAATTAGTGTGACTACATAGGCATCAAAAATCATAGACAAACTTTGCTAATGATGAGCATGAGAATGATATCGTTGGAGGAGAACTGGCCCTTCTATATATATTAAACGAGGGGGGAAACATGCCCAAAAGTTATGGATCCAACCTTAAAATAACTCAAATTTTTATTTTCAAATTCACATTTTATTGAGTCAACGCGAACTCCAAATTTTGAATTATTCTCACAATTAAAAATCATTGACATGATCCTCCTTTGCAAGTTGATTTGGGCTAGTATATTCCTCATTTGGAGGGTTGCTTGATCAACCCAAGACTCACAAAATTTAATCAAATTTTCTTGAATATAAATGCCAATATTTGATAATTCAAGTGGTTTCCTTTAACATTTAATTTGGGCTACCTTGCCCACATGCCCTGTTGAGATTGCAACAAGATGATGAGCTTAGTGAAAAGAGTCGCCTTCACTAAGTGGGCCCGCAAGCTATTTTTGGCACAAAGTCTATTTTCAGACATATGGATCATGTTCTATGAGTTGCAAGATGCTATTTGTGGATGGTTGGTCAAGTCGAGAAAAATAGATGGACTTCTATTTTTAGACATATTGGGCGGAATCTATTTTTAGATTGCCAGTCTAAAAATAGATATGTCGAATATTATTAGCTCTTAATAATATTTGGACTATAAGCATTATCTTATTCTCTTGGAGCATTTCAGTTAAGTGTACAGATGTGGCACAGGAGAGTGGCGGGGTTTAGTGGAGCTATTGCATGGTTGACTTCAGTTAGAACTCATGTGACCGAGTTTGGTGGAGTTGATGAGACAGTTAATGGAGTTGTGTTCAGTTTAACTTAGTTGAGCTAGTTGTATCTAGTTTAATTGATTGATACAATTAGTGAGAGTGGTGTGAATTAATTATTAATTAATTCACTAATTATTAACTCATAAATCAACTAAAGAATACATCAGTTAACTGCAGTGCATGGACAGTTTCAGTGGAGACCAGTGTAGAAAAAGGTGAAAGAGTAGGTTAAACTATCAGTTGTGACTATACTGTTGCTATTTGCAACACACAGATAGGTGGAGAAGCCCATGAGGATTGCACAGTACAAGCCGGGTGGTTTATGTTATTTAATGAGCCATCCCATAGCATTGATTACACAATAGAGGCTAGCTATCAAGTGACAAAAGATTGGAGCATGTGTTTTGCTAGATCTAGCTTGATAGTGTGTAGCAATTGGAGGTGGTGATGAGAGCTTATGAGGAGCTTTGTACTATGATTGTTACATGATCTCCATGACATATAATATACATATAGTTGGGGTTTTCAGCTTTAAGCTTTCCCATTAAATATTGTGTTCATATGTGTGATTGTTTATGGTTTTAATGTGTGCATACGGTGCCAGTTTTATTTCCGCATGTGATGATCAATGGTAGAAGAGATTCTGTATTATGCATGAAGCTAAAATAGTGTGTGATCAGGAGAATCTCGGTGAATAATATATCAGTTATTCAAATTTCTACATGGTATCGGAGCTATATTGATCATTGGAGCAATTGCAAAACATTGAAGCGGTTGAGTTTTGTGCTGGTGGAATTCGAATTTGCAGCAGTGTTTTCATGGTGTCGAAGTTGAGATGTCTTTCAACAGATTGCGATTAGAGTATGCCCTTGAGGGCAGCTCGAATTATATTGCATGGAAGGACAGGATGGAGGCAGTGCTGGATGACAATGGGTTGAAGGAGTTCATAGATGCAGAAATTCCAAAGCCTACTTCTAGTGATGTTGCCATACTTGACGCATGGCAAAAGAAGACAGCAAAGTGTCGAAGGATTCTGTTGGAGGGCGTGAAGGATCACATAGTATCCAGCCTTCATGGTAAAGCTTCTCCATTCTTGATGTGTAAAGCTTTGACAGATTTATTCCAAAGCAAGAGCGATCAGAGGAAGTTGGCACTCAAGGATAGACTCAGAAACATAAAAATGGAGAAAAGCGACAGTATGCCCAAGTACCTCACGAAGTTCATCCAATGCAGGGATGAGCTGGGAAGTGTGGGGGTGATTGTTGATGACGAGGACTTGGTGAGCTTGGTTCTCCTTGGGCTTCCGAAGAGTTGGCACTCCTATCAGGACTCTGTCAATGGTCGGGAGAAATTGCCAGGATGGGAGCGACTTTGGTCGGATCTTGTGCAAGAGGAGATAAGGCGAAGTACCAGGGATGGATCTTTATCAAAGAACTATGATGAAGAGAATTGTGCTTTGGCTGCAAAAGCAAAGAAGGGGAAGAGCAAGAAAGCTTCTCAATCCGGTGCAAAAGGCAAGAAGCAGGACATGTCCAAGGTGAAGTGCTTTCACTGTCACCAACACGGACATTACGCCACTAGTTGTCCACAGAAGAAGAAAAATAAGCAGGATGCTGGGACTGCAGCTGGAGAGGCCTTAGCCTCGCAGTTTGAGCTGGATTTTTCACTGATCGCATGCTTGGTCTCAAGTATGATGGGATCAGTGTGGTTTCTTGACAGTGGTGCATCTTTTTACATGACAGGAGATCGAGATTTATTTACTAATCTCGATGAGAAAGATCTTGGAGTGCACATCGAGATGGGCGATGATGGTAGATACAGTGCGTGTTGAAAATGCAACAAGATGATGGAGCTTAGTGAAAAGAAGTCGCCTTCACTAAGTGGGCCCGCAGGTTATTTTTGGTGCAAAGTCTATTTTTAGACTATGTCTATTTTTAGACATATGGATCATGGTCTATGAGTTGCAGGATGTTATTTATGGATGATTGGTCAAGTTGGTAAATATAGATGGACCTCTATTTTTAGACATTGGGCAGAATCTATTTTTAGACTGCCAGTCTAAAAATAGATCAGTCGAATATTATTAGCTCTTAATAATATTTGGACTATAAACATTATCTTATCCTCTTGCAGCACTTCAGTTCGAGCTACTGATGTGGCACATGCAGCTGACAGAAGGAATTACGCTATTCCTAGGGGTTAGTTGAGCTATTGCATGGTTGACTTCAGTTAGAACTCATGTGGCAGAGTTTGGTGGAGTTGATGAGACAGTTGATGGAGTTGTGTTTGGTTTAACTTAGTTGAACTAGTTGTATTTAGTCAAACTGATTAATACACTAGTGTTGAGTGGTGTGAATTAATTATTAATTAATTCACTAATTATTAACTCATAAATCAACTAAAGAACACATCAGTTAACTCAGTGCATGGACAGTTCAGTGGAGACCAGTGTTAGAGGTGGGTGAAAGAGTGAGTCTACTATCAGTTATGACTATAGCTGTGCATGAGATTTGCACACACATTGATGGAGATTGCCAATGAGGATTGCGCAGTACAAGCCAATGGGATTCGAACTTGGATCTCATCATTATTCATCTTGGATTGCGCAGTAAAGGCAGGCAGACAATGGAGGAGATTTGAACCCATGACTTGTTCAGATCTGAGCTAGTTTGTGTGGAACTATTGGAGATAGTACTGAGTACTTGTGAGGAGTATTGTACTATGATTGTTACATGTTCTCTATCATTATAATATACAGATAGTTGGGGGTTTTCAGCTATAATCTTTCCCCATTACATACTGTGTTATATGTGTGCTTGATTATGTTTTAATGTGCGCATGCGACTGCTTCTATTTCCGCAAATTGATGATCAATTGTAGAAGAGGTTATGTATTATGCATGAAGCTCAAATAGTGTGTAATCAGGATAATCTCAATGAATAATTCAGCTATTATTCAAATTTATACATGGTATCGGAGCGAAAATTGATCATCGGATCTATTACAGTGATTACATTTTATTTCGGTAGACAGAGTCTGTAAGCGGGCCAGATAGCCTCTGGATCCATCCTTTCTTTGAAAGGTGATATATCCAGTAAATGCCCCTACAGTCGATCTCTGTGCTAGAAATACTTTGTTCTCACAGATCAGGAGCGGTTGAGTTTTGAGCTGGTGGAATTCGAATTTGCAGCAGTGTTTTCTTGGTGTCGAAGTCAAAATTTCTTTCAACAGATTGCGATTGGAGTATGCCCTTGAGGGCAGCTCGAATTATGTTGCATGGAAGGACATGATGGAGGCGGTGTTAGATGACAATGGGCTGAAGGAGTTCATAGATGCTGAAGTCCCAAAGCCTACTGATGTTGCTCAAGTTGAGGCTTGGCAAAAGAAGACAGCAAAATGTCGAAGGATTCTGTTGGAGGGCGTGAAGGATCACATAGTATCCAGCTTGCATGGAAAAGCTTCTCCATACTTGATGTGGAAAGTGTTGACAGATTTATTCCAAAGCAAGAGCGACCAGAGGAATTTGGCGCTCAAGGATAAACTCAGGAACATTAATATGGAGAAAGGAGACAGTATACCCAAGTACCTCACGAAGTTCGTCCAATGCAGGGATGAGCTGGGAAGTGTGGGGGTGACTGTAGATGACGAGGACTTGGTGGACTTGGCTCTCCTTGGTCTTCCGAAGAGTTGGCATTCCTATCAGGACTCTGTCAATGGTCGGGAAAAATTTCCAGGATGGGAGCGACTTTGGTCGGATCTTATGCAAGAAGAGATAAGGCGAAGTACCAGGGACAGATCTTCATCAAAGGCATCTGATGAAGAGAATTGTGCTTTGGCTGCCAAAGCAAAGAAGGGGAAGAGAAAGAAATCTTCTCAATCCGGTGCGAAAGGCAAGAAGCAGCAAGACATGTCCAAGGTGAAGTGCTTTCACTGTCACCAGCACAGACATTATGCCACAAATTGTCTGCAGAAGAAGAAAAATAAGCATGTTGTTGGATCTGCAGCGGGAGAGGCCTTAGCCTCGCAGTTTGAGCTAGATTTTTCGCTAATTGCATGCTTGGTCTCAAGTGTGATGGGATCAGTGTGGTTCTTGGACACTGGTGCGTATTTTCACATGATAGGAGATCGAGATTTGTTTTTCGATCTGGATGAGAAAGATCTTGGAGTGCACATCGAGATGGGTGATGATGGTAGATACAGTGCGATCGGTATCGGTACCATTTCCTTTGAGAGGGAGTCTGGTAAACCCTTCATATTAAAGGATGTGATGCATGTTCCAGGATTGAAGAAGAATCTTATCTCTGTGGTGATGTTAGAATACAAGGGATATGATGTTGTCTTTAGTGAGGGAAAGGCTTTCTTGCGCAGTAAGGCAACTGGTGAGACCCGAAGGATAGGGGTTCGAGTCAAAAACCTTTATCAATTGCAAGTAGATGGCTGCGTAGCAATGGCATGCAAGGCGGAAGGAGTGGTGAGCCAGGATGATGGCGAGTTGTGGCACTTGAGATTGGGCCACCTTCACCATGGAGCTTTGAAGATACTACAACAGATTTCTACTGGGCTTCCTAAGGGTACTCTTGCGCAGTCAGATCAGTGCAAGGGATGTACCTTAGGAAAATTTGTGAAAGCCACCTTTCACGAGAAGGATAGTTGCGCCCCGACAATCCTTGAGAGAATTCACACAGACGTGTGTGGACCTTTCTTAGTAGCTTCGACAGCAAAGCACAGGTACTATGTGATCTTTGTTGATGATTATTCTCGGAAGTGCTGGATCTTCTTCATGCAGAAGAAGAGCGAGACATACTCAAAGTTCTGTGATTTCAAGGTGCTGGTGGAGAAGGAATCGGGAAAGCAAGTGAAGGCTCTTAGGAGTGACAATGGTGGTGAATTCATCTCTGGAGAATTCAAGGACTTTTGCAGCGCAGAATGAATTCGAAGAGAGCTCATAGCACCTCATAACCCACAGCAGAACGGTGTTGCTAAGCAGAAGAACAAAAAAATCGTGGGTGTTGCACGGGCGATGTTGCATGATCAGGGCCTACCCATTTACTTGTGGGCAGAGGCATGCAATACTGCAGTATATGTGCAGAACCGTTGTCCTCACAAGATACTTGGCATGAGTACACCCGACGAGGCGTTTTCTGGTAAGAGGCTTGATATTTCCCATTTGAGGATTTTTGGTTCACCTGTTTACATTCATGTGACGAAGGATGCCAGGAAGAAGCTGGAGCCGACCACAGAGGTTGGGATATTTGTGGGGTACACTGATACACCCCACAACTATCATGTGTATTTTGGACATTATATGTGAGAGTTTTTGTGCGACGGGATATAAAATTTCGGGAGGAGAAAGCCATGCAGTGTTCGCTTGAGAGGGAGCTACACTTGCATGCAGATGAGGAGCTGTTAGTTCCTAAGGAGGAGCTTCCGGATGTGGATCAGCCACAAGAGGAAGTTCAGGAGGTGGAAGAAACCACCCATGCGGCGCCAACCATCAGAGGGCGCATGCGCACTACAGAAGCTGAGCGACTGGCTCGAGATGCAGAGAAGGTTGTAGGACCACCTACGGCCACAAACAACGACGATCAGCGAGGTAGCTCTGGATACATGGCTCTTGTGAGCAAATGTATCGTGAAGCGAAACCATCCTCTTTCGAGGAGCGTTGTGGAGGACCTGCATGGGTAGATGCCATGGTGGAAGAGTATGGTATGATTGTCGAAATAGTGCATGCATTGGGAGATTGTCCGAGGAGTGGAAGGAAATCGATTGGTGGAGTTGAATGGATCTAAAGTGAAGCCTGTGACGGTGTGGGAGTGTGGAGAAGTACAAGGCAAGATTTGTTGCTAGGGTTTCTCACCAGTTGGGGATAGACTATGAAGAAACCTTTGCACCTGTCACAAGGTATTCTTCCATACAGACCATCCTTGCTCTCTCAGCGCAAATGGGTTGGCACATTTATCAGATGGATGTGAAGATTGTGTTCCTCAACAAAGTCATTGAGGAGGAGGTGTACATATAGCAGCCTGAGGGATTCGAAATCTTCAGCAGCGAGTCGCATGTGTGAAGGCTCAAAAGGGTCCTGTATGGGCTAAAACAAGCACCTCGTGCTTGGTACACACTGATAGATAGTTATTTCACCAGTCTTGGATTCACCAAGAGTGAGGCAGATCTGAACCTATACCAGATTGTGGTGGAGGGTAAGTTGCTGATCATTGTAATTTATGTAGATGATTTGATAGTAACAGGTGATGAAACATTGATGCTCTCATGCGGGGAGGATCTTCTTTAAGAGAGTTTGAGATGAAGGACTTGGGCCTCCTTCATTATTTGCTGGGATTGGAAATTTGGCAGCGCAGTGGTGGACTATTTTTTTCTCAAGGTAAGTATGCCCGGGAGATACTGGAGAAGTTCAACATGCATGGCTACAAGCCTGTTGATACTCCTCTTCCTGGTGGTTGGAGGAAGGAGGATGCTACTTCAGCGGAGGTAGTGGATGCTACTGTTTATTGACGATTGGTAGAATTAAACATATGTCTACAGTCAATACACGACCCGACATATGCTATGCTGTTAACCAGCTTTCACAAGCTATGGTTAAGCCAACCAAGCTCTTCTGGAAGGCAGGAAAGCATGTATTGAGGTATCTCAGAGGCACATTAGGATATGGATTGTGGTACAGATAGGAGGATGAGGTGAGGCTATGTGGCTTCATGGATGCAGATTGGGCAGGGAGCCCAACGAACAGAAAGAGCACATCTAGAGGGATTTTTAGTATCGAGTCAACAGAAGTTTCTTAGTACAGCAGGAAGGAGAGATCCGTGGCACTCAGCTCAGTGGAGGCCGAGTATATGGCAGCGAGTTTGGCTGCATGCGAGGCTATATGGATGAGGAAGATCCTGGTCGGGTTGTTCAGTTCACACTTGGATCCTACTGCGATTTATTGTGATAACCAGAGTTGCATTAAACTCTCAGCTAATCCATTATTTCATGATAGATCCAAAAACATTGACATCCGGTATCATCATATCAGAGATTGTGTGAAGTGGAGAATCATGTTACTTTCATACATTCCTACGGAGGATCAGGATGCTGATATCTTGACGAAGGCGCTCACCAAGAGAAAATTCGAATACCACAGAGGCAGGATAGGGGTTGCAGATAATCCATATCTTGTTAAGGAGAATATTGAAAATGCAGCAAGATGATGGAGCTTAGTGAAAAAGAGTCGCCTTCACTAAGTGGGCCGCGAGCCTTTATTTTGGCGCAAAGTCTATTTTTTAGACTATGTCTATTTTTAGACATATGGATCATGGTCTATGAGTTGGGATGCTATTTATGGATGATTGGTCAAGTTGGTAAATATATGGACCTCTATTTTTAGACATTGGGCGAGATCTATTTTTAGGCGCCGGTCTAAAAATAGATCGGTCGAATATTATTAGCTCTTAATAATATTTGGACTATAAACATTATCTTATCCTCTTACGACACTTGATTCGAGCTACGGTTAGCGGCATCTAGAGTGACTTGAAGATTCTACGCTATTCCTAGGGTTTAGTTGAGCTATTGCATGGTTGACTTCAGTTAGAACTCATGTGGCAGAGTTTGGTGGAGTTGATGAGACAGTTGATGGAGTTGTGTTCGGTTTAACTTAGTTGAACTAGTTGTATTTAGTCAAACTGATTAATATACTAGTGTTGAGTGGTGTGAATTAATTATTAATTAATTCACTAATTATTAACTCATAAATCAACTAAAGAACACATCAGTTAACTCAATGCATGGACAGTTCAGTGGAGACCAGTGTTAGAGGTGGGTGAAAGGGTGAGTCTACTATCAGTTGTGACTATAGCTATGCATGAGATTTGCACACACATTGATGGAGATTGCCAATGAGGATTGCGCAGTACAAGCCAGTGGGATTCGAACTTGGATCTCATCATTATTCATCTTGGATTGCGCAGTAAAGGCAGGCAGACAGTGGAGGAGATTTGAACCCGTGACTTGTTCAGATCTGAGCTAGTTTGTGTGTAACTATTAGAGATAGTACTGAGTACTTGTGAGGAGTATTGTACTATGATTGTTACATGTTCTCTATCATTATAATATACATATAGTTGGGGGTTTTCAGCTATAATCTTTCCCCATTACATACTATGTTATATGTGTGCTTGATTATGTTTTAATGTGTGCATGCGACTGCTTCTATTTCCGCAAATTGATGATCAATTGTAGAAGAGGTTATGTATTATGCATGAAGCTCAAATAGTGTGTAATCAGGATAATCTTGGTGAATAATTCAGCTATTATTCAAATTTCTACAGTGCAACCGGTATCGGTACCATTTCCTTTGAGAGGGAGTCTGGTAAACCCTTCGTATTGAAGAAAGTGATGCATGTTCCAAGATTGAAGAAGAATCTTATCTCTGTGGCGATGTTAGAAGACAAGGGATATGATGTTGTCTTTAGTGAGGGAAAGGCTTTCCTGTGCAGTAAGGCAACTGGTGAGACCCGGAGGATAGGGGTTCGAGTTAAGAACCTTTATCAATTGCAGGTAGATGGCTGCGTAGCAATGGTAGGAAAGGCAAAAGGAGTGGTGAGCCGGGATGATGGCAAGTTGTGGCACCAGAGATTGGGCCACCTTCACCATGGATCTTTGAAGATACTGCAACAAATTTCTACTGGGCTTCCTAAGGGTACTCTTGCGCAGTCAGATAAGTGCAAGGGATGTACCTTGGGAAAATTTGTGAAAGCCACCTTTCACGAGAAGGATAGTCGCGCCACGACGATCATTGAGAGAATTCACACAGACGTGTGTGGACCTTTCTCAGCAGCTTCAACAGCAAAGCACATGTATTATGTGATATTTGTTGACGATTTTTCTCGTAAGTGCTAGATCCTCTTCATGCAGAAGAAGAGCGAGACATACTCAAAGTTCTGTGAGTTCAAGGCACCAGTTGAGAAAGAATTGGGGAAGAAGGTGAAGGCTCTTAGGAGCGATAATGGTGGTGAATTCATCTCTGGCGAATTCAAGGACTTTTGCAGCGAAAAAGGAATTCAAAGAGAGCTCATAGCACCTCATAACCCACAGCAGAATGGGGTTGCTGAGCGGAAGAACAGAACGATCGTGGGTGTTGCACGGGCAATGTTGCATGATCAGGGCCTTCCCATACACTTATGGGCTGAGGCATGCAATACTGCAGTATATGTGCAGAACCGTTGTCCTCATAGGATACTTGGCATGAGTACACTTGAGGAGGCGTTTTCTGGTAAGAGGCCTGATATTTCCCATTTGAGGATTTTTTGGTTCACCTGTTTACATTCATGTGACGAAGGATGCCAGGAAGAAGCTGGAGCCGACTGCGGAGGTTGGGATATTTGTGGGGTACCCTGATATGCCCCACAACTATTGTGTTTATTTTTCAGACAGTCGCAAGACTGTTGTGCGACGGGATATCAAATTTCAGGAGGAGAAAGCCATGAAGTGTTCGCTTGAGAGGGAGCCACACTTGCATGCAGATGAGGAGCTATTAGTTCCTAAGGATGAGTCTCTAGATGTGGATCAGCCACAAAAGGAGGTTCATGGAGTGGAAGAGACCACTCAAGCAGCACTAACCATCAGAAGGCGGAAGCGCACTACAGAAGCTGAGCGACTGGCTCAAGATGCAGAGAAGTTTGTAGGAGCACCTACATCACAACGCAGACAGAGACAGTCACCTGATCGGTATACTGGATACATGGCTCTTATCAGCAAGTGTATCGTGACAGAGGCATCCTCTTTCGAGGAAGCTGTGGAGAATCCCACATGGGTAGATGCCATGGTGGAAGAGTATGATTCGGTTTTCAGAAACAGTGCATGGGAGATTGTCCCAAGGCCGGAGGGGAAATCGGTGGTGGGTTCAAGATGGATCTAAAAAGTGAAGCAAGTAGCTGACGGGAGTGTGGAGAAGTACAAGGCAAGATTTTTTTCCCGAGGCTTTTCACAGATTGAGGGGATCGATTACCTTTGCACCTGTCGCAAGGTATTCTTCCATACGGACGATTCTTGCTCTCTCAGCGCAGATGGGGTGGCACATTCATCAGATGGAAGTGAAGACTACGTTCCTCAACGGAGTCATTGAGGAGGAGGTGTACATAGAGCAGCCCAAAGGTTTTGACATCTTCAGCAGCGAGTCACATGTGTGCAGGCTCAAGAGAGAGATGTATGGGTTGAAACAAGCACCTCATGCTTGGTACACACAGATAGATAGTTATTTCACCGGAATTGGATTCTCCAAGAGTGAGGTGGATCCTAACCTATACCAAATTGTGGTGGAGGGTAAGTTTTTGATCATTGTACTTTATGTAGATGATTTGATTTTGACAGGTGATGAGCTGTTGATACACTCATGCAAAGATGATCTTGCAAAAGAGTTTGAGATGAAGGACTTGGGCCTCCTTCATTATTTCCTGGGATTGGAAATTTGGCAGCGTAGTGATGGACTGTTTTTTTCTCAAGGCAAGTATGCCCGGGAGATACTGGAGAAGTTCAACATGCATGGCTGCAAGCCTGTTGATACTCCTCTTCCTGGTGGATGGAGGAAGGAGGATGCTACTTCGGTGGAGGTAGTGGATGCCACTGTTTATCAACATTTGGTGGGGTCACTTATGTATCTGGTCAATACAAGACCCGACATATGCTATGCTGTGAACCAGCTTTTACAAGCTATGGTTAAGCCTACCAAGCTCTTCTGGAAGGCAGGCAAGCATGTATTGAGATATCTCAGAGGCACATCGGGATATGGATTATGGTACAGACAATCGGATGAGGTGAGGCTATGTGGCTTCACAGATGCAGATTGGGCAGGGAGCCCAACGGACAGAAAGAGCACATCTAGAGGGATTTTCAGTATCAGGTCGACAACAGTTTCTTGGTACAGCAGGAAGCAGAGATCCGTGGCACTCAGTTCAGCAAAGGCCGAGTATATGGCAACAATTTTGGCTGCATGCGAGGCTATATGGATTGTTAGTATGAATCTTTCGTCATAAAAGATCACTTTAGCTACGCATAAAAAATAGCCATAACATCGATTATGGCTGCAAAATATCTTTAAGTCTGCTGCACAAATCCAGATCTAAGCACAAAAGACATTAAGTAGATAAAATACAATATGGCTCCATGCATCTAATAGAAAAGATAAGAACAATGTATTTAAAAGAATTTTATATTATATTAAAGAATGGGGAACCTGAGAGGAAACCAAGAAAGGTGTTTTCCAGTTCTCCTCAATGGGATGGGTTCTTGGAAGTCCTCAGTGTTTCAGATCTAAAATTCCTCTCTCTTATTGGTGTAGAAAAACCCAGACAAACATAGAACTCAATGGGAGCTCACAAAGCAAAAATGGAAAATCGTGACCAAGAGTAGATCCAGAGTGATCTAATGCAATGGAGGTGACTAATGAATGGGGAAAACCCTTCTATTTATAACAAAATATTGGGGTGTTCTAGAACTCGGTGCATGAATACAATATTATTAATCGAATTCTAGAATCACCCTTTAGGAATATTTTATTATATTTGTTGGAGGGAAAAGGATTTTTGACTTGGGTCAATTCCTTTATTTATAAATAACAAACAAATAAATGATTTATTTATTATTTTAGGGAAATGATGGGGATATAATTAAATAAATAATGGTTTATTTAATTATTTAAAAATGATTTAGTCAAATTTAACTAGGAATAGTATTTAAATAGTGATTTAAATAACTTATTCTTAGGAAATAATCAAATAAATAATGATTTATTTAATTGATTTCCTTGTTTTGGGTTAAATATGACCAAGAAATATAGACAAATGTTATTTCACACAGTGAAAGCAATTTTACCCGAAAGCAATTTTACTTAGGGTAAAATTGGTCTTACATGGTGTACTAGGGTTCATCTAATGATAATAGGTTAGATGACCAAAAAAATGGTGTAACAGATTTCCCCCCAACGTATGAGTGTTAGGAGCAAATCGTATGACCGAAGTACGTTGTAAGAACTCAATCACTAGACAGCAAGAGGGAAGTGAGAGAGAGGAATGTAAGGTAATCTAAAGTGTTAAAGGACTAGACCCTGAGGAGACGAGACTTACAGGTGCAACAAGTCTCAAGTTTATGAAGTGGTACCAATGCTAAAGGCGGCGGGGGAGGCATACCTATGCCTGCCGAGACAGTAGTACAAAAAATAAGGCGCCCGGAAAACCACGGAACGCAATAATGAAACAGGTGCTGGCCTAAACATGAGCCAAAGAAATAGAATGATGAATCCCACATATATGCCATGCCTGCACTACTACATTTCGCGGAAATTCCGACACCTGTTTCCGACGCTTTTGACCAAATGTCGGAAATTTTCCCAAATTTTTTCCATCCCGCCCGAAACCGTCGCTATACCGACGTCTATAGAAAAGTGTCGTAATACCGACACTTAAACTAGTGTCGCAATTACGAAGTTTAAAGGAAGACGTCGCAATTGCGACACCATGGCCCAAAGCGTCGCTATTGAGATGACTCTAAACGTCGCAACGGCGACACAATGTCTAGGTATCGCCATTGCGACGTTTGGAGGCACCGTCCTAAGAGCGACGCCTTTTCCGCCGTCGGTATAGCGACAGTTATTTTCGCGCTACATAAAAATACCAAACTTATATGGGCGCTACATAAAAATTCGAAACTTATATGCGCGCTACATAAAAATTTTTGGTATTTGTCGCAATAGCTACGTTTGATATCACGCGCGCATTCGCTCTCTGCTCTTGCAGAACAGCATTTGCGGTCAGCATTCGAGCTCAGCTCTTGCAGAACAGCATTTGCCCTCGGCATTCGCCCTCAGCGTTCTCCCTCAGCTCTTGCAGAACAGCATTCATCAAAAGGGATA
>CM076573.1:700189299-700565912 GCA_034641835.2 Pinus albicaulis | reverse complement strand
TCCTTTCTCAGGGTGCGGAAACCTGGTTCCAGCACCCACCCATACTACTTGGTGTGGCGCGGCCACAAAGCGGGTCAGCACCCGGAAAGGGCCGATAGTATAAGGGTTTGTTGGAGAAAACCTTGCATCACCAAGACAGCAGACCAGGACCCTCAGCCCTCTAACAAGACCCTCGATCTAGTTTCCACCATCAGGCTACGAGGATTTTTTATTATTCATGATAGAGTAGACTACTTATGACGAGATGTTTGCATCATGTGTGTCTACTATTGATGTAATTTAAAATCATTTTGTATGAGAACATTTGAATTAGTTTTGATCTAAGTATGAGAATGCCTACCTGTGTGTCATACATATATATATATATATATATATATATATATATATATATATATATATACATATATATGCTTGCATTGAATGTTTTTATAGGTTTTTGACTGGTGTGTCTACAATCCAATCCTCAGAATGATAAAGCACTTCACTCTTCAGAACTACCTCAGACTTCGCACTTTAGGGGGAAATCTGTTACATGTTATTTTGTCACCATGAGATTTTACTATCTTATAGGTTCCTTAGTGCCTATGCTTTAGCTACCTTAGGGTCAAAAACCAAATAATTTCTAAACCAAGTATTGGGGTGGAGAAAAGCTCATTACAAAACCCTTAAAGTCTAACTCGTGCTTTTCCTAGCTCTTATGATCATGAGATACTTTCTCCCTATAGCTGTGACATCTGCGTTCTTTATATAAAACTTAGGAACTACATAAACAATCAAATAAAGGAAAACATAAGTTCTAGAAGCCCAGCTGGATGAATATTCTCCCAAATGGAAGCTTCTAGAGGTGCGATCAGTTCAAGCTTTATCCCTCCACTCATGGAGCTCTATCCCTTCACTCATGGAGTTTATCCCTTGGTATATGGAGCTCAAATCCCTTCATGAGAGGAATCCACCCCCCTCTTCATGGAACTGAAACTACCTCCATTTCCCTATAAATTGAGCTCATGTTTCAGTCTCAAGGGTAGATTGTACCTTGTATATGGTAATTGCTGAAGAAATTCCTAAGAGAGCATACTCTCTATACTAGTCATTATTGGTATGAGAATGATCACACACTCATGTCCATAACTTCATGCTAGTTTAGAGAGAAGAAGGTTTGACAATCTTAAGGAGGAACGATTGTTTAGGACCCCAGGAGGAACTTGTACAACATCAAGGTGACGGGTTGTAAAGTTACTCTTTTCATACAAGATAATACATATGGATCTCCTTTTCTCATTGAGTTGTTCTTGTTTCTATTTGAATAATTCAATACTCGGATTCCTTGATCACTGAGTTATATTATATTTTCTCAATTATTATATGTTAAGGTGCTTTTAATTATTTTTTCTGTCTTTGATTGTAGGTTCTCATTATTGAAGAAGCCTCCTTGGAACAACTGGATAAAAGGTTGCACCGAACGTTGAATTTCAAGGTAGGAGCATGTCCTCTTTATTTGTTTATAATAATTCTGAATTGCAAATGATCTAGAGAAAATGATTTACAAATGGATGTTTGTTTCTAGCTATCCATAGGATACTAGGGAGATCTCTCATGTCCTTGAGAGGATTTATGCATAACAATGGTTGGGGAATGATGGTTTTGACTGGTGTTTAGATCGTTCAAGGGGACATATGGTTATGGTACAATCAGGGGTTAATGGATTGGGGTTTACTGATAATTCTTCGACATGTATATATATGTGTTGTAACACTAAAAGGAATATAATGAAAAATCAAGCTGGTAGTCCTGATTTGGGATCGAGGGGAAAATATCTGTGTATATATGTTTTATGTTTTATTCTCTCGCTATAGTTTATTTTTTTTTTCTCAGATTCGTTTGCAGATAATTTATGTACAGGGTTAAAACCTAAATTTGGTATCAAATCTATTTCAGCTTCAAGGGGACACCTTTTCTGTTGAGGGGTTTTTCTCTCGAGCCTGTGGTAGACCCTATTCAGTGGGAGATCTGTGGGATCAATTCTTGTGGTAAAAGAATATGGTGAGCTATGGAAAGATAGAGATCGAGAAATTTAATCATCATATTTTTGAGTTGTGGAAGCTCAAGATGGAGGATCTACTGGTGGATAAAGATAAGTGGATCGTAGTGGATACAGGTACTAAACCAACAACAATGTCAGATGAGAAATTCAATTATTTACTGAAAATGTCACCCATTATCTGTGACGATATGAGCTCATTGACACTCATACTTACCTCCTCATGAGTCTTACCTCTTGTTCCCCTAATATTCCAAACACCGAGCTGGAAGAAAAACCCTAAAAATCTCTGAAGCCTAAGTCATAAGGTAACAAAATGAAACCTTCTTCGTTTTTCAGCTGGGAATGCGCGGGTAATGTGAAAACTTCGTTCAGACGCATTTTCAGTGTAATGCAATAGTACTTACAACCAAAAGTAAGCGCGAAAAAGAAACATGAAAAGACAGATTTGGTGACTCTAGAAGGTTTTGGATGAGATTTTTTGGGGATGAGTACGCTTTAGTAAGGTGCATGTATCCCACACCTTAAGGAACTAATCCCTTGATGTGAGGATCCTATCCCTTTGAAGGAGGGTTCTATCCCTTTAAAGGTGGAATCCTAACCTCCTCATCTGCTCTATAAAAGGAGGCATTGGGTAGCCTCAAAAGGTTAAGTTTTTGGAGGTTAAGAAAACTAATGGAGGATTGAAGAGGTCAAGCTTAAGAATATTGAAGAAGATTTTGGGTTAACTAAGACTTTTTTGAGGAGAGATCACATACCTCTATTTGTCTTGGTTGAAAGAGTGAAAGACTTATCAAAGTAGAGGAGACTCCTGCTTCGGACCCCGGGAAGGCCTTTCGAACATCAAGGCTAAGGTTGTAAGGTTCTTCTGTATATTTTAAGATTAATACAATCAAGTTCTGTTTTTCTCAATAAATTGTCATTCGATTGTTTATTTCAATAAGTTGTCGTTTGATCGTTTATTTCATAGATTCCTTGATCACTATGATAGGTATGTTTTATGATTATTTGTTATACAGGTGCTATTGATATTTTCTTGTTTGTGATTGCAGATCAACGTAAGATGATACTTTCTTGTGACAAAAGGGCCCTTGTTGCGACGAAGGATTATTGATACGATGGAAGCACTACGACCACAAATAAGCATTTGGATCTAAGGTAGGATCGACACCTTCATAGCATTTAATTGTAAAACGAATATATCTAGAGAAAGACAAACTTAGTTGTTCGTTTGTTGCTAGACTGTCTTCTGACACTAGGGAGATCGGTCTTGTCATAAGAATAGTTGATCGTCAAAATATTAGCGACTCCTTTGGGTATTTGAAAGTCTTCAGCCGGTTTCTGGGTATTAGCTTTGGGTCAATTGTCACCAAGCCATCTGCAGTGTCGTTATGTGTTCAAGAGGACAGTTAAAATAAACCATTCATCTGCAAAATATCTGTCATCCATTTTGACCATCCCTGAGTCAGTCCTTGCCAATATATTTTCAAAAATTGATCTATGATTTCGTGTTGTGGGCTTGCCTACGACGGATCACTTTCTATCGACGACAGCTCATTATCTAGGAAGTTGATCCAGAAATCGTCAGTACCTTGAAATCTGCATGCCTCAATGGCAGGTTTCTCGCCTTCAACGACAGGTTGCATCATTGACCTTCGATCGAATGATTCCGTGACATGTTCGACTTCAGCTCATTCATTCACATTTCATGGATTGTACTGAGTACTTTGAGAGCCATTGACATTACTGGTGGTTTCTCTCACACTTATTAACAGTTCACATCATTGACTGGTAATCAAGTGGTTTCTACCATGTTCGACTTCAACACATTTATTCACATGGATAGAATCGTACTAGTTCGAGATGCGGAAATCAAGACCCTGGATCTAGTTTCCACCATCCAGGCTGCGAGGAGTTTTATTATTATACAGTAGACTATTCATTACAGATGGCTGCGCCCATGCTGTGTCTACACTATTGATGTAATATTAAAATCATTTCTGTATCAGAACAATTTTAGTTAGTTTTTGATCTGAGTATGGGAATGCCTACCTCAGCGATGATATGATTACATATATATATTTTTCATTGAATGTTTTTACAGGTTCTGACTGGGGTGTCCACAGGATGATCCTTTAAATGATAAAGTACTTCACTCTTCATATATGATAGACTTCATCTTCATCTATTTCAGACTTCACACTTTAGGGGGCAATCTGTTACACTAAAAAATGTCACCCTGACATTCTACTAACTGTATGAGCTCATTGACACTCATACTTACCTCCTCTGCAAGTCTTACAACCTTTGTTCCCTATTCCAAGCCTCAGAACTGGAAGAAAAACCCTAAAAATCTCTGAAACTCAGGGTACGGAGGTAACATGAAACCTTCTTGCGTTTTTAGCTAGGGTACTCAGGTAATGTGAAGAGAAACTACGTTTTAGAACGCATTTTTCCAGTGTAATGCCTGCGGTACCCCTGTAAAGTCAAAAAGCGCGAAATAAAAATGAAAAAATTGAATTTTGGTCAATTCTAGAAGGTTTTGGATGAGATTTTTTGGGGATGAATACGCTTTAGTAAGGTGCATGTATCCCACACCTTAAGGAACTAATCCCTTGATGTAAGGAGCCTATCCCTTTGAAGGAGGATTCTATCCCTTAAAAAGTGGAATCCTAACCTCCTCATCTGCTCTATAAAAGGAGGCATTGGGTAGCCTCAAGGGGTTAACAAAAGTTAAGAAAACTAACGGAGGATTGAAGAAGTTAAGTTAAGATTTTTGAGTTGAAGTGTTGTTTGAGATTTAGACTTCTTGCTGCTAAGCTTTTGAGAGGAAAGATCACATACCTCTTTTTGCTCCTGAAGGAAGAGTGAAAGACTTATCAAAGTAGAGGAGACTCTTGCTTCGGACCCCGGGAAGGCCTTTCGAACATCAAGGCTAAGGTTGTAAGGTTCTTCTGTATATTTTAAGATTAATACAATCAAGTTCTATTTTTCTCAATAAATTGTCATTCGATTGTTTATTTCAATAAGCTGTCGTTTGATCATTTATTTCATAGATTCCTTGATCACTATGATAGGTATGTTTTATAATTATTTGTTATACAGGTGCTACTGATATTTTCTTGTTTGTGATTGCAGATCAACGAAAGATGATACTTTCTTGCGACAAAAGAGCTCTTGTTGCGACGAAGGATTATTGATGCGATGGAAGCACTACGACCACAAATAAGCATTTGGATCTAAGGTAGGATCGACACCTTCATAGCATTTAATTGCAAAACGAATATATCTAGAGAAAGACAAACTTAGTTGTTCGTTTGTTGCTAGATTGTCTTAAACCTTGCTAAGGGAGATCGATCTTGTCCGCAAAACTTGATTTATCAAAATCAACACTAGAGAAGAGGGGGTGGTCAGAAGGCAAAGAGCACAATACAGTTGTGTATCTCAGATTTAGTATTTTTGAATGTATCTGGGTAAGACATGCCAAATATTTTGTGGGACAAGCTAGGGATTTTGTACCAATCTAAGTCTCTGGTGAATAAATTGTTCCTATGGAAAAAGATGTATAACCTGAGGATGAAGGATGGAGACTCAGTGATAGAGCATCTAAACCTCTTCAATACTATGCTAAGTCCGCTGTTATCTGTTGATATTAAAATCTTAGATGAAGTTAAGTGAATCATTTTGTTGTGTTCTCTACCAGATTCATGGGATAGTCTGGTTATTGCAATAGGTAGCAATACAACTACCATGAATTTTGATGACATTGTCTCAGCCTTGCTGTCGGAGGAAATGAGACAGAGAAATATGGAGGTCCAGAATGGAGATGCCTTATCTGTACAAGGAAGGTCCCAGAACATAAACAAGAATAAGGTTTCGAGTGGGAGATCTAAATCTAGAGGGAGATCTAAATCTAGAGGGAGATCTAAATCTCCAGTAAATTTTTTAAATTTGTGCTAGAAATGCGGAAAGGAAGGGAATTACAAAAAGGAATGCAGATCTAAATCTCCTGAGAAAGGAAAGGGATCTGATGATGCTCCTTCTACAGAGGAAAAAACCACCTCACATGAAGGATGTTTATTTAGCTTCTTCTTCAAACACACATGTAGATCATGAGGCATGGTTGATTGACTCAGGTGCATCCTTTCACTTCACTCCCCATAAGGAGTGGTTCTGCGAGTCCGAGAAGTATGATGGTGGTGATGTCTTCTTAGGGGATGATAGGAAGGCCAAAATTGTCGAATGTGGAAAAGTCAAGTTGAAGCTACAAGGTGGAAGGATTATAACACTTCCTGGTGTTCTGCATATTCCTTCATTAGCCATAAATCTGATTTCTATAAGAAATATGGATGATGCAGGTTTAAAAACAGTGTTCGAGAAAGATACCTACAAGATGGTTCGGGGAGCACTGATATTAATGCGGGGAGTTTGGATTGGAACTTTGTACAAGCTTCAGGGTAGCACTATTATTAATGATGGGTGCAACAGTTCTGTGGTTCTTGAAATTGGAGTGGAAAGCCTACTGGTCTCTGGAGAAAAGACCATGCTATGGCATCAAAGTCTTGACATATTGGATATAAGGGCCTTCAGACACTACATGGAAATTTTATTGATCTGAAAATGACCCGAGTTACTTAGCTCTATTTCAGAGATCGAATATAGGGGCATTTACTGGATATGTCACCTTGATGATGAGATCTAGAGGCTACCTGGCCCTCTACATACTTTTCCTATAGAACTTTAAAAAAATTAACGCTTAGTTATTTAACATATGGAATTTTAAACCAAGATTGTTTCTAGTTCTTTGTACAACATGTGATTGGAAAATTTAACTGAACAGTTACTATGGGAATTAACTGTTAGGCATGAAATAAAGATTAAACCATTTAAAATGAATCTCAAAAATCATATCATAGACAAAGATGTTTTGTGACAGAGTTTGTCCCACCTGGACTACGTCTCTGATTCCACCTCAGAATGGTGCATCCGTTGTATTTTAAAAGCTGAGAGAAAATGTGCTACAAGGAATTATCAGTTTCACTACTGATGTTGTAGACATGGACCTTCTCTTGAACAGGCTAACTGCTACAACTCATTTCTCTCAAAACATAAGAAAGGACATGGATGAATTGCACACTAACAACAACTAAGGACTAAAGTTATCAGGACCTTCGACATACTGGTGGCTGAAAGAGTTTCTGCATGTTGAAGTTGAACTCGTTGATTATCAACGTACTTCAATATTTATGCAAGTATGACGCTTTGCATCTTCAATAAGGTACAAAGAACAAACTCTCCACCAATACTTTACCTGTCGTCTGAAGAGGGCCTACTTCCTCCTGAAGTAGGGAAAACGCTCCTCTCTTGAGATCTCACTCTCAAAAACTTCTCTTCAAAAAGTGCTTACACTCTTCATTAAATTACAATGAAAAATGCTCTCTTACACTCTCTCATGAGGTGCTCACATGCTCTTCATTACATTACAAAGAGAAATGCTCTCTTACACTCTTCAAAAGTGCTCACACCTCTCTCTTCAAAAAGTGCTCATACACATACTTCAAAAGTTCTCACATCTCACACTTAACTTATGGAAAGAATAACATGCTCTCTTTTATACATAAGAGCTTCTATTATCAAGGCTTACAATCTGCCTCAAATCAACATTTGCTGTATTTGGAAATTTGTTGGAGTTTGTTTAGTGGTGATAAGGTTCAAATCACATTATTCATGAACCTCTTAAACTTGATCCTTCATTCAGTTTGAAAGCCATATGGAATCATTCCACCTCAAGGCTTGATCTTCAAACTTGGTTTTTGTATTTAGAAATCTGTTTGGAGATTTTTAGGTGATTATAAACATTGAATCAGCTTATCCATACATGCACCTTTGGATTTGGTTCTATCACATAGGATTCAATCCCATTTTAATAGCTCAGATTTTAATTCAAAAACCCACATAAAACTTATCATAAGGTCTTCTCTGATGGTAAATAGAAGCACCTGAGAGTTCATTACCTAAGGTTATAAGCAGTCCGTGACTATGTCGGCGGTCAAAAAGTCTTCTTCATAGTCTCTTATTTGACAGGTTGAACACAGTGACGTGGCTCTACGCTAGTCACATGACCTGGATATAACGAGTTCTACGTGTGGCTTAGATTCGGTTTCAATATGCGGACTTGGACTTAACCTGTTTGCCAAGCCAGCAACTACCTCACGGCAGTGAGATGGCTACAACTCCGATAGCAGCTTCAACTCTTGTTCACATTGTTCAGGTCTGAAAACGCATGGTTTGGATAAACTTTGCGAAGATTTCTGGAAACATATGGTTTGTAAAAACCGAGCCTTTGAACATCGAAGTTCGAACTTCTGACACTTAGTTAGAGAAGTTTTACTTAGCCAGTTTGAAATCTTACTCCAAACCTTTGACATGCGTTATTACATAGGTTTCACAAAACCCGACTTTCGACATTCAAACTTTGTAATATGGGTTTTTCAAACTTTTACAAATCCGACCCATTTACAATAAGGTTCTTTGACATATGGGTTAATACAATCCGACAACTTTAATAAGGTTTATGATGACCCATTCGAACTTTATAAATTAGTTCGAATATTTAAAATGCAGATTTAATATGACATTTCATCAAACCTTTGATAAGTTTTATGCACCATAGTTTTAAAACCCCTTTTCGCTTTATAAAAACCTTTTACACTTAGGACTTTGACCCTACAGGTTTTTCACCATAGAAATTTTGTGCCTAATGGTTTCTGAAATCCATTCTCTGAACCTTTTCAATAAGGTTTATGGTTTGATTTTGATGCTAGGGAATTTTAAGTCCATAAGTTTAGAAAACTTAGGAATAGGACTTAGTTTAACAATTCGCCCTAGGAATAGAATTTGGCTTTTAAAAAAGAAAACATTAGAAATTTTGGACCTTTACGAAAAGACTTTGAACAATTTTACGTACATAAGTCTAATAACAATCTCTGTTGTTTTCTGTCGCAGGTCGATTTGACGGTGTCGTTGATTGGCACTTTTGGACGTTTGCTGGAGTCACATTTGAAGCCGATGTTGATCGCTATCGCACATCTGAAATTTACAATTTTAATGATCATCTTGATCAATTATTACATAATTGACAATTAAAACATTTCAAATAACCATCTTGGTTGACTGAGTAATTTTGATAGAACTTTAACATTTCTAAAGTTGGATCACACCTCCCAACTAAAAGAAGTTTTGGTTCTCCAAAAGTTTTATTTATAATGCTTTTGAAAAACAATTCAATCCTAGAACCTAGTTACAATCTTACTAGATCTAGATATTACAAAATAATTTAAACATATGGAATGAAATCGACCCAATTCCATTCAGTACTTGTTTGATCTTCAGCAGGTGACTTGGGTTCTTCCCGAGCTGCTAGTAGTGGTATTGTTTCCTTCGGAAGCATTGGACAATTGTCTTGAACATGCCCTGGCAGTTTACAGTTTGAACAAGTTTTCTCCCTCTTGCTTGATGATGAGTTTCTGGAGTTACTTGCTGATTGAAACGAGACTGACTATGATCGCTTCTTTACCTGTAATGCCAGATCACTATCTGACGGATGACTCTTCGTTGCACTGACTTTCTTGCTGTAAGCCTTTTGTTTCCAGTAGTGTTCCACACAATGCCACTGACTCTTACAGAATGTGCAAGGATAAATCCTTTTAACTATTTCAATTATCCAGTTCTGATAAAAGAAATCATCGTCAGAATCATTACTAGTTGAGGACTAAGGTTTCTTACCTTTGAACTTCTTCGGTAGCAGTTCTGGATGCTTTGACCAACATCGGTCAGAAATGTGACCAAACTTCCCGCAATAGTCACACTTTAACACATCACATCCGAGACCCAGATTTTTGGGTCTTTCTTGTACCTGGATAGGTTGCAATCTTCCTTTCCCAATGTTTTCCCAAGCCTTCACCTTCACGATACCCGATGGCTTTCATCATTTACAAGCCTTTTCTTTCAAGGATCAAACTGAGTTTCTAGCTGGAAAACTCGTCAGATTCAGAATCACTTTCTGCTGAAATAAGTAAGTCCACATTATCTTCTGCTTGAGAATGGGAAAATGAGCCAATGGCTTCTCTTGCTGACTTTGGTGAAGATGAGAGAGAAGAACTGCTGGCAGGAAAGTGGGCTTTTTCCATCAGCCCATCTTTCATAAGAAGGGCCCCTTCCTCTTTAGTTTTCTTCAAGTCTTCTAATTATATCATGAACTTTGCAGTTATCATTATCGAGAGCTTCCACCGTGCAACGATGCGGCATTCTCTGCCGAACCTGCAAATTGTGGAATCTTCGGAGGAGTTCCTCGGCTTTTCCAGCCGTGAGTATTCTTGCCCATCTTATTACAAAGTTCTTAACTTGTTGATACCCGCTTGATACGAAAATGACCGAAGGTTACTTGCTCTATTTGAGAGGTCCACTTTGTGGCGGGCGTTTCTTGGATCAGTCACCCATCGAGAAAAAGGAAAAATCTGAGTGGGCCCTCTACAGACTCCGCCTATAGAAATTTAAAACAATTAACGCTCAGGTTATTTAACATGCGGAATTTTAAACCAAGATCGTTTCTAGTTCTTTGTACAACATGTGATTGGAAAATTTAATTGAACAGTTACTATGGGAATTAACTGTTAGGCACGAAATAAATATTAAACCATTTCACATCAATCTCACAAATCATACCATAGACAAAGATTTTTTGTGACAGAGTTCATCCCACCTGGACTACGTCTCCAGGTCTGCCTCAGAATGTTGTGTCCATTGTATTTTAAAAGCCGAGAGAAAATGTGCTACAAGGAATTATCAGTTTCACTACTAATGTTGCAGACATGGACCTTCTCTTGAATAGGCTAACTGCTACAACTCCTTTCTTTCTAAACATAAGAAAGGACATGGATGAATCGCACACTAACAACAACTGAGGACTGAAGTTATCAGGACCTTCGACATACTGGTGGCTGAAAGAGTTTCTGCATGTTGAAGTTGAACTCGTCGATTATCAACGTACTTCAATATTTATGCAAGTATGACGCTTTGCATCTTCAATAACCTGTAAAGAAAAAACTCTCCACCAATACTTTATTTGTAGTCTGAAGAGGGCCTACTTCCTCCTGAAGTAGGGAAAATGCTCCTCTCTTGAGATCTCACTCTCAAAAACTTCTCTTCAAAAAGTGCTTACACTCTCCATTAAATTACAATGAAAAATGCTCTCTTACACTCTCTCAAGAAGTTCTCACATGCTCTTCATTACATTACATAGAGAAATTCTCTCTTACACTCTTCAAAAGTGCTCACACCTCTCTCTTCAAAAAGTGCTCATACACACAGTTCAAAAGTGCTCACATCTCACACTTAACTTATGGAAAGAATAACATGCTCTCTTTTATACATAAGAGCTTATATTATCAAGGCTTACAATCTGCCTCAAATCAACATTTGCTGTATTTGGAAATTTGTTGGAGTTTGTTTAGTGGTGATAAGGTTCAAATCACATTATTCATGAACCTCTTAAACTTGATCCTTCATTCAGTTTGAAAGCCATATGGAATCATTCCACCTCAAGGCTTGATCTTCAAACTTGGTTTTTGTATTTAGAAATCTGTTTGGAGATTTTTAGGTGATTATAAACATTGAATCAGCTTATCCATACATGCACCTTTGGATTTGGTTCTATCACATAGGATTCAATCCCATTTTAATAGCTCAGATTTTAATTCAAAAACCCACATAAAACTTATCATAAGGTCTTCTCCGGCGGTTATGCTAACCGCGCGGAGTTTGTTACCTGCAACGTGTGAACAGTCCGGCAGCTATCCTGGCGGTCAAGGTCTTCTTCCCGATGGTCTCTTCGCTGGCATTTTCTTGACGTGGCTCTGCGCTGGTCACATGACACGGTTCTACAATTATTTGATGTGGCTTCCGAAGTGGTTTCAATACGCAGTTTGGACTTAACACCGGTGTTGTATTACCTGGCATCCACTCACACGCTAATGATCGAGACAGCTACAACTCCGCTGGCAGCTTCAAACTCTTGTTCACATTGTTCCGGTCACAAGGCGCTGTAGTTTGGATAAACTCTACGGGATTTCAATTATATGGTTTTAATAAAAACCCGAGCCTTTGAACATTGAAGTTCGAACTTTGACGTAGTTCAAATTTTTACAACGTGGATTTGATATTACTCCAAACCTTTGACATGCGTTATTACATAGGTTTCATAAAACCCGACTTTCGACATTCGAACTTTGTAATATGGGTTTTTCAAACCTTTAAAAATCCGACCCATTTACAATAAGGTTCTTTGACATATGGGTTAATACAATCCAACAACTTTAATAAGGTTTATGATGACCCATTCGAAATTTATAAATTAGTTCGAATATTTACAATGCGGATTTAATATGACATTTCATCAAACCTTTGATAAGGTTTATGCACCATAGTTTTAAAACCCCTTTTTATTTTATAAAAACCTTTTACACTTAGGAATTAATCCCTAAAGGTTTTTCACCATAGAAATTTTGTGCCTAAGGGTTTTTGAAATCCATCCTCCGAACCTTTTCATTAAGGTTTATGGTTTGATTTTGATGCTAGGTACTTTTAAGTCCATAAGTTTAGAAAACTTAGGAATAGGACTTAGTTTAATAATTCACCCTAGGAATAGACTTTGGCTTTTACAAAAGTGGACATTAGACATTTTGGCTCTTTACGAAAAGACTTTGAAAAATTTTACTTACATAAGTCTTATAACAATCTCTGTTGTTTTCTGTCGCAGGTCGATTTGATGATATTGTTGATTGGGGCTTTTGGAAGTTTGCTGGAGTCGCATCTGAAGACGATGTCGATCGCTGTCGCACATCTAAACTTTACAATTTTAATGATCATCTTGATCAATTATTACATAATCGACAATTACAACATTTCAAATAACCATCTTGGTTGACTGAGTAATTTCGATACAACTTTAAAAATTCTAAAGTTGGACATTTATGGTAGAAGGTATGTCTAATTTCTCTCTAGATTTTGATTTCTGTGAACATTTTGTATATGGGAATCAAAATCGGGTGAGTTTTCCTTCTGGTGCTAAGAGGGCGAACAAGATATTAGAGCTTGTGCATAATGATGTGTTTGGACCTGTGTTGGTTCCATCACTTGGAAAATCTATGTACTACGTCTCATTCATAGATGAATTCTCAAGGAATACATGGATATATTTCTTGAGGAAGAAACCTGAAGTCTTTAACAGATTTAAAGAATTTAAGGCTCTGGTGGAAAACCAAACAAAGATGAAGATAAAGGTGCTGAAGATAGATAATGGTGGAGAGTTTTGCACGAAGGAATTTGAAGAATTTTGTAAGAAGTGTATTATAGCATGATAGAAGACTAATCCATACACACCTCAACAAAACAAAGTTGTAGAAAGAATGAACAAAATGCTGATGGAAAAGGAAAGAAGCATGCTCAGTGGTACTAGGTTAGGACATGAATTCTGGGTAGAAGCAGTGGAGACTGCATGTTACCTGGTTAACATATCACCTTCATCATCGTTGGAGATAAGACTCACATGACGTATGGACTGGTAAGAAACCCTCTCTTTCACATTTGAGGGTATTTTGATGTGATGAATTTGTACATGTTCCAAAGGAGAAAAGGACCAAGTTGGATAATAAATTTGAAAGGTGCATCTTTATTGGGTATAAGGATGGTTTAAAAGGTTACAAGCTTTGGAACCAAGAAACAAGGAAGGTTGTGTACAACCGAGATGTGGTGTTTAGAGAGGTGAAAGATGTTGTTAAACATGAAGTACTACCAAAGGAACTTGAGAAGATAGAGTTTGAGCTAAAGGAGGATGAATCAACCTCTACAACGGAAGAAGATTCATAAGAGGAAGAGCCACAAACTCCAGCTGTGAGAAGATTAGTTCGGGAAAGAAGGAAACCAGAAAGGTATAGTCCATATACTTTCTATTAAAATTTTTCTTTAACTATAACTGATGATCATCCTAGAAATATCATGGAGTCAGTTGATTCAGAGGATGGAAAACTATGGAAGGAGGCCATGGTTGATGAAATGGCATCCTTGCACAAAAATGAGGCATCGGATCTGGTGGAGTTGTTGACTGGAAGGAAGCCCATCGAGAGAAAATGGGTGTTTAAGAAGAAGATGAATGTATAATGAAAGGTGGAGAAATACAAAGCTCGATTGGTAGCAAAAGGTTATTCCTAGGTTCCTGGAATTGATTTTGGTGATATTTTTTCTCTTGTTTCCAAGGTTACTTCTATTAGATTAATTTTATCTGTTGTTGTTGCATTTGATTTTGAGGTAGAACAGATGGATGTGAAGACAACATTTCTTCATGGGTATCTGGAAGAGGATTTCTACATGAAGCAACCTAAAGTCTTTATGGTGAAGGGTAAGAAAGAACTGGTATGCAGGTTAAAAAAGTCTCTATATGGGTTAAAACAGTCACCAAGGATGTGGTATCAGAAATTTGATACCTATATATGGGGACTTGGCTTCACCAAAATAAAATAGGATCACTGTGTGTAATTAAAATTAATTGGTGACAGTGTTATTTATTGGTCTTGTATGTGGATGATATGTTTTTGATTGGAAATGACAAAAAAAATATCTAGGATTTTAAGACCTAATTGTTCTCCAAATTTGACATGAAGGATCTTGGTGCTGCAAACTATATTTTGGGCATGTAAATTAAGAGAGATCGGGCAAAGAGGAAGCTCTGGTTAAACCAGAGGAAGTATGTCGAGACAATATTACAGAGGTTCAATTTGAAGGATAGTAACTAGTGAAGGTTCCTATTCGTATAGGTGTAAAGCTATCTGATGAACAATGTCCCAAGACACACGAAGAGGAGGAGGATATGTCCCGTGTTCCATATGAAAGTGCAGTGGGTAGCCTAATGTGTGCAATGGTCTATACTAGACCAGAAATTGCACATGCAGTGGGAGTATTGAGCAGGTTTATGTCAAAACTAGGCAAGAAGCATTGAACAACAGTGAAGCAGGTTTTCAGATATTTGTGTGGCACTATTGATTATGGTTTGGGCTACTAGGGAAGATCGAGATTGGATAGAGTATTGGAAATTTGTGGTCTTGTTGATGCAAACTGGGCTGGAGATATGGACGAATGAAGATCTACAAGTGGGTATTTATTTAGCCTATTTGGAGGTGCATTCATTTGGATGAGTAAAAGACAGTCTATAGTGGCTCTATCAACTACATAGGCATAATACATGGCAACCACTCATGAAAGCAAGGAATCATTTTGGTTGCAGAGATTGTGTTCAAGTATGGGGTTGATGCAGTGAGCTATAAGGATATATTGTGATAGCCAAAGTGAAATTTTCTTGGCTAATAACCCTGCTTATCATTCAAAGACAAAGCACATTGATGTTCAATATCACTTTGTGAGAGATATGGTTGAGGATAAAAGGGTGTTGCTGGTAAAGGTGGACACTTTGAAGAATGTTGCAGATGCATTGACAAAGTCTGTGAGCACTCAGAAGTTCTCTTGGTGTAGAGAAACAATGGGTGTTGCAGAGTTGGACTAATGAATAAGATCTCCTGTGCTCTCCTGCGGAAAGGAAACAACAAGTGGTAGAATGTTAGGTATGTGTTATATTCTTTCTACGTCATTAGTCGCAAGTGCAGGGGAGGGGGGGGATAGAGCCCATTTTACATTGCGCTAGGTGCAATAGGGGGGTCACAGGGGGGCGAAAGCCCCCCTGTTCAGGGTCTGGGGCAATGCCCCAAGAAAAAAAATTTGGATCCTATTTTTCGGTGGACAGACCTGCCCATAGTTTCGTGCATGGGTTTGCACATGGTTTTGGGGCATGATGGTTTTCAGCCCCTAGTATTTTGTAGATCTGGTCAAGGGAACTACAGTAATGTTCTAATCCAGGGTTAATGGATTGGGGTTTATGAATGCTTCTATATGTATATATATGTGTTCTAACACTAAAAGGAATATAATGAAAAATCAAGCTGGTAGTCCTGATTTGGGATCCAAGGGAAAATTTCTATGTATATATATTTTATGTTTTATTCTCTCACTATTGTTTATTTTTTGTTTTTAAGATTCGTTTGCAGATAATTTTTGTACAGGATTAAAACCTACAAGTTAAAAATGGAGGAGATTTTTTCTCTTGCTAAGGATACAAGGATTAAATACTTAGAATATTTAGTGGTAAATATAGGATACGATCCCTCAAATATGAAGGATGTAGAGGAGATAATCAGAAAGAAGAATGTTGATATAGCAGCATTGAGAAAAAATTTGAAGTTGTCAGCCACTGAAGATCCTCTTACCAAGGATATTGAGGAGACAGAGACCCAAAAGACTGACATGATGAAGCTCATCATAGAGAAAAATGCACAAATAAGATAGATGGAGACTGAGATGGAAAAAATGATCGAATAAAAGGAACATACTACAATGTTTTCCATGGTTCCATTAGATGTTGTACCTATTACAACCATTCCTACAGCTACACCATCTACTCCATAGAATACACAGACAATAGATGGTGTTGAATAGTTGACTAAGGTAGTTTAAAATATGTCCATCCAGACAAAAGAGATTAAGAAGCTGCAGGACCAGGTTAAAAAGTTACAATGCCGGAGGACAAGGAGTGAAGCTTCCCATTCAGCAGAAGCACAAAGAGATTGGAAGTTGATAGAAATATTGCAGAAGTTAGAAAGAGAATCATCAATAAGAAAAACCTTGTCCTAAGCCAAGGAAATCATCTGGGTAGACATCATGAAATCCATTGCAGAAATATGGCCCTACATCCAGATTATATTTTAACAAAAGGAGTTAATAGAAAGGTGCAACTAATTCTATAATAGATATCAAGCAAGAACTGGGAGAAATGCCTACAACAACAACATACATCATCAAGGTTTGAAACTCTAAAAACATATATGAATTGGATGATTTAGGAGTAGATGACAGGACATAAAATATTTTGGAAGTGAAGAGGATTCTTACTAAGAAGAATCTAGTTGTTCAGCCAGAAGAAAAGTGCCACAGTCTAGAGATAGAAGTTAACAGATTCTTTACCAGAATTTAGCCTTTAACACAGAAGGGTCTACCTTCTTTATTTGTGAGTAATGATAAGTTGATTTCTTATGAATATTATGTCAAGAAATTGAAGGAGATTGCCAGGGACAACACCAAATTTGCAAGCATCAAAGGCAACATGATAGACAGAGAATTTTTGGAAGCTACGGGTAATGATTCTTCATCCAACATGAAGTAAATCATATTTTTGTTGTAAAAACCACTTTTTCTAGATACACAAAGTTGATGAGATTTACCGCAATGTAATTAAGTTTACCATCCCAGATGAAGATCGATGGATAAACTCTGCGAATTACAGGATTGAGCAGTAATTTGGATATAGTAAGCGCGGGCCAATACATGAGCCAACACATGAGCCAACGCAACCTAGAAATAGGTCTATTCAGCAATTGCTTCCTCCAAAATAGTACCATCATTCTAGATCATTGTACACTGTGCTTATTATTTTGTAACAGTTCGATTTTATTTTTGGATATTACTCTAATAATACACTATCGGTTGAGACAATGATTGTGTAAATAATTTTTGTATTTAGTATAAATACTTCACTATTCGAAGTATTAAGGGTTGATTACTGAGTATAATTTATTATAAGCATTGTAATTTCCAACTGTTGGCAGCATCAATAATACAAGGACATTTTCACAGGATTCATGTGGTGTATTCACTGGTGATGATTTTTCTTCTGTAATCATGTTATTCATTGTTTTTCCTTTCTTTGTAATTCTGAAAATATTAATTGTATAAAAAAAAACTGTGATGAATAGGATATGTTACTTTCAGAACCTTATTATAATTGTTTTCAATTGACGTGTTTTCTGTTGAGGTCAAATTGAAGAATACTTCACTGCTCTTCAATTTCTACTGAATTCTACATTTCATAATCCACTTAAAATCTTAAAATATCCAGTCAATGCAACCTAGCTTTCCCTGTGAGACTCCTTCAAAAATTGATGCAGATCCATTTAAATATTTAGACTTCATAGCCCAATGGAAATATAGCCATTTAATAAACCAAACAATCCAAATCAAACAAATAATCAGTACAATAATAACTAGCCTAAAATTCACTCAAAACATAGCTAAATTTTACAGAGAGATCCCTCTTTGAAGCTGCCAGGTCTAGATCCCAGCTTCCACAGTGGTTTTGATGATTTCCTCTATGTTTATTCTCACAATCTCATAAATTACAGAATGATAACATAGCGGCAACCATACTGGGGAACAATTGAAAATATTGTAATTTTCTTTGAATTCATAACCCTAGTTAAAAAAATGTATGATAGGAATATTTCAAGAGATTGTTTCCTTTTTATTTTTGTAAATAATAATTGAGTGTGTGCCCCTTAGATTTCAATTCTGGCTCCCAAAATAGCTTACACTAGATCTCATCCTGATCCAAAGCTTGCAGTTATTGTTGATGATCCTGAAAAACCGTTGAGAAGAAAATGTATAGCAAAGAGTCAACGAAGTAGCGTTCCTCCCCATAGAGAAGATTCTCTCCCCAAATATTTTGTTAGCCTAAAAGACATTGAATTTGACTTACCTTTTGAACATAGTTTGTTTAGAACTAATTTAACCAATTGGGTAGATCAAATAGTGGTAGACCAAGCTACATTAAGACGTCATTATTTTGAAGTACAGTCTACCCAACCTGATATTGACCTTGAAATTATTCAAGATTTTGATAAATTGCAAGGTTTAGTTTCAGGTCTTGACCTTTATGTTCATGAGACATATATCCAACAGTCTGTTAAACTCTCTGCCTTGACTTATTTTGTAGGTTCATCCACCTCATCACAATTTGTGCATCCCAGATAATCTAGCCCTACGCCTACTCTGGTAGTTTCTCATCAAGAAACTCAAACCCAAATCTTCTCCCCAATCCTCAACCATAATCCAACCTTCATCCTCATCAAAACCTCAAGTTTCAGTTCAACCTCTACCTCTAATTCAGCTTCCACCTTTCATCCAAAAACCATCTTTGATTCATCCACATATTGTTCATCCTCATATACCTATAATGGAAGCTATATATGCTCCACTTGTTCTTCAAGCTCCTTTGGAAAACATGACACAGGATTATCAAACAAGGATTCCAAAATTTGATGGAATTGGACCTATCACTACCCAAAAACATGTAGATAGGATGAATAATAGTTTTGACCTTCAGGAAGTAGATGAGGAAAATTTCAAAATGAGGTTGTTTGCACAAAGTCTCACTAGAGAGGTTATGAAATGATTTAAAGCTTTGCTTATTGCTAGCATTAATGATCTCCCTGCATTCCATCATAAATTCCTTAATAGATGGGAAATTAAAAACAACCCTCTTCAGATTCTATCAGAATATGAAAGCATTAGGAGGGAACTAGGGAAAGTGTCCATGATTATTGCACTAGATTTAACAGTGTATACAATGAAATTCTTGCCAACATTAAACCACCACAAGGTTTAGCCTTAATAAAATTCCCAGATAGCTTTGAGGTAGACATGTCTTACCAGCTTGGAGAAATTGCTGATAAATCTGAATTTATGAAATTGAATAAGATTCAAACATAATTCAACATTGAGAATGAATTAGAAAAACTGAAAATTCCCATTCCTCTAATAGAGTTAATGAACAATAATATATACATATATAAGGTTATGAAGGCTCTAAACATAGGGGAAAACATTGACACTTTTAATTTGAATGATGATCAACTGAACTCTTATTTGGGCCAGAAGTTGATGGCAAACCACAGGAAGGAGGAGTTCATCCATTCTACATTAGCCTGAATGTTCATGATAAGATTCTCCATAATGCTATGTTAGATTAAGGTGCTTCCCACAATTTTATGCCCAAAGTTGTTATGGAGAAACTTGGTCTTGACATTACTATACCTTATAAAGATTTATATTCATTTGATTCCAACAATGTAAGATGTCTAGGCCTCATCAAAGATCTATGTGTTACTTTAGTTGAAATCCCAACTAAGAGTCTAGTAATGGATATAGTGGTTGCAGGTATACCCCCTAAGTATGGCATGCCATTTTCATGCTCATGGGGAGAAAAATTACAAGGGACCCTACAAATGGACATGGCTTATGCTACCATACCAGTGTTTGATCAACAAAGAAGATTATATAGGGAAAATTTGATGAAATTCATGGTGACTAGTCAGTATAAACCATATAACTATCCTCTTTACTCTGTCCACTTGGATTTAGACTCTTTCATTCTTTATAATGATGGAGATATCAATACTCAGGTTACCAATGCATAAAATTATATTTGTGAAACACATGAAGACCAAACATAAATAGTGGAACAAAACACTGAGCTCCAACCTCTTTGGAACATGAGTTTCGATGGATCTTGTCGGAGAGAAGGTTCTGGAGCAGGAGTGTAGTTGTCAAACACAAGAAACAACCATGTTGAAGGTCATTCATACAAGCTTGATTTTCAATGTACCAATAATATAGCCGAGTATGAAGCACTTCTATAAGGATTACAATTGTTGAAAAAATTAGGTGCTAAAATAATTTCCATTCATTGGGATTTTGAGCTAATTATAAAGAAGATTAAATGAGAATACTCTCCAAAGCATCCTAGATTGAGAGCATATAGAAACGTTGTGCTTGATTTTATAGAAACTTTTGTGGAATATGATCTTATTGCCATTCCTATAAATCAAAATATCCTTGAAAATGGTTTGGATTTTTCAACCAGCACATGTAAAATGCCTCACCCCAATAGAAAATATATAGTGGAAGTAAAACATAGACCAACTGTACCAGATAATATGAGGTATTGGCAAGTGTTTGGAAATGAAAAGAAAATTGAAAACTTTATGCGGTCTAAGGATGAATATGAAGAAAATAGTATAGATTTAGAGTGTGAATTAGAAGATCAAATAGTTGTGCATTCTAATATAGGAAAACAGTTAGATAATACACATTTAAATACTCATGTAGATAAAGTTGTAAATAAATTAGAATTACTTGAAATATATCCAAAAAAAGAAGAGTTTGAAATGCTTCAGTTAAAGGATAATTTTTTAGCTAGAGGTTTGGTTCCACTAAAAGAATTATTTGATTTCAATGATGTAGCTAAAAAGCCTAAAATAGAGCCCACAAGGGCAGATGTAGAAGAGTGTAATATAGGCAGTGAAAAATATCCTACAATGATAAAATTGTCAAAATCACTGCCTGTTGCTGAAAAAAAAATGCATTTCTTTATTCAAAGAATTCATTGATGTCTTTTCCTGGAGCTATGAATATCTCAAAGAATATGACACTAGTATTATACAACATAAAATCCCAAGTAAGGACGATTAAAAACCATTTAAACAGAAACTTCATAGAATAAATCCAGTTCTGATGCCTCTGATTGAGAAAAAAATTAAAAACAGGTATGATGCTAAAATCATAGTTCCTCTTAGGTACTCTAAATGGGTGTCTAACATAGTGCCAACTAGGAAGAAAATAGGAGAAATCAGACTATGCATAGATTTCAGAAATATTAACAAGGTCTCCTTAAAATACAACTACCCTTTGCCAAAAATGGATCATATCTTATAGAAGGTAGTTGGATCTAGTAGGATTTGTTTATTAGATGGTTTCTGAGGCTACAACCAAGTATTAGTTCATCCTAATGATCATGATAAAACAACTTTCACTACTCCATGGGGTACCTTCATGTTTGTGAAGGTTCCATTTGGATTAATGAATGCTAGAGCCACATTTCAAAGAGAAATGGATATTGTCTTTGCTGATGAAATTGGCAGGTTTATTATGATCTCTCTAGATGATATTACCGTCTATTAAAAAACTGATGAGGAACATTTTTTACACCTGAGAAGAGTGTTGAAAAATGTAGAAGGTTTGGAATTTCATTAAATCGTAAGAAAACACTTTTTGGCCTTAAAGAAGGAAAGTTTATGGGTCATATTATTTCTAAAGATGGTATTAGGATTTATCCCAGTAGAATTGAAGTTATATTAAAAATCAGTCATCTTAGAAACATTAAGGATCTTCAATTATTTATTGGCAAGATTAATTTCCTAAGAATATTTATTCCTAACCTTGCAGAAATTCTTAGAAATATAACAAATATGATGAAAAAAGATTCAGAAATAAGATAGAACATTGAAGCTAGACAATCCTTTGATCTAGTTAAACAAGCATTGACAAAAGCACTAGTCTTGATCAATCCAGATTTCACTAAAATTTTTATCATCTTTTCTTTTGCATCTGAACATATTGTTGCAACTGTTTTATTATAGAAAAATAATGAAGGATTTGAAAAGCCCATTGCATTCTTTAGTAAGGATTTAAGAGATGCAACTTTGAAATATAACATTATGGAAAAACAAGCCTTTGCATTGATAAAATCAATTAAATATTTTAGAGTGTATATCCTACATTCCCATATAATTTCTTATGTACCAAATTCAGTGGTCAAGGACATTTTTACTCAGAATGGACCTGATGGTAAAATAGGTAAATGGATTGATATCATTCTTGAGCATGACTTAGAAATTAAACCCACCAAGCTTTTACAAGGACTAGATAAATTGATGTCCGAGTCAAATTTTCATACATTGGACATAAAATTTGTTGTTGTGTTAGATGATCATGAGGAGAAGGCGACTCCACAAATTGATGAGGCATTTTTGAACTCACACTGGTATGTAGACCACATATTTTTTTTATTCAATTTAAATGCTCCTCCTGGTTTAACAAAAACAAAGGCTAGATTTATAAAGTTAAAAGCAGTCAATTTATGCATCATAGACAATATTTTATATTGGAAAGATGTTTTGGTATTTTACTAAAATTTCTATTGAAGGATGATGCAGAAAGAACCATGCAAGAATTTCATGAAGGTGATTGTGGTGGACATCTATATTGGAAAACCATTGCTAACAAGATCCTTAGAGCTAGTTTTTACTGTCCTACTCTTTTCACTGATGTCCACAAGAAAGTAACCTCCTGCCATAAATGCCAAATATTTGAGAGAAAAAGAAAACTTTTTCCTTTGCATTTAAAGCCTATATCCGTTGAAAGTCCTTTCCAACAATTGGGATTGGATTTCATTGGTGAAATTCATCCACCTTCCTCTACCCAACATAAGTGGATTCTCATAACCATTGATTACTTTAATAAATGGATTGAAGCCACACCTTCCAGATTAGACACTGATGTTGTTATCATTAAATTTATGGAAACTAATATTCTCTCTAGATTTGGTTATCCAAGCAAGCTCATTACTGATAATGTTGCAGCCTTTAAATCCAAGAAAATGATATATTTCTGCAGTAAATTCCATATTAAGCTGGGACATTCAACTACTTATTACCCTCAGGGTAATGGGTTGGCTAAATCCTCAAATAAGAGTTTGGTCAAAATCATTAAAAAGTTGTTATAAGACAACAAAAATTCATGGCACAAAGAGTTAATTAATGCACTTTGGGCTGATAGACTTACTACAAAGAAGTCAATTGGCATGTCACCATACCAATTGGTTTATGGGATGGATGTTGTTTTTCCATCCTCTTTGGGAGTTCCAGTTATGAAGATAATTCAAGAATTGCAGGTTGATCCAAATGACACTTAGAGGAGGATTAATCCAGACCATTCGGTAGAGTAATCCAGGAGTATTCTGATAAAACCACAGCTCATCTAGGAAAATGTCAAAAATATTTTTGACGAGGAAGAACTAAAGTGAATAGTTTCACCACCTGGTGATTCAAAGTGGGATTCCAAAAGAGAGGACAAAGGAAAACATGGGAAATTTGACAATATTTGGAAAGGACCTTACACACAAAGAAAAAATGACATTGGTGAGGGGCAAAAAATGTCATCATAAGCTCATTGGTGAGGCTCAAAAGAGCTTTCGTCACCAAAAAATTAATGTAACCAATGGTGACGTCACCGAAAGTAGATGTGTTGTGGTGACATTCAAGGTCCGTTGCCAATAATGATTTATAATGATGGATAGTGATCATCACCATTTCATATGAGCAATGGTTACAAACAATAGCCTTTGTCACCAAGAACCTGAACGTCACCAAAGGTGGTGTCACTGAAATTATGTGTTGTGGTGACATTCAAGGTCTATCACGAATATTGATTATAATGACGGATAGTGATCGTCACCATTTCATATGAACAACAACGATTTTTTGTGATGGACCTTTCATGGTCATCACTATTAGTGCATATATATGGTGACGTTTGTTGACCGTCACCATTTCATATTTGGTGAGGGTAAAAAAACTTCATGACAAGCTCATTGGTGACAATAAAGTTTGTCATGAATAATGACTATAATGACAAACATTGATCCTCACCATTTCATATCAACAACAACGGTTTATGGTGGCGGACCTTTCATGGTCATCACTATTGATGCGTATATATGGTGGTGTTCGTTGACCATCACTATTTCATATTTTGGTGAGGGTCGAAAAATGTCACCATAAGCTTATTGGTGATGGTCGAAAGAGCATCCGTCACCAAAAACGGATCGCCGCCATTCCCTATGAATATCAGGGCACAATGGAATCGAACCATCAACCTCTTGCTTGTAAACTAGGTGTTCTTCCATTGAGCTAGCACCCTTTAGAGAATTAGACTTTAAACTAGCAATTTCCCCTAAAGGTGCAAATATACACCAAAGTAATAGAAGATCTAGGAAGATCAAAATTTCCTAGAAATAATATGTTCAATGTACATAATAAAAATACAATATGAATAAATATGATATTCAATATACATAATAAAAATACAATAACTCAATTGATTAATTTCATCTATGATACCTAATATTTACCAAAACTATTCATGATCAAATACTTAATATTTACCAAACTACTAATGATTAAATTTTTAATGACACCAAAACTACTAATGATTAAATACGTTTATAATTTTAGGAAGGAACGTGATTTTCTGTTAAAACTAGCTCCTTAGCTAAAAGACTTTGTAAGTCAACAATGTCAAAGAAAGATAGTAATGGCAAGAAAATTTCTCTTGTTTTCTAATGAGCGTGCATGTAACTTGATAAAGGTTGTATGAGAGTATCAAATCATAAACAATTTCACTAAAGCATTGAAATGGAAAAGTATTGTTAAGCAACAAAAGTTTAGCCGAATATATGAAAAGCATCGAGGTAAATGACATAATTAAACTAAAAGTAACTGTAAAAAATTGAAATTTCCATCATATACCATCCCGTCTGGTTAGTTCTTCAAAAAGAGAAAGTGAAATTGCATGATCCAGCTCCTCATCTTGATTTAGTAATAGACCATCCTAAACAAAAATGTCCACATACAACAATCAATGTTATCGTATTGGTAAGAATTTTGATATAATAAAATAAATCATGTACTACATAGGAGAATAATGGGAAAGCACAACTAGAAATTCGAATCACAACATAAAAATATAAAATAACATGCAACAAGAAAGGAAAAACTCCACAATTTGAGAAATATGAACAATCCATGGGCATGTTCTTATATATTAATATAGATAACGAAATAGAAATCTAGATTTATGAAATTCAAGTATCAAACTACAATGTGTTGAATAAATATCAATATGTAAAATAGTATTTTTTCATTTGAATTTACCTTGCATAACCTCAAGAAAAAGTGTCCACAGAAACAACCAATAAACATAACAACATGGAACTTAGGAGAAATTGTGCAGGGGATAAAATATGAAGGTAAACCACTAGAGAAGTATTCAAAGAAAATGATGAAAAGTGTATCTAGAAAGAACTGACAACCCTCTGAAGTGAACCACATGTTTATCATCGTGACTAGTACACTTGCAAAAAAAATCCAAATAAATTATGAACTATTCCACCAAAAAACAGTGAGTTTTCCACTAAAATATAGGTTCAAATTAATCACTAGCATGACACTAAATTTTTTAGAGCTAACAGAAAGAAGATTGAAGTTTAAAATATAATAAAATCTGGTGAATTAGGGATTACCATGGCATTAGAGGGAACATGCTAGATTTCATTATCATCTCCAAATGCACCCCTACGTAGTGTCCATCTGACAATTTGTGACTTGAACCTTTAAAAGTCTTGCTCGGCCACTTCATCATTCGATATTTATTGTGAGAGTATGATGGTACAATGTGACCTGCATGTCTCAAATAACATGAGCCAAAAATGAAAACCATAATTAAATTATTAATTCCTTACTAATTTAATCCTTGAAAAGACGAAAAACATGAATTCAAGAAAGAAAATGATAAGGTTCTCATTAACCTGCTATTATATTTACAAATATGGAAAAAAATTTGATTGGTTGCTTCAAAATTTAAAGCATTTTACTTGTTCTCTCAAACATATGGAAAGACACTATAATTACCAAGGTCATATTTCAACAAAAATCTTGCAAAAAATCAGATTGCAACTATGAAGATATTATTGCAAAAATATTGCAGAAAATCAGATTGCAACTATGAAGATATTATTACAAAATCTTGCAGAAAATCAAATTGCAACTATGAATATATTAATACAAAAATCTTGCAGAAAATCAGATTGCAACTATGAAGATATTGTTCTAAATTTTAAAAATTATAGTAATAAAATCCATCTTCAACATGACTTAACATTTTATATCATATTAGACAAATTTGAGTCAGGGAACAAGTACAAGGTTCAGAATTAAAATATTTGCATCAAGGACAAGGAGCTATCATATACAACTTTTTGAGTTGAGGTGTATCACTAGAGAACATAGTCTTGAGTCTTAAAACAATACTTAATGAGGGACATCTAGAAATAAATGGGTACAAAATGTGAATTCATCTCTCATGAGTCATGTCAGCCCACAGACAACCCCTGAGGCTTTACAACCACTCTAGCTGCACCCATGACACTACCTTTTTAGGTTGAATTGTCCACACCTAAGGCTTTGCAAGTTGCAACCACTGCATCTGCACCCATCACACCACCTTTATAGGTTGAAATGTCCACATGTCCTAAGCCATAGAAGATGTAGTTGAATAGTCCATTGTGCTGAATTGCACAAATTTTTCCCACAACTGACCTTATGTCCTTGCATGTGATGCATGCACCATAGATGTATCATGGGAGCCAAAAAACCTACAAACACAATTATCCATGAGTTCTAGAATGGGGAGGATGTAACTGGCAAGAAAAAAGTTGGGAAAAATTCTCCCTTGCAATGAAATTCCATATGTGACTCCTCATGAATAGAGAGTAATTCTTATCAAAATATTCTAAGAGAAACATTATTTAAAGCTAAATGGATACAATTCATTAACTGCCCTACCAACCTACCATGTCATATCACCTTGAGCACCCCCCAACATAGTGAACCCCTTGGTAGAAAAGGAAAAATAACTAAATAATTTTGCTTAAAAATGTAAAAACAACATCCAGATATGGGAAAAAGTCACCAATGCCCAATAGGCTTGGAACTAGTAGTTAGTAGCGAGGAGTTTCACACCTTTGGTCAAGATTCCATTCTCACAGGCTTCACCCATGGGGGATAGGAATGCATTGAACTTATGGCTTTGGGAGGTGATGAACCATGTGCATATATTACAAACCCAAGCTTACCCTCATTCTCCTTAAGGAAAACACTACTGATCAAGTTCCATTCACATAACATTTACCCAACATGTGGAGGTAGTCATTGAGCTTACGCCATCTGGAAGTGGTTACACTTGTGTACATGTTATGGACCTAGGGCTACCCTATTTTCTCCTTAAGGCCTACCAAAGTATGTTTGTCAAGAATTTGTGATCAAGTGGTAAATAAAATGTGCTATCATTACAGAGACTCAAGTGTAATCTCCCCTCAAGAACATCATGTCGTGATTTAATGTTGTCAATTTGTATTATCATCAATATCTCATCGATAACTAATGCTAGGCAGTTGGTCCTAGGCAATGTCCTGCATAATTTTGATGAAATAGATACACCTTGGTCATGGAATTTAGGCCAAAGGTAGGCCCACTTTGTCAAAAAATGCTTATTTACTAACCAGAATAAAATGGGATGAATATTTCAATGAATAAATGAATAAGAGAAAGGATAATAACATACGAAGATGATTCAAATTTGGCACATATTGCAAAGTATATTTGTTAGGCCTAAAATCATGCAATCCATGCATAGAATGGTGTACCAAATAAAGCGTTGGAACAGAATGTACATCATACCATGTTTAAACTTAAGCAAGTGCAAAATCCTTCCTATTCTACTCTAATCAAGAGAGTCCACATCTTAAAGAGCTCCCCTTTGATTTTTTAGATAATGTTATTTTAATGGGAGTGGATGTGAAGAAATTGCCTCGAAATGCATTCCAATGAGAAGACATACATGTGGCACGACAAACCCTAGAATTTGGTCAAATGTGCACATTTCATGGGAACATTTTGGCTAGGAGGATGACAAAAGGCATCATGCAGAAGTTCTCTCCATTGTAAAGGCATGGATGGATTAATGGGAAATTCCCCTGCGAGCCTAGTTGAAAATCTACAAGAGAAAGAAATTTCAAGGATTTATTTGTAATATGAGGTTCATCATTGCATCCATATTTTTGTTTTTCTATTGCTATAAACTCATTAAAATTTTCCCACAAAAGTGTAATAACATAGAAAAATGGAGAAATTAACCATATACATGGGTTCACACCTTGATTGTTTTTTATATAATGATAGTTTTTCTCCTTAATTTCCATTGATCCTCCCCCTTATGGAATGTATCATATTATTTGAGTTTAGTGTGGATCAGATTATTTGTAGCCATGTTGTTTAAGGTGATTTCCTTATGAAGAATGAGCTTCTAGAATGCAAAGCCATGGCCATATTGTTTAAAGAAATGTCCTTACTACGACAATGTCCTCTCATCCATTGGTAATCAAGGAAGTAATTTGCAGTCCTCAACATTAATATATTTTACAATGTCAAAGGTGACAATCCTCCTCATGGGCATTAATCATTAAAATACAAGTTCCCAAATCGTTAAGTATCCTACCATGAAATATGTCATCTTTGAGTTTGGCAAAGTCAAACTTGATCACCAATACCATGCTTGCAGGTCTTTGGAATGGGAAATTTTTCAGGTTAACCTCTATGATCATTTTTTTTCATTCCATGTTTGAGGGGACACCTAGTGATGTTTCTCACCAACACCATCTCCTACCTTGATTTATTCTCCCATGGGCCAAAATATGCTTTATGTAAGACCAACTTTGTTTTCTACCCATTATTTTCATAGTGCCAAAATGTCCACTTGCATGAAAAAATGCATGCCATGTACATAAATTACAAACCTGATGGATGATAAGGAAAATGGGTTATTCTATATGCCATGAAACACCATATTCCATATATATAATGGACCCCAAAGTGTCAAAATTGAATTCCAAGTGGAAAAGTTTCATTTCTCACGTTAAAATTTGTGTTATAGCTTGACCTGATTGCACACAAGCTCCTACAAATGTACCTAAGGAGAAGCCATAAAATATAGTGCTATATTATTTCTCCTTGTGCATCTTCCTACACTTCCATAATTATAATTTACACCTTCAAGTGAGGGTACTAAGTCTACCAAAATGATTTCACTATCTTTTGCTAAGTGCAAGTTGTCCTTAGTAACATGCATGTCTATGGCTTAGTTAAGATAAAAATTACGATTTTCAAATTTTTGTGTGGTTCCTAGAAAATTATTGATCTTTTTACATCATTAGAGTTTCACTTCCAATCCAAGAAGCCACTACTATGCAAAAATACCATGAAACTTCCAAATTACACAACATGACAAATCAGGCCAGGGTGCCTTTAGAATTTGATATGCCAGAAGATACATGAGCACATATGGTGAAATATAGAGGTTGGTAGATAGAGTATTCCATGGTATTCAACCCCAAAAATCAAATTCCCAAGAAAAAACTCTAATTTTTAGTTTTTAAGCATCAACCATAGAAATTTGTTTGGTCTGGCGCTTTTCTCCAACTCTAGAATCACATGCATGCTTAAAATAAATTTCATAGCATGTTCTCATTATAAATCCAAATGCCATTCATTAAAGTCTCACCCAATAAACAAAGAACTAGCACAAATAAAATAGGCAACTTTGTGGAGTCAAAGGTGCGAGAATTAATTATCTTATTTTAGCTATGACATACCTTAACAACAAACAAATTTACATCTTGTCTCTGCGAGCTTCCATGACTTCCTTTAAAATCATAAGCCCCAAGCCTCGAATGATGTCAGCTATTTCAAGGAAGATCCCTCGCTCCTAATAAAGCATCTACAATATTGGTGAAAACTAGCTCAAGATAATGTTAAACCATGTCTCAAAATAACAAAAATAAGTTACTGAGAGCATATAAAATACCTGTTAATCTAAGAATTTAATTGACCTCTATAAGAAATTTAATTTACCTCTATAGCTGACTTATGTGAAACTGAACTCTATATATATCTATATATATATATATATATATATATATATATATATATATATATATACATCAACTAACATATAAAATTATATGTGTGTGTGCACTGTGTATGTCAACTAATATATAAAATCGAAATAATATAGTATTTTATTAGATGCAATATATGTATTTATATTTTTTTAAATTATACATCTAAGCTATATAATAATAGAGATAAAGTATCCCATTAATATCCACTTAAAACAAGTCTAACTTCTGTTAAGGCCCTTTGTTGATGAAGTGAAGCCAACTCTGGGAGGTCAAACAACTTCCCTCACACATGCACACAAGGGCTCTACACTTGTTGAGGTTTGAACCTAGGTTGTTTTCATGTTTTCCTCCTATCCCTCACACTAAACCACATCCCGTTGCAAGTATTAGGATGATATTAATTTGTATTAATCTATTTTTTTATATAGTATAAATCTATCTCAGTAGGCTAATGTATGCTAAATAATATCAATAACTGAAGCATATGTTGACAAGCATCAGTTTACTACGTAACACCATCATGACAAGCACCATTCAATGGAATTTCAACAAGAGTTGGGCAATGATCCAAATGCATGGGAGGTGATGGTCAGACCAAATTCCACAATTATCTTTTATGTTTGATAGTGCCGATAGATTTGAACATGTAATAAGACTCCAACTGCCAAACCTTGTGAAATTAAAATAAATGGAAAAATTGAATGGTAATATAAAAAAAAAAAATTATTCATCCCTTGTCTTGGAAGGATTTTTTGTGATGTAGAGTATGCACAGAGAGCTTGGAATGTTTGCCGAAAACTCCATCTTTTTTAAGAGAGGTTTCCACAGAGTAATGGATGCCAACATCCTGGAAAAAAAAGTAAGTATAGATAGTTGAGGGTGGATGGGGTAAAAGATAAAATAGAATACCTTGTATTGCACTGGATTTTGTGCATCATCCTCTTGCACTTCATTAGAGTTTATCTCTACTCCTGCAGGAAAACTACATCCTCTGCATCAAATCTTCACAATGTTTAAATAAATTTCTTGCACAGGGTTGTGCATTGTAAAGTTTTACAACGTCAGGAATCAATGTTTTCTATGTGTAGTTTATGGTGAAAATATTCAAGAGAAATTAAGATTGTGGATAGAATTCACAAAAACTAACCCCTGGAGGTTACTCACAATTGCAAACTTGAATTTTGAAAGCTCATTTCCTTGATTATACAAGAAACAAGGAAAATATACACTAGTTGTGGGAGAAGAGGAGGGCTTGCTAGCCTACGCAGATTGGCAGCCTCTGTGCTACAATGCCTACAAGAAAATCATTTGTATTACTGGAGTTTCATGGGATAATGCCAGTGATAGTCAATGAAAGGAATGTCTGGAATCTCTTTGGTTGTAAATTCATGCTACTTAAATGAATATGAGCAGTTCTACTAGAAGAACAAGGCTTTTCTCCTACTTCCCTGGGTTGTAGATTAATTTGAACATTCTCCTTGGGTTTAGCAGCTAATGGTTCCAATTTCATCAATTCATTCATCAGCTTTGCGATTCTTTGAAATGAATTTCCTCCAAGGACATAAGATGGATATTTGAATTAGTAATTGCACAAGATCTAGCAAAAGAGTGAACATAGATTATGACAGGCACCAAACTTTGATTTTAGGCTTGACAAGACAACTTAAATACCAAATTAGTGTCAAATAATTTGGATGAACCTTCCCCTAAGTTTAAACTTCAATCCACCATTCTATAGCATGGTTTTTTAGGCTCCCTGGATCATGAATATTAATGATAATACAACACAACATTTCAATGGTCAACGCTTACTTTTAAGTGTTGATTTATATTTAAGATTGATGTCTTGCTTTCATTTTCTTTTTTACAAACTTTATTTATGATTTAAGAAATGTTTTGATCAATTTTGGTGTTCACTGGAATCATTAATTTCACAAAATGGTTTTAGAATAAATATATTTAAAAATTTGCAAGTTCACTTATGTTTGTGACCTGTAGAATTTTTTTTCTGTTTTGTAACATATTAAAATTCAAGATGTCAGGATAAGCATGCAGAACAACATACATTAAGACATGCATGAGGGAAGAGACTACTTACATTGTATTTACGGGTATGCATTCATCGATGTGACCAAATATTTGGGGATTTCTTGTGAGATATTTATTTTCGTTATGTACCGTTGGTTCTCTATGTCAATGATTCCTAAAAATTTTCCTGTGGCGAGTCTTTGTTTTCTAGCACAATCCTTCCTGACTACTCAATTTTTGTCTCATACTAATGGTTGATTTCTTCAGTTGTACTGAATCCCTACAAAGTAACATTAACAACAATTTTAGTGGGTTATGTTTTATGTTAATTATTTAAATATATTGTCTAAATTTTGTTAGAGAATAAGTTGGATTATTGTAGTGCTTTATTTTCTAGCACAATCCTTCCAGACTACTCAATTTTTGTCTCATACTAATGGTTGATTTCTTCAGTTGTACTGGATCCCTACAAAGTAACATTAACAACAATTTCAGTGGGTTATGTTTTCTGTTAATTATTTGAAGATATTGTCTAAATTTTGTTATAGAATAAGCTGGATTATTGTAGTGATTTTGAATGTTTTTTAATGTTTGTGAATTAAGAGTGCTAGATTTGGATGCTGGACCATTACACAATTGGATGTGGAAAAACCTTGTAATTTTTGAGAAATTATTCTCCTATCCAACAGATGCAAAAGTACGTAACTTCTGTATTTTCTACACACTGCCATGAACATGCCCAAGTGTTGTTTCTTTTTAGTTGGATGTCTCCATTTACAAGCGGTGTTAATTTCTGTAGCCTTCCCTGCATGAAACTAAGGCAGAGGCTAATGTTTATTTCATCACTAATTGTGATGGAATAGGGACTTTCTTTGCTAGAAGATAAATATTAGTAGGATCAATACTGAAAGAAGATTTTTACACTTTGGTTTTTCCTTGGTTTTCCTCCAATCAGTTGTAAAAACTTGGCACAACCAATCTAGGGTAGAAGTCATGGAGATTTATGATGAGATGAGTTATCCAGGAAATTGGATATTCTTTCTGTTCCCGTTAAAGGAGATTCAATGTGTGAAAATGAGGGTGAGGTTATGCATGATGATGGACTTAGTGAGGGTGACATTGATGTGGATGAGCTTGAGAATCATATGTGGAAGAATCACATCCAACTTAGGCGCATTTAGGAGCAACGGAAGGGAAAATATCACAACGACACAACAAAATAGAGACAATCACAAGAACAAACCCAAAGGAAAAATATGTCTCAGGCAGAGGATGGTATACTAAATTACATGTTGAAAATGATGGAATTTTTCAAAGCACAAGGGTTTGTATATGGAATTATTCCTGAAAAAGGGAAGCCTGTAAGTGGAGCCTCTGAAAATATTAGAGCATGGTGGAAGGAGAAGGTCAGATTTGACATAAATGGCCTTCCTGCAATCACCAAATATCAAGCAAAACATGCAACACCTGGAGAAAATGAGAGTATCATGGTTATGGCTCCTACCCCTCATACTCTTCAGGAACTTCAATGCACCATTTTGGGTTTGCTTCTTTCTTCCCTTATGCAACACTATGATCCACCTTAGTGGAGGTATCCTTTAGAAAAGCATATTTCTCCTCCTTGGTGGCCTACTAATAATGAGGATTGGTGGCCATAATTAGGGTTGCCAAAAGGACAAGGACCTCTGCCTTATAAAAATCATAATGATCTGAAAAAGGCTTGGAAGGTGGAGGTTATTACTGTTGTTATCACATGTCACCTGATATAGCCAAAACTTGCAAACTTGTTAGGCAGTCAAAGTGCTTGCAGGATAAGATGACATTTAAAGAAAGTGTACCTTGGTTAGCAGTTGTTAACCAAGACGAAGAATTGGATCGCTAGAAAATCCCTAATGCTTGTCCACCGACCAGTGCTGCAGTGGCTACACATGTTGGGCCTCCGACATTAAGCAACAGTAGTAAATATGACATTGAAGGCTTTGAAGATGATCCAAAATCTATTTATACAAATACTGATGTGCAGGATTGCAAACCACAAGACTTGGATCTCTTAAGTTCCAAGGTACAGGAATGCAAACCACAAGACTTTGACCATTTCAATGTAGGTATTTCAAATGAGGGAGTTTCAGCTCTTCAGTTAGGAGATAATGTAAATTTTATCAGAAAAATAAATTTACCACTGGAATCTCCATTGGAAGATCAAAAGGTCTATACATGTCGACATGAGAAGTGCCCATATCATGAGCGCCAACTTGAATTTTCATATTAGATTTTAAGAAATGCCTATCAGTATACTTGTGCATATAGAACATATTTTCAAGGCATGGGATATCAGAGACCAGAACCTCAAGAGAGTAAATCCTTATTTTTTATATCTACGGGGCAGCCTAACCAACTACAAGTTCAAGAAAAGGTGGGTATTTTTCCATCTGAGAAGGAAGGACAGACAACATCCAATGGTAATGTGAATCTTAATCCTCTTGGCACTACAAGTTCAACAATTCCAATTGGTAATTAGTAGCCTATCAATGAATTACTTGATTCTATGATGGGTTGCATCAGAATAAGACATAAACACTAGGGAACCTTAAGATGATGAATTATCACAATCGGCTTGAAGTGAAAATGCACCCTGCTTCACAGGGTGGGAAAATTTTCAAAATTATGCCCGATGATAACTTCTTTAGGAAAGGATTCATTGCTGGAAATAGTGGTTACAATTTTGGTTCAAACATCCAGCTGGTAATGAGAGAGGGATTAAACCTTGATAAAAGTAGGGTCTACGACCAACCTTTTATACATCATTTCTAGGAAATGAGTGGAGACATGAAATTTGTCTCTGCATATAACAATATTCCAATTGACTATGAATTCCCAGAGACAGTTTCTAAATATGATAATTCAATATGGTAGTTTGGAGCATGACAAGAGTTATTATGAATATCTCATCATGGTACTTCTGAAACTCTACTCTACAAGGACTTCTAATTCTATTATATTTCCTGAATCATAGCATTATAGGACCACTCTTACAAACAAGTACCTCAAGTCATTTTTATTAGATAGAAACCTATAGAGGGAAATCATCATTTGTATGGGCACTTTCATGTAGAGAAATGGCAGTTCAAGAAGATGAAGATCCTTCATTTGTATGATTTGTGCATGATGATTTAGGTTTTTGCTTTGTATTTGGTTTGGAACTTGTGAAATAATCCTTAATTTATTATGTGTGTTATTGTGTAGTTGTTCACAAGTTTGTCTTCTATAATCACAGAATGTAGACACATGGAGGTGAATCAAATGGAATTGTGTTTGATCGTTTATTTCTTCTATGTGCATGAATTTATTTCATTATGATATGCCACTTGATTATCTGAATTGATGTGCTAGATAAACTTTGTGGTTTTCTGAATCTACTTCTTTTAGAAAGAAACCACAGAAAACCAAAAAAATTTATCTTCTTTTGGGTTGTGGAGGCTAAGGGAGATTTAATTTAGGTTCAACTATCTAGTGCATCCCTTTAATCAGCATGTTTATTGGAGGACCCTTATACTCTTCTAAAACTTATTTGAAGAAATCTAGTATAATTTCTATGTAGGTAAAATTTATAATTGTTAGTACCCATGTCATATAGAAATTTATTTGAATTATAATACAGGGAATTGACCTTGTACATTGGTAAAGTTTCTTAATGGTGATGTTAGATTTTTATAATTGACTTGTCTGGCTGCTTTCCCTGTCTCTTCAACAGTAGGGTCTTTACTGTAATGTCTTTTAAATTTATTGGCTTCTTTCCCTATCTGTTCAAAAATAAGGTCTTTACTAATGAACACACATAAAAAATCACAAGTACAAGATGACATTACAATGTTGCCAAAGGATGCGTACTTTTGTATCTGTATCTGATATTCTTGATAGTGTTTACAACCATTAGAAGTGTTTTTGATGATTTTTTAGAATTTTCTAGCATTTTTTGACATTTATGCAGATATTTGGCTTAGATTCATACACCATATACACATTGGTGAGAGTAGACACAATCAACCCTCAATCCACCAAAGCGCCACTTCTATGATCCCGTATTGATGGCCATCATCTATCCCTAGGGTTGTAGAAAAGACAGATGAGAAACAGTGTACTCATTTCCAAGGAAAAAAGACTTCACAGTTTGCCTGCTAACATCAGTGACATTTATTGGAACCACAGTATCTAAAGATAAAGAGTTAATAGTAGCAGAGGTGAAATGAACTGGAGAATTACAATCAACTGGTTTTCTTTTGTGAGTCTTGCAAGAAAGTAGTTTAGCAATTTGCAACTGAGTATTCATGATAATCTCAGTCCATCTACTCTGCTCGCTTTTCCTCAGATTCAACACGCAACCCTTTAGCATCTTTATAAATATCCATCTTTGTGTGTTGCAGCTTTAAGATAGAGTCTTCGAATGATTTAATACTTGAAGAAACAAAATCATAACTCCTATTTCTAGTCTTCTACAATTTTCCCTTATTTGGACGAGTTTCTTTCGGTCTAAGGTTGGGTCTAGGACAATGATTAGGGCTACGGCTAGCTACAAGTCTACATCCAGGGGCACTGGTATCACTTTCAAGAAGTATACTAGGAAAATTCTCATTTGTTTGCAATAATTGGTTTGAGACATCCTTCGCAGGCTAGCAGAAAAGCATGCTAGTAGACAGGTACAGGGCATCGATCCAGTCGGTGGTGTAATTGGAAACATCAATGCAGCTCCAGTTACTCCAACATTGATCAAATCGCATCTGCATCCGCCGAATCTACATACATATCAATCACTCAGCAAGTACAGGGTTTAACATTAAATCCATTGTACATTACTATTTACCTGAATTGTATCCTGTCATGGTATTCTTGGGCCAACCCTAGATCTTTCCTTTAGCTTAAAGCAGTTATGGAACTGGAACTTCAATTGTGGGCTAAACATCAAAGTAACTCTGGTTACTCTAGCATCAATAGTATCGCATCCACCAAAATTGTAGAGCCGTCGATAACCCCCTTAACTGGACACACACTATCAGAGTCTAAGAAGGTAGCACGCTTGATCAAATTCTCTCAGCTTCAGTGTTTCTTAAGGCCTATGAAAGGAAAGGGAAGGGAGCCACAGAAGTGGGGAGCAGAGCAAAAGGAGCAGCAGCCTACAAAATAGATTTGGGTTTTCTCTTCAACTGTAAGGTTCGATTCCTGGTCACTCATATTTTTCGCCAATGCTTCTTTATCTCTCGAAACTGTGAAGAATCGACGTAGAAGACCAAGTCTTCAGTTTGACTCTATAGAGATCTATCCACCATCTGCTGCTCATTCACGTGATTGGTGATTGTCCGTCGACTGCCACTCATTCACACATGGAATATTGTTGTGAAATCACGTGGACGAGAGTTGTGGATTTGCAGGTAAAGTGTTTGTTATAACTCCTCAGCGAGTACCAATTATCAGGTCTGCTTTGGGCCATGCCCGTGTTTTTGGAACTGGTATGTCTCTTTGGTTTGTTTTCTCCTCGATGATGAGATATTCTTGAAGAGCTATTGTGGAAGTGCAGGGATTAGTCTTCAGCAGTATTATTCTACTTTCAAGATGCAGATCTTCGTTAATGATTTCAACACCATGACGCCTGGATCCCCAGGTACCCAACCATAGTAACAGGATCAACCACAGGTGACGACGCCATCAGGACCTCCTACCGACATAGATATAGGTTTCAAAGACTTCTTTAAATCTTTTCAGAACCATCACCTTTGCTCGATTATGTATTTCGATGCGACAACAGGGCTTTTCAGGAACTATTTAGGAGATTGGAAACCCTTGAATCCTCTAACCACGCACTAAAAATAGATGTTGATGAACTCAAGAACATAGTATTTGTAATGGAAGGCGAGAATGGTTCACTAAAGCAGTTGTTTAGGGACAACAAGGAGCAAGCAGATCACCACCACCCCTTTAATGACACTCTACAAGCTGAATTTATCGATCTAAATTAAAACAAGAGAAGATCAAAGCTCAGCAAGCGGCCTTTAAACAAGAAACAAAAACACACATCAACTCATGGGCATAGGTTTCTAGAGGAAGGGATACCCCCCTCGCTCCCCCTTTAGCCACAGTTGAAGAGGTGGTAAAATCTAAACTCATGGAAGAACGCACTAGATAAGCGTGAGAATTGAACCTCAAAGTGAGAGGGCTTCCTTTGCCTCTCACATCCTCAGACACCATGGTGGTTGGGACCATGTTCCTTAATGAAAACCTAGATCTCCAAGATGTGACCCTTAATAGGGCTTGGCTTGGGTACAATTCCACTCACTTTCTCTGGTTCAGGTCTGCGGCTGATCGCCTTTGGGTTCTTAGAGCTAAGCGAAAGTTATTCTCACTTCATAGTAAGATCTTCCTTGATGAAGATCTCACTAAAAACCAGGTTGTTGAGATCAAATGCTCTAGGGAGTTGGTTATAGCAGCACGCCATGCAGGGAAATTGGAAATTATCAGGAACCTCAAAGTAGTGATTCAGGACACTTTTCCACCTAGGTGGAACCCCATTCTGAGTCCTACAAATGATAGGTTCATTGGGGGAGGCAACAAGGTGCATCCATTTCCGTCAATTGTTGGAATGGTAATGGGTATTTTTGGGCATCGTCGAGTCTATTATATGATGCTCTTCGATTGTCGGATATTTTATTCATCACCGAGACGTATGAGAGCCCGGTTCGACCTCTCCCAGACATTACAGGTTATCATAAGTTCTCAGCTTGTAGGTAGGAGATGAGGAGTTCTTATGGTATTAGAGGTTTTGGGGGAGTTTCTTGCTTCATCATAGACTCCTTTCAGAGCAGGATTTCTTTGGTGGTTGTGGATGAGATTGCGAGATTTATGTGGGTTCGGGTTTGAGGGGTCTCTCCTCCCCCTAGGGACATTTATATAGTTTTTTGTTACTTCCCTCATGATTCTTCATCAATTCCATTCATAATGGGCCTGGTGGGGACCCCTTTTTCAATTTTTGTGTCGACATAGCCCAGTATTCAGTAGTTGGGGAGGTTATTATTCTAGGTGACTTCAACTCCCGCACTAGAGCCCTCCAGATCCCTCTTCACAATCGATTTGAGTATGTGTACTGCATCCAGGAGATCGATCCAGAGTTAGTGGGATTTCATAGGATGTCTGATGATGCGTTGGGGCCCCTTACCGCCTATGATCAACATATTTTACACTTGGGCAAATCTCAGGAGCTGTTGATTCTTAATGGCCTCCCGTGTTTTCCAAACTCCCGCTTTTTCACATGTTGACCTCATGGTGGAGGATAAATCATTTTTTATTATGTCCTCTCTAGCCAGAACCTCCTCCCCTTAATTCATCACTTTTTTGTTTCCCCCATCCCCTTAGCTGACCATGCTCATCTTTCTTTCTCTCTTCATGCTAACAACCCCCCCATTCTCACCCAACCTCCCCCCAAGGGCTCAACACATACTACTTTTCGTTTTGATGAGGGTGACCCCGAAATCTTCTCTTCCCACCTTTTCCAGATGCTCCCCTCCATGGACCAATTATCACTATTTGAATCCACATCGACCAAGTACAATTGTCTCTCATCCATCATTTTGGATGTTGTCCTTAAGTGCTACCCCCACTCTCATCGTCCCACTTCCACCTCTCATAAACCAAATTCTTTCCCTATGAATCAATGGTATGATGAGGAATGCAAAGCTCTCCACCGTCAGCTTTGACATGCATTCATACATACTCACCCCTCCTACCCCAATATCAAAGCCTCATATCGCCGCCTCCTTCGTCGCAAGAAAAATCTCTTTGTCTCCCAGAGAATATGTGACTTGTGTACCTCTCTTGCTCACTCCCCTAGACACTTCTGGCATATTGTCCTCCCCCACCACTCTCCCCTCCCCTATGTCCTTAACCCCCAGTCCATGTTCTCCCATATGTCTACCCTCTATGACATCCAAGGGCAACCCCAGATTCATGTGACCTCTCCACCCTCTTCTGGTTTCATCTTCTATGATAGTGACATCAGAGAGGCCATTTGGATGATGAACAATAAAAAATTAGCAGATGAGGATGGTTTCCAGATATAGTTCTTTAAACATGGTCTTCCTACTTTGGTTCCCTACTTGGTTGATCTCTTCAACCATGTGGTTTGTACAGGTTTCCCATTAACATGGTCTCAACACATCATTCACTCGATACACAAATCGGTGCCCAACTCAGATCCCAACAATTATAGGACTATCATGGTGGGCCACACATTCTCCAAACTATATGCTACATCCCTCCACCTCCAAATCTCCAAGAAGCTTGAGCGGAAACAACTTAGAGCTAGAGGACAGGCTGGATTTCAACCTGAGCACCAGACTATTAACCAAATCCTTACACTTAGGCCCATCATTGAGGAGGCAAGACATCGCTCTTCAAAAGTCTATTGTTGTTTTGTAGAATTTCAAAAAGATTTTGACTTGGTCCCTAGAGAAGCATTATTCCAGAGACTTAGAGACCCTCTTGTCAGCCATCATGCACTTATATGAGTCATTCCTTAGTTGTCTGCACACAGTACATGGGCTATCAGAATTTATACAGAGCATTATTGGGGTAAAACAAGGTTTTCCCTTGTCCCCCATACTATTTGGGATATATATTGATGAGCTAGAGTCCTTCTTGCGTGAACACATCCAGGACAGTTCCTCAGCCCATCATTCTTGCAGAGTTCAGAGCTCACCCCTTTCACCTTGAGACAGTGTTTGGTATCATCTCTCTTCTTCACCATGTTCGGGGTTTTTCAGATACAACGAAGGGGCAGGACCGATATCCATACTTGGCATACCTTTCATAAAAGTCCATTGCAGAAACGAGTCCTTCGGCTCGATCCCGATGTTGGTATGATAGAGTCTTAGATCTCCTTGCTTCAGTTGGTATCAAGATAGACCAACTCCCTCCATTCAAGTATTCTTTGTGTGCATCAGGCCACCTCCTACCAACCAAAAAAGAGATGAATAAAATCATCCGAGAGGATATTTACAGGAAATATGTATAGGTTATTTGGATAAACCCTCAAGGTGGGTTACATTTGAAGATGGATTTCTATGTTGAGCACTTCATGCTGTTGAGAGATGGACTCATTATTCGGCCCCATTAAATGCTCCGCCATTGGATGCACACACTTCGGATTCCCTTGGGTTAGATCATAGTAGGTTCTCATAAACTGTGGATTGAGACTGGCCATTAGATTGCATAGTTAGACAGGATTTTCTAGTTGTGCCACCTCCAAGGGACTGAATCGAAGGAGCACTTCATCTTTCATTTCCCCATTTACTATGAGATTTGTGGGAGATTCCATTGCTTGTTTAGCGGGATCCAAGCCTTATCTAGCTTCTTGCAATACACAGATTAGAGATGTCTAGCCTTGTACATACAGGAGGCCACAAGACTTCGCACACAGATTCTCCAGCCTCCTCCTAGAGCAGATCCTGTGCAGCAGATTACGTCATTTTTTACAGTTCTCTCATCAGCAAAAGGCACAAAGCGATAAGTTAATAACATTGTTGCCTCATACTCTAGATCAGTGCAGGCTGGAGGGGCCATACCCCTAGCATAAGGACCCCTGAGTCATTACTGGACTAGATATCTTACTAGCAGGTAGTTGAGATCGCCCAGTCATCAGCGACATATCACTTCTTCTCGACAGCAATGTAACAGAGGCTCCAGATCCTCCCCTAGCCCTCCCTCGGGACAACACTCCATCTTGAGTTTTTTGCATTCGACCTTGAGTGTTAAGAGAGAGATTTAGTGGACCATTATCTTGTGCCTTTTGCACTTGCAGTCCAGGACTTTCCTCATTTTGGTTTTCAGGCATTATGTTTTTCTTGCTTTATTTCTTATTTCTTGCTCTTTATATAGGATACCTTTTGGTTCTCCTCCTTGTATCGACATCATTGTACTCTGCAGTCCCATTGACTTACTTTGGTGGTCATTCATTGTATATTAATATAATTATCTTATCTTATCTTATCTTATCTACTTGTAATTAATATTGGTTGATTTACATCATTCTTTCAGAAATGAGAAAGATTTTAGTACTTCTTAGTTGTTGTTGCTATTTTGTATCCCTATATATTCTTCCCATCATTCAGAGACAATGAATTTACAGTCTTCTGTTTGTTGGCAGGAAAGAATGCTATTTTCTATTATATTTTGTTTATATTGTTTTTCATTCTTATGTTTTGTTTAGATTATTTTGGAAGTTTACTCACTTTCTGTTCCTTTCTAATTATATACCAAATTGTTTAGTTCTCAAATTATTCAACATAGGTATGGGTTTCAAACCTGTTATTTCCCATGACCTTGTATATAACTCAAATAGAGTTGGCTTGAAAGCTCCCTTAACTATCCCAATCTTCAATTAGAAGCTATATGGAAGTCCCAGTAAAGGAGCTGGATTGTCTCTTAACTCTTCTTGTTGAGAAGAAGCATAATATGGAACAAGAGAATTAATATGGAGGTACTCCTGGGCTTCTTGAAACGATTGAGGTAATGAAATCAGGCAATGTTGAATGAGGTACAAGTTGATCTCCATTATATCAAGGATCGTGTATTAGCAAACAAAGATTGGAATTGTCTAGAGCTAAAGAATGATATTCTAGGAAACTACATATGATTTTAGATGAGCCAATAGAAACTAAATTAGGTCATGCTGCAATTGATGATGGAAATTATGTTCACACGACTCTTGTATGTGGTGGCCAAGGTGACTCTATTCTCGGCAAATTTCAGCAGAAAAAAGGCTGAAATCAAAGCACAAGCTAGTTCTTAAGGGATGCAAAAGAGAGCTATTTTTTGTCATTTTGATTCCCAGGTTTTTCCTACTTTGTTAATACTAAAAATTACAAGGAAAATAAGGGTCCTTGCAGAGTTTGATGACTTACAAGAATGTTACTTGCAGAGTTTTATAATTTACAAGAGTGTTACTTTCAAAAAAGGAAACGTTGCAATTACGAAAACAATGTGATGACAGTTTATGAGAAGAAAGGAATGGAAATAGTATTAGTAAATAAGGCTATCATGGAGACCTCAAGGAATTCCAATCTATTATCACAACATATACAACCATTTGTGACCCAGTTTCCATTAAATCCAATTTTTTCTTGAATATAAAATCGTAAACAAGTCAAATTTCATGTAAATGTCATCGGGTTTTTAAGAAAGTGAATAAAGAAAGAGTCAGTCTCACCTTAGAAATTTCTTCAGTACCCACGAGGGTTTCAATAGCTCAAGAAATGGAAGAAGGATAATAGGGGGATTTACAACAAAATATGTGGCGTCTGGTATCACTTCCGACATTCTTTCATCCTCAATCACCCCATCTCTGCACCATTCACAAAACGTTGTGATGCTTAGAACCCCACATAAACCCTCTTCAAACCCTCTTCAAGAATCGTTGGGCTTGGATTTAGCTTGCAGTTTTCTCTTTTTCAAATTCCTTTTACTTGCATGGGCTCTATAATTCCCACATTTTGCATATGACTATCAAACATCCACAAAATAACACTTAAATCGATGTTAGGGTGCTATTTTTATTTTTTATTAGGGTGTTTTTTTTTTATTTTTTTATTTTTAATGTTAGACTATGGTATTATTCCTTTAGTGTCATCACAATAGGCTTAACATGTTACTATAGGGAATCAAACACAGGAGGTGAGGGAATTAATAGCCTGCCTCAACCACCTAGTCTACTCTTACTTGAGGTTGATGTTATGGTGCTTTCACATGAATGTTAGATTGTTTTTCCAAGTGAACTCACATTATCGTTAATGGGCTCTTCCTTTGTTCAAAATTTGTGGATATTTTTGAATTTAACTTTGTTATAACATAAGGGATAACCCTTCCAATTTCATTTCCATTGGATTTTCAAAGATTTTTCATCAATGAACCCTTCGTCGGTTTAAACTAAGTATGACATTAATTATTTCTAATAATTAGTTTTATTTTTTTATCATCAGTATCCACAAGTTTTACACTATTCAAATCCTAGATAAATGAGATTCAACCTTGTTAAAATATTTTGGAAATAAATTGTGTAGATGTTTACCCTATTCGACATTTTGGGTGAACAGTCCACCCATCGTAAGGAATTATATGTCCTTATTTTATCGATTTTAATTCATGGCATGCTTCCTTTTTGTAGGTCCATTTGAGGAATAAAATATTGAATGGAAATTTCTTAGTAAATATTTACCTTCACATTTTTACTAGGCGCAAATCATTTTATTGGCCAGAAAAAACTAACATTTTCAAGGGAATGATTAATTCTCAATGGTTTTCCAATCACCTGAGTTCTCTCTCTCATCACCCCATACCTTATTAAGAATAATGATTTAGTCGAGTGACAACCTAATATTCATAGAATAAACAACTATCAATGAGGAGTTGAGACTCTAAATCATGCCCATGAGATTCAATGTATAATAGAGCACTTTCTTTGTTTTGAAAACTCATATTTTCTTTAAGTGCCTCAATTTAAATTTCTCATTTTCTTTAAGGAAGAGGGATTTATTTTGGGAGGGGTCTATTTCACATGTGTTCATGAGGTGGGTCAATCCATGGAAAATGCCTCTCCAAAGGCATGTTAAACACCTTACCTTCTAAATAAGTCTCATCTCATGTGCCCTTAAAAGAATTGCAAGAGGCCTCTCCCTATATTTTTCTTTCCACTTTAAAGTGAATAAGTGCATTGAAGATCCTTAATTATCTCTCATTATAGCATAACATAAAAAGTCCAATAATTCAATTGGGTTTATCTCAGGAGGTTGGGAAGAATGGTTGTTATCTCCCACACCCAAATTCAATTCCTTGCAAGTGACATGATGATGAGAAATATTGTTGTAATGGTTAGGTGCCTATGAATATTGTTGTATTGACCCTCACACTCACCCTTGGACTAAGAAAGAGGATAATTTCCCATGAAAAATAAATAATTCAAATGAAAGGAAGGAATAATGGAAACTTGAGTTGATAAGTAGTAATGAATGAAGTTTTGTTTATTGTGAGAGAGAAATTTGGTGGACCAAAGAGAGAAGACACACTTCTATTCTCTTGACTAATCATGTCAAGAAGGAGAGGAAGCATGTAGGATCTATGTTTAGACTTCGTGAATTGGCATGCACTTTTCTTTCTTTCTGGATGATGGCCATTATCTAGTAATTATGTGCATTGGGATAATTAGAATACCCTAATATCATAAATAAATAAAATAAATTATTCAATTCATGTTTTCCTTTTTTCAATAACACTTGACTTGTTCATTATCACACTAACACAATAATGCAAAAAAAAAAAAAAGAGAATGACCAAAAGAGTAAAAGGTAGCTAGGAAAATCCCCTCATTCTAAATATGGTACTCGAGATAAAATGGATTCTTTGGGGCTCAATTCTAATACAACAATATACTTATTAAGGGCTCAACATGTCACTTGTGAGAAATTATCCTAGGTGAGAAGGAAGACACTTCTCTCAACCACGTAGACTAGACCCAATTGACTAATATGGTTATGCTTGATTTCAACTATCAAACCATAACTTCATGACCTTTATCTCAATCACTAAACTACAACTCCATAGATACCAGAAATAATATTGAATATACAAAAAAATTTGCAAAATCTAATAAAATGTCATGCCAAAAAAATAACACAAATTTGTAAATTATATGTAGTAATGTGATGAATGTTAGCCTTGGGCACACAAACTAAAATCATACCATCTTATATATGGAGGGAGGAAGTGGATAAGGAAACCATAACTAGTATAGGATAAAATGTGTAGTTAGTTGACTCTAAAGATGATTCTACTGAAGGTAATCGTATCTTTTATTATTATTTCCATGTGTGTCGTACAAAAAATTAAACTAGAAAGGAACATCATGAAATTCTAGATAACAAAAAATCTTTGTATCTTGGATAATCAACCAAGAAATAAGAAAATTACATCAATCAACCAAAAAATAAGGGTATTTTTTCCCGATTTTCTATAGAAGCTATATTTCCTTGTGTTGGAGCTCTTTTCTTTGTCATGAAACCAATCCAAACAAGCAACTTAGTTGTGAGATAATGACTCATAGATGAGTGAGACACCATATCAAACCGTAGAGCTACTACCATAATTCCAAGGAGATATTCCTTGTATGCACAACAAGGTTTTGAATGCATGAATCAAGTGGTAGAGGGAATATACTTCCATTTCCTCACCCACCACATACCATTGAAACTCCAATATCATCCATGATTGACACCCACCGTGGGAAAATGAAGGTCATGTCAGGTGTTTGAATGAGGGAGTGACATGGTATGATACTAAGGTATGCTAGAGAAACATGGCTTGAGGCATACAACTCCTCCTTCATAGGTGATCTAATCCAAATATAGCTCTGGTGCGAGCTCTAGGAACTTCTAGACATCAGTGATGTCCCAATCATCAAAGTGAAGCTGTAGAATCTTTGCGAGCATGTACCCTTCCATTGGGGCATTCTCGGGGATCAGGGGTACTTGGATACTCGCGCGCACCTTGTCCAAGTCCTTAGGTTCCTTTACAGATGGCTTGTGTGGTGCAATATAATTTGGTAGCCGCCAGAATGGGGCTATTTCAACGACTTCCTCGTCTTCTTCCTTAATGGTTTCTGGGACTTCTGCCATGGTTCTTTTCATATTCTCTCCCGTTGAAGGGTGCGGTCTTGGGGTCTTCTCTCAGGGAGATTTTCACATTCTAGAGGACTGCCCCTTCTTAGTCTTGGACGACGTAGGTGTTTCCACAATAGGTACTTTAGGTGTAGCAGGGTCATCACCCAGTCTCATGGCTATCATCTTTTCAGGAATTTCGTACCTTAGCCCTACTCGGCGCAATGCATCCTCAAACCCTAGATCCAAACCAAACATAGACACAACAAATGCAATGGCAATTAAAGAGCTCAAATCACAAAAATCACTCAGAATGCAAAGGGAACTATTGCAACCTCATAGGTCATATTTATACTTGTGGTGCATCTTCAATGGCTCCTTGTGCATTAATGAGGCTCCATTACTGACAAAATGGTCCTAAATATGGGAAAATCCCCTCATTAAATGCATCTTAGATGCTCCCAAAAATGGTAATAAATATGTCTTATCTAGTTTTATTGTTCCAATGGCTAGTTTTTGACACCTCTGTGACCCATTCAACCTCCTCGCGTAGATACTGTGTGCATGTCGCACCTTACTGTGCATATAATCCATAGCTAAGGATAACAACTGACAAACTGCCCCCCCCCCCCAAACATAGGCTTGTTGACCAGGTAATTCAAATCATATTGGGTAGTGTCTGTGATGTCCCTTAAAAACTGAAAACGTCTCTGACATTCGGCATCCCAATCGAATGTTGCACCTCTTCTGAGTAATCTGGTCATCGGCGCAGTGATCAACTCAAACTTTGGAATGCACTTTTTGTAATACCCAACAAGGCCCATCATGGAGCGCACTTGTCTGAAATTCGCAGGTGAGGCAATCGAGGTTCCTTTAACCACGTGCGGCTCCCTAGACTCAAAAAGTGTCAATTATATATAATTCATAGTCTGTGTTATCAGCGCGTTAATAATTTATGGGATCAAATCTTGGTCATCATGTTCCGAGCTAAATGTAAGAATAAAACTCTATGTCATCGTGGACCATTCACTAGTGCCTCTACGCAGCTCTATCTCAAAGTATCATTCAGTAGGCACCTTTCCCAACGTGTGAATAAATATATGGACCCATTTAGGTCTTGGATCTACACCCCATACCTGATTCCATCTAGCCAAATGTCTACGCAGATTCTCTTTTCCAGAGTATACATCTTCCATTTTAATAAGAAGACATTCAAACCGCAACCTCATCATGCACGCACATTCCTCCCAGTTACCCATATTCTTCTTATGAGTTTCCCACCATCTTGCTAGAGTAGCGTTCAAGCCAAGGTCTAGGGCATCGAATATTTGTCCTTCCAACACAGTCATTTCCAGCTCTCTGATAAAGATGTTGACATCAGTGGAGCCATCATAGTGCGGTAAATCATGTATCTCAGATGTAATACAACACAGAGATCGGGTCACATGATTGCAACACTGCGCAGACACCTCATGCAGGTGGTTCTGCCAATTTTCTAGTTCTTCATCAGAGTCTGAAAAAAAAGAGCTATTCTTCTCCCACTTAAGATTCCCATCTTCCGTTGGATTAATCTAGTCTTCCTCGTGAAAAGTTAGCTTATATATTTGATCGATCTCGTCTGCATCACGCATTTGTTTAGTATATCTTTGTCCTTTTCCAGGATCTATAGGAATGATGACCCCAACTCCATTGATTTCAAATTCCATCCTCCTTCTCTTTAAATTGATAACACCATCCATGTCAATGGCCCAATCCAGTCTTAGCAGCGCAGGATATGGATTAGTATCATCTACAATTTGTATGACTTCAAAGTCTGCCATCACCTTAACACCCTCTATATTGACCACAACTTGTGACAGCCTCCCTAAATGAATGATCTTATACTGATTGGCCATGCGCAGCTGAATGGTAGACCATTCCAGCTTTGGATCTCCCATGTGCTACCATGTTTTCTTAGGTATAACATTAGCATCTAATCCCAAATCTAGAATAACTTGGTTCATTTCATAACCACCAATCTGTGAAGTCATACGCATCTCCCTACTCATTCTCTTCTTGTTCTTGTATATTTTATTGACTTCTCATTGTTCTTTCTCTGCACAAATATCTATTAATGCCTGCAGATTTTTGACAGCATTCTTGTTGCACAACAACTTTATACATGCTTGTAGAAATGGTTTAATCTCCTCATCTCCTCCTACTTCCCTCAATGTTCTACCATATGTTGATGTACTTCCTTCTGCAAATTCTTTCCATGCTTCAATAAAGGTGTCTTTTACGTGCTGAAGATTAAAGCCTTATTTGTTTTCAAGTGCTTTACGGATCCATACATTAGTGGCTAGTTGATTTCCTTTATCTTCATTGGTGGCTACGCAAATCCTGGTAATCATATTCGCACAAGGGTCTTCTACACGAGTTTCTGCGTGCACATTGTAATTGTCTCATTGTTACAAAAATTTCTAAAAAAGAGTTGATTTTAAATCGACCATATCTCCCTCATCTGAGCTTCGAATTGATTTTCCATTTGGGTAGTTTTTCACACGGAAACCAAATATGCTATTTTTTTTTTTTTTTTACACCAAAATCTATATTCTCTGCAAAATCGCCACCCAAAAAATTCCCCCTCTGATACCATGTATAAAATCTAACCAATGAGATTCAATTTGATCTTGTAATGTACTAAAATAAGATATTGGATTCTTCCAACAATTTTCGGAAACAAAACACGATCGCACAATCACATATAAGTAAGAGAAAAAAATTATCAATTGACCAGCACAAGATGTATCTGGGAAAGAAACTACTCAAACTGCTCTATCTCTGTTGTGTATTAAGTCAAGGAATCATGAAACAATACAATGCTTAATCTCTCATGAGATTCTCAAGCACTCTATGTTACACATCATTTTGTCACTGTCCCTGAAATCCCCATCTTGCCCATTGGAGGGTCATTTCTGTGATTAATAAGTAGTGTCATGCCTTGAAAAAACCATCATTGTATCCATTTACATGAGAGAAATATTCCTTCTGTTGACAATTCCCTGAGTAGAGATTCAAAAACCCATGTTTTTTCCTTGGCGTGAGTAGTCAATTCTACCCTCGCGTTGATGAGGAAGATAACACTAGGCCTCGTGCCAGTTGGCGCTCTGTCTTAGTTAGCCACCCGCGTCGAGCTATTTATGGAATGATTTTTAAAAATAGAGGCAGATATTCCACTCCAACGACTTTGAGGATGGGTCATTGGGAGTGGTTGAACTGAATAACCACGAACTCCCTCATTTATTTTATGGTTTCCACCTCTTATGGGAACCTCCTAAAGGATAGGCCTCCCTCCCACCTTTGTAAGGATCCTAACCTCCTCCTTTTCCTCTATAAAAAGAAACTATCTCTCTTTGCATAAGCTAGCTGAACATGGAGAATTGAGTATACTATAGCTGAACTATTGAAGAGATAGAATAAGAAGGAACTTCGTTGAGAGAACTTGAGTCCATGCCTTCATCCCATTCAAATTCCCTCATGAGTATCTGAGACGCGCTTCGGCTGAACCCCGCTGGAGGAGATTGCAACGTCAAAGCTTTGGTTGTACCTTTTCCTTCTATCAATACATACACATGACTATTTCTTGGTTCCCATTTTGTGTTATATGTTTAATGCAATATGCTTAGCACTATTTTACTGGCTAGTAGTTATGAATGAAGTTATTATGTCGTATGCTGCTCTTGTTTACTATTCTATGTGAAGGTATCCGAGCATGATTTTAGAAGGATTGTGACTTGCTAAGACAGGAGCGAGAGGCCACCACCACTACAGCCACGACGAAAGTGTTGGATTTCAGGTAGGTCGATCTACTGTGTCCTCTTTTCATTCAGTAATTAGGAATCAACACTCTAGCATGTCTCTTGTTTCTAGACCCACTCTAGGGCTAGATGGATTTTCTCTATCCGCAGAGAAGATTTACCTGCTAAAAAAATTGGTGACTCCACTGGGGAATCAGTGTGAGTTTGTCGTTTCATCTTGTTGGGTCAATTTCGATCATTGATTTGCTTTATCTGTCTTTTTTTTTGTTTGCTTGCTTAGTTTATATCCTCTGTTCAGATCCAGAGTGTCAAGATTGACCTCTTCTCATTGGATTTTGGTTTTTCCTTTTTTCCCATAGCTATCCGGCTTGGCGCGCTTTTTGTTTGAACAGTTGCACCAATTGGCACAGGTTGCTTTTGTTGCAGTTGCACCAACCCTTGTTTGGCATGGATTACAGCCTTACAGTCGCACCGAATCCTGTAGGATTTGGTTTGACCTCCTTAATTATTCTTTTGGTCAGTTGTACTTGACTCTGGGTTTTTTTTTTGTGTGTAATTATGCCTTTGGGGCTATTTTGACTGTTGTCAGCTTGTTTTTCTTAGTCGTTTGTCTATTTTCCTATCACTATAGATTAAGGCATTAGGGTTTCTAAGTGTATTTGTGCACTGAGCCTTCTATTTGGAAATCAAGTCTCATTGATTGTTGTCAGTCTCTTTCTCAGGTCGATTTCACTAAGTTTTCTTGATCCTTTTTGAGTGTTTACTTTGATTGAATGATCATTTCGTTTTTTCAATTGATTCTTCTCCTTGTTGCTCCAGGCATAGATTACATTGATTGTTTTGGGTCATTTTGAAAACTTTCTTTTGATTTGGAAGATTGTGGCATTAGTTTGAGTGCTTTCTTGTGATTGTTTTGCATTGATTGAGTCATTCAATTTCGATTATTACATTTGCAACACTCAAGCTAGTGTATGTTTTCATTTTTTATGTAATTAGTGCTTTGTGTACTTCTTTTCATTTAAAATAAAAAATAAAAAATAAAACAAAACAAAACATATTTTGCATTCTTTCCTTTACATTGAAAGTGACCACTTCTTTTGCATAACTAGCATTTGATATTCTAGGAAAGAGTTTTTTTTTTCTCGTTTGATTGTGTTAGATGCATTAGTGGATTTCTTCACATACTTTCATTGTTTGCTATTGTTTGAAAGATCTCTATCCTTCTCGTAACTAGCATTCATTGAATAAAAAATGATGTTTATTTGCATATAGCTTGCATTTAGGAAATTTGAGATCCAACTTTGATAGGGCCTTGAACCTAAAACATAATCCAAAATAAACTTTAAAATTCATTCAATTAACCTAAGGAAGCATTGGAACCTAACGCAACATTTTTAGTGGTCTAGGCTAGAGACGTGTTCCGACGTCTTAAAACCTAGTTGCTGTCATTCGCCATCTGGCTTTAGATAGCACTAGTACAGACTTGTGCTCCTCGTACCGTCAAGTATATAAAGGGAGACCCCTCTAGGTTGCAATCCTTTTATCCATAGGAAGCCGAGTCTGTCGCCTTGTAACCATGATACATCAAACACAACATTCAGGGAGACTACCTGCATGTATGTTAAGTCCTTAGTCATTTCTCTTTCATTTGATCACCAAGGTGTATATGGCAGTTCATGGAAACTTGGTACACCCTCTTGCTTAAAGTATTGAAGTAGTCATTTTTATCTTTTCATGACTCTTTAAAAAGAGAAGAGATAGTCGAGCACTTGTCCTTTCACGCTCGTTTAAAATTGAAAGTGACTAGAGTCATATTTTGCCTGTTTCTCGACTCTTAAAACATGAAATAACAAAATCTGGTTTCAGTGTCATAAAATTAATCACCTACGATCACACGCCCGTTAAAAGTTTTATTGCTTGGCTTGTTGTTATTTTCCTTATATTTTGATCTTGGAGCCTTCGATTGGTTATCTTTTTCTTTCCTGTTTTGAAACACAGTCACAGTGGCGAAACCACCAGTTTCATCATCCTCACTACCTCCTAGTGGTAGTACTTTTCCGAACGTTTCTTTTGAAACCCCCCAGTCCACTAGGTCTACCGAGTTTTCACAGCCTATTCTCCCATCTATCCTGCCTTTTGCTACCCAATCTCCCCCTGAAGAGCCAGTTGAATTCAATTGGCCTCCTTCTGGTGCTTGGTCTAGTTTTGGGGAAGAAGGAGATTTTCCTCCTCTTATGTCATACTCACCATTTTTTGCTACTGTTGTACCTCCCAGTCCCCGTACTATTTTCGAAGATATTACAGTGGAGTCAGACATGGATTCATATATTCCTGTTGGTAGTGAAGGAATTCCTGTTTCTACAGGAGAATATCAACCTTTTCCTGAAGATGTCCCTCATGTTTCTACTCAGTCTTCTCCACCATCAGTTTCAATTCCACTTGGATATAGGTCCTTGAGTCAGATTATGGCTGGTGTTGCATCCATGGCACAATCTAGTACATCAACTCCTCCTCAGAGTTCGGTCCTCCCTTCGTTAGGACTATCACCTTCGACACCTAGTTCATCGGTTACTATTACATCAGTCCCAGTTCAACCGATTGTTTGTGTGGCTTCATCCACACCAGTTGTTATGACTCATTAGTCGGGATCTTTTCAAACTCGCAGGTCTATTTTTCTCAATCCTACGTGGTCAGTTAATCCCAGTCCTAGTATATCAAAATCTAGTACCGCGGAGGCCCCACTTGCTTCCAGTGCAGTCTCCACTACCCCAGTGATCCCTGGTGGGCTTACTTTTGAAGATTATATGTTGGTTATTTAGTAGCAGAGCTCTCAGGGTTCTCAGCAGCTCCAAGCTCCTGGAAATCCTCGATTCCATCACTATGATGTTGTCGGTAATCCCATTTATTATTTCTCGCATCATTATGATGTATATGGTAATCCTGTTTATTTGCCTCCTATTGATCCTTATCAGGCTGTCTATGATCCTAATCAGATTGTTACTCATCTTGGACCCAACTTACCTGTGCAACCCTCTAGCTTGCAAGGACAACCCTCATCTCGACAACCTTTGGCTCAGCAGGGCTCTGCCTCTGGTCCATAGGGAAAACCTTACGATCCACAAGGCCAACCTTCACAAGGTCAACCTTTGGTCAAATACAGTCAACCCTACGGTCCATTTGGTCAGCCTCAGAACAACCAGGACCATCTTATGCTCCTAGGAGGTAAATTTATCCACTACAGGGGCAACCTTTGGCATCACAACCACTGCCACATGTTTCGTATGGCCAAAAATTTGTGCCACAAGGACAACCCTACACTCCTCCTCTGGGTCAATCTAGTTATCAGTGACAACCTGGTCCATCGCAACCATCTGGCCAACCTTTCCCACAAGGGCAACTCAGTGGCCCTCAGTACTCAGTTCAACTAGCTCAACAACCAATTCAACCTGCTCCTCAGCCTGTTCCATCGTTTCAACAGCCAATTCTACCCGCTTATAGTCATCCAGGTTTACCCGCTCAGCAGCCTGCTCAACCTACTTAGTTGGGTCTGCCTTCTCAACCACAAGGCGCTTATTACCCTCCAAGTCAATATCAATCTTTATATAGTGCGCCCCAAGTTTTTTACCCTCAAAATCAGCCTTCATTGGTATATAGTCAACCTCAAATCCATGCTTACGTTTCTCAACATAATCCATACGTTTCTCAACATGGACCTCAGTGGTGTCCTCAGACTCAGTATCCTGGTCCTCAACCCCAGTATCAACCAAGTTATCCTGCTTCTAACCCCTATGGTCAGAATCCTCCAGGACAGAATGCATGGAGACAGAATCCCTCTCAGACTGGGTGGAGTGTAAACACGGGTCCTTATCAAAGACCTTCGATGACTTTCAACACTCAATTACCGTTTCTTGCTACGTTGGAATTACCTGATGTGTCAAAGTTAACAAATGATCCCATTCTTCATAACCTGTATTGGCCTCCGGTTCTAACCAAGATTCCTGGTGATTGTCCTAAATTTGAGGGCAAGCCTGGTGAAGACCCACAAGCGCATGTTATGACTTACCATTTGTGGTGTTCCTCTAACTCTTGGGTTGACAATTCTATTTGGCTCCGTATTTTCCAGCAAACTCTTACTGGTGCCACTGCAAAGTGGTACATTGAGCTATCTCATGGCATCTTCCAAGAATTCAATTCTTTAGCCATGGCATTCCTTACACATTTTCAATTTCCGGTCTGTTATGAGATCGGGACGCACCTCCTCAGTCTGGTGCATTAGATGATACCTTGCTTGATGCTCCCCGACCTAGAAATTCTAAACCACTAGCGACTCCATCCGTCGATGGTATTATTGGTTCTGTGTCTCAAACTTCTCAGAAGTCTTCTTCTTCAAACTTTGGGAAGCTGAAGTTTACTTCTTCCAATAGTGTTGCTTCTTAGTCCACCATGAATTCTGGTAAACTCACAGAATTTAATGCCATTTATGCCAATATGGCGGATAATGCTTCTAAAGGTAAAAATAAGGATAAAGGTAAGGCCAAAGTCGATACCCCAAAACAGGATTCTTAGAAACCTCGTGCTGGCGATGGTTCTCAACACAAATCGAAGTATCCTTGTTTGATTTATGATGAAGAGCACTTCACCAAGGACTGTCCTAGATGCTCCGAACTGAGCCGTTTGCTCAAAAGCACCTAGGGAACTCCAGAAATTCTTAAAGAACCTTTCCCATCTCAGTAGACCCAGAAGCTAGAGCAACCTCAGTCCTCTACCCCATTTGGCTCTCAGGTGTTCGTGATGAATGGTTCTACAGTCATTTCTATCGCTACTCGATCGAAATATTATATTAGATCACGTCAGGCAGCAGGGAAAGGAATCGCTGATGGTCCTCCTCCTCCACCTATTTCTAGCCCTCTTGAAATTGAAAGGCCCAGTGTTGAATCCATTGTACGACCACCTTCCAAAGGAGTACTCCATAAGTCTTCTTATAATCCCAACGCCCGCACCGCTCAACATTACAGTATTGTTGAGGATTTGGCTCAGGTGCCATCTGCAATGTCCACAATATAAGTACTTAATATTTTCCCATCTCAACGAAAGGCTAATTTGTCTGCGAGTGGTGGGGTTGATCTTGTTGATACTAGCCTTCTCGCTTTCGATTTAGATAATTTCATTCCATGACTTTCGCATCAGATTGCGCTTATTATACAAGTGGTTATTAATGGTCTCGATATCCATCGAGCCGTTGTGGATGAAGGTGCATCAAGATGTGTCATGTCATCTTCTTGCTGGAAAGCTATTGGTTCTTGAGCTATGAATTCCTCACCCAATGCGCTGGAAGCATTTGATGGAAGAGAATCAAAGCCTTTAGGTGTTCTCGCTAGTTTACTGATTACTTTGAAAGGGAAGATAGTCAATGTCGAGGTAGACGTCGTTGATGCTAAACTCAATTATAATATTCTCCTTGGTCACAGTTGGACTCATGCCATGCTATGCATTTCATTCACTCTCTTTCGTGTTCTGAAAGTTCTGCACGAAGGAAAGATTATTATTGTTGATCAATTTTCCTTCTTCACCTCTTCTTCCGAGAACAAAGTTTCGTATGTGGATAAGATTCCTACTCCCTAAGAGAGTGTAGGGCCAGGAATTTTCAAGGATCCTACCCTCATGGGTATTTTTTCTCTTCCTCCACCAAACACTGTTCAGATCAATATGATCTCTCAGTCTGATGACCCATGGATTATTCCTACACCTGAACAGATCGATTCCTTTAGAGATTAGATGCCATTGATTCCAATTGAGATTGACTATCGTGAAATCATTACGGCTTCGAAACTCTGTCCTTTGATCATGCTCCTTTGAGCATGTTTCTTGACATTTATTCTCAAGCCCCCCTAGATTGGTGATTTGGATTTTCCTGATCCTTTGAAAGAAGTGTTTCCCTCTGATGAAGCCATCATGGAAACTATGTCTCTCGAGGATCTTCCATGGGATGATGGTCATCATCATTCCTCGTTCATGCCTAGCCTCAGGGCCATGTCTACTTGTCTTGAGCGTTTTTCATCTCAGGTTCCTTCTCCTCTGCTTCAAATGCCTATTCTGACACATGATGTCTTTACGAAAGGTAACTTGAGTAATATTACACAGATGATGCCTATTGACATTTCTGTTAAACCAAGAATCATTGAGAACATACATATCGGGGTCACTTGTTCTTCCAATGAAGTTCAAGTTTATACTAGCCTTTTCTGCGAGTTCTGTCATGTCTTTACATGGTCCTACAAATAAATTCCTAGCATTGATGCTAGTATGGTGGTGCATGAAATACCTACTTAACCTGGTTTGAAACCTGTTCGCCAGCGTCTTCGTCCTGTGCACCCTAGAAAAGCTGCTGCCATTAAAAGTGAAGTTGAAAAACTTCTCAGAGCTATTTTCATTTATCCGATTCCCTTGACATAATGGGTTTCTAATATTGTTCCTATAGATAAGAAATAGGGAATAATTCGAGTCTGCGTTGATTATCGTGATATCAATCGAGCTTGTCTTGAGGATAATTATCCCACTCCCTTTATTGATCAAATCATTGATGACTGTGCTAGGAGTGAGATTTTTTCCCTCATGGACATTTTTTCTAGCTATAATCAGATTAGCATTCTCCTAATTGATCAACATAAGACTACCTTCATCTGTCCGTGGGGTATGTTCACATATAAGAAGCTCCCTTTTGGCTTAAAGAATGTTGGGGCCACCTTTTAGCGAGTGATGTCATATGCTTTTCATGATATTCGTCACATCATTCAACCTTATTTGGATGACCTTCCCACTCATTCAACTAAGTGTATGGACCATCCTGACCATCTTCGTCAGATTTTTCTTCGTTGTCGACATTACAATGTTCGGCTTAATCCGCACAAGTGCATCTTCTGTGTTGATTCCAGTAGACTCTTGGGGTTTATCGTGTACAAAGACAGAATTTGCCTCGGTCCACTCAAGGTTGAGGCTATTATTAATCTCCCCTCTCCCTCCTCGTTGCATCTATTGCAGAGTTTGAAAGGGAAGGATAATTTTCTATGTCGTTTCATACCTAACTATGTAGAAGTGACTAAAGGATTCACATGATTATTAAAGTAGGGTTTCCCATTCTGTTGGGATGAGATTGCTCAAAAGTCTTTTGAGGCACTGAAGATGTTTCTTGTCAATGCTCCTCTGTTGTGTCCTCCAAACTATCATCGTGATTTTTCCCTCTATTTGGCCGCTGCTTTCAGCACGATTGCCATGGTTTTGGTACAAGATGATGATGAAGGTAATGAGCATGTTATCTATTACTTATATCATAACCTTCTTGACCCTGAGACATGCTATGCACATGTCAAGAAGTTAGCATTAGCTGTGGCTCAAGCAGTTCAACGTTTTCGTCATTATATCCTTTTGCGTACTGTGACTGTGATTTCTGATTACAACCCTATGACCTATATATTGTATCGACAATTGCTGGGGGGGGAATAATCGAAGTGGATTGCCATCCTCCAAGAGTTTGATTTTGGAATTTACTGCTGCCAGGTCAAAGAAATCATTAGTCTTTGCTGACTTGATCTGTTCCCTCCCTTCTGACTCTGCTCCGTCTCATTTTGAGGAATACATTCCAAACGATACGCTCTTCTTGATTATCACCCTTGATCCTTGGTATGGTGATATCATCTTCTATCTCCAGAATTCTACTTTCAGATCTGAGTTGACGAAGGACGCCCGTCGATGCATCTGACATCAGTCACAACCTTATCGTATAGTCGGAGATACGCTCTATCGTGTCGGAGTGGATTCCATACTCCGTCAGTGTTTGATTCTCGAGGAAGCTGAGAAAGCCCTAAATGATTGTCACAGTGGCACCTGAGACGGTCACATGTCTGGTTATGCCACCGCACATAAGATTCTTTGTGCTGTTATTTTGGCCTTCTATCTTCAAGGACTGCATTGTTGCAGTTCGTAAATGTCATGATTGCCAGATCTATCAATGCAAGATGCATGTACCGCCTATACCTCTTCATCCTGTCATTACCGTTGGTCCCTTTGCGAAGTGGGGCATCGATTTTATGACGTGAAACCCTCACTCGGCTGGAGGGCATGCTTATATTATCATAGCCGTGGACTACTTCACCAAATGGGCCGAAGCAATGCTTACAATTTCCGTGGACAGTAAGAAAAATGCTCAATTCATATTCAATCACATCATTGCTTGGTTTGGTGTCTCTCAGGCCATCATTACCGATCATGGTTCCCATTTTCAGCATTATATGGTGGCAAAGTTGACTTCTAAGTTGGGTCTGCGTCACGACAGCTCAACGTCGTACTATCCTTAGGCCAATGGCTAGGTTGAAGCCATGAAAAAGCTCTTGTTACCATGCTTCAACGTACTATTGGGATCCACAAATCCAATTGGCATCTCATGTTATTCTCGGCCCTTTGGGCATACTGAACCTCAGTTAATAATTCAACTGGATTCACTCCTTTTCAGTTGGTTTATGGTCTAGAAGCTAGTCTTCTGATTGAGTGTGAAATACCTTCGCTCAAGTTGGCTATTGAATTACTGTTGAACACTTCGCCAGAAAAATAACGTCTCCTTTACTTCAAAAGGTTGGATGAAACTCGCCGCTTTGCTGCTTTGGTTATCGAAGCACAGAAAAAGCAGGTCAAAGCTCATTTTGACTAATCAGTTTCCCCTCGTTCCTTCGTTGAAGGAGATCTCATCCTCCTATATGGCCAAGCTCATGATAAGCTGGGGGCAGGCAATTTTCAACCCATGTGGCATGGGCCCTACATTATTAAATGTGTGTTGTAGAGTGGGGCCTATGAGCTCATTGATTACGAAGGTCATCCTCTAAAACAACCCATAAATGGGTTGTATCTCAAAAAGTATTATGCATGAGTCATCCATGCATGATTTGTGTACATAGGTGTTATCTTCATTTTTAGTACATGTTTTTATTTGGTGTGCTTTGCGAGCATTTTCTTGCTTATTGGGTCTTGCTTATTTGTGCAGATGTCTATTACCCCTTATGTCAATTTCGTGGATGGTGCTTCCCGCAGTACTAGGAATTTGTCTTCAGCAGCCTGGGTAATTTATGATCCTGCTGGTGAGTTGAGAAATCTGCAAGGGATTTTTCTAGGACGGACTACAAACAATGTCATTGAATATAGTGTTGTCCTTGAACTATTAACCGAAGCAATCAACCTCAGAATACACGCATTGCTTGTAAATCTAGATTCACAGCTTGTTGTTCTACAACTCAATGGTCATTATTTGATTAGAAACTCGTACATTTTGAGATTGTATTTACGTGTTCGTTTGTTGGAAATACATTTTGATTTTATCACATATCAACATATTCCTAGACAAATCAATGCATTAACTGATATAGTGGCTAGCATTGTATTAGATAGACATTTGCGTAATTTGTAAAATCATCATCATATGTAAAAGATCCATGTAGGAAAATAAATGTATATATCTATATCAAATTTTTGCATCAATGTGCATCATAAATTCAAAAAATATGTTTGTTTATGTTACATCTCGAGACACCATGTCTCTCAAAATATGCAGATATAAAACCTAGGTGTCTAATCAGTGTGATGCTCATGGTAGCATGTCAATGCCCATACGAGCTGCCTTAGTAAGTGATGAATGCAGCTTGGCACCCCTACGGTATGTCTCTGGTAGGAATGAGGAACATCGTCAAATCATGCATAGTCTGAGACTCCACGTGTGATTCCCTCTAGGTTGCACACGATCTCCTCCTCCTCGCCTCCCTCGCCATGAGGGTCAAAATCGCGAGTGATTCACCTCACTATCAGAGACATGCCTATAGGTATCTCTTGGCCAACATATGCAAACACATGGATTTAACATCAGAACATACATAATTAAAAAAAAAAATCATAACACTCATGAAAATTAAAAAATGAGTCTTACCCAAATCTTCATCCCAGTCCTCTCCCTCCGGGAGTGGGAGGTCTAGATCACTAGTAAATTATGTACCAGAGTAGGGCTAGTCCTCCACGACAATTAACTGTCGGCGGAGCCAATCAAAGAACTATGGTCTCTAGGACATCTATTGGCCACCCCCTACCCTTGGCATCAGAGCTGCCCATCGGGCCATCTGTGTTTCCCTCGTTGGTGGTGTCGAGACTATGACCTCCTGATGCTGAAAAATTGGTAGTCGTTCCAGGAAGAACGATATCGAGATAGACCCATAACCAAATTGCTTCAATTTGGTCTTCTTGAACTTTGTTAGCTGGCGTTTCATGTTTATTGGCACGACATCTTCCTAGTTGTAGATGGTCGGTGTCAAGCAGTCTACAAAAAGAAGTAACTGTGTCTTTGTTGCTTCGTATGGTGCTTGCGATCTCATAGATCGTGTGATGGTATGTAGCACTAATTTTAGTGCCAAGTCTGGGATAGTTTGGATATCAAATTTCCCACTTCCTGATTCCTTCTGTGCCCCTGGACATACCCTGTCAATCACCATGGACATGCACTCCATGCAAGGATGGGTGCCGGTTAGGATTGGTGATGCTCCCATCCGCGATAATCCTATTATGAAGTAAACATCAGAAACATAAATCTCCAGTTATTGATCTCGAAGGATGAACTTTTCCTTATTCTCCTCCCATATGCTGATCAAATACTATAGAATATCTTATTGAGCTCGGAGACACGGTGTCAAGAAGAACTTTTTTAGTCCACAGTCTCTGAGAGCTTCCATGCATCTCTCATTTTCCATGGCAAGCTCGTCCTCTTCGCTGTGCTCCCATTCTTTCCATTCAATTACCATTTTTTTGCTTTCTACCTACAAGCATGTTCATATGGATAGTATTAGCCATTTTTGAAACTTGGATTTGTAAAAAAATGGGTCTTTAACTTACTGTTTTTGCACAAAAATGGTTTGCGTAGTTGGCGCGACAGTTTCTCAAACAGTCGCGCCAATGGGTGCACCCTAGTTCAGGAAAATGGGTGATTCGTGTGAGTCTATGCCCGAAACTCACACCAACTGTCGTGCCCTAAATTTTAAATTTCCTCCCCCATAAATCAAAATTGAGGGTTGCCGGCAATTAAAGATGACTTAAAATGAAGGGAGAGATATCGGCTCTTACGTGGAACTAACAGATTCAAAATTGGTTTGCCAGATCGTCCGCAATCGTCGCCACAAGATCACACTGCAAAATGGGTAACTATTGCTCCACAAAAGGTAAAAGTGAAAAGTAATTATTTTCACCATTTTTGGCATTTTTATAACTTTTCACAACCCAAATTATGTTTTAAGACATGTTTTTCGATTATTTTATTATATTATTTTCGAGAAATGGGTTTTATACGTGCCTTTTGTGCAGCAACAGATTTTCAGGCCATAGTGATGAAGTAACGAGTTATGTTTATAATTTTTCAGACTCGGTAAAAACATGAAAAAGTCACTATTGGAGTCATCTTTCAGCTCTTTTCTGACTCTTTAAAATTGAAAAGATTGTCGAGATTCTTGTCGTTTTGAACTTGTTAAATGGCTGCGAAGTGATATCTACCCAATATAAATTTACCCCTTTTTCGGGCTGGGATAGATTATTTACGAAAAAGGAATACCTTAGCCTATCGTGACTAAAAGGTTCTTTCAGATATTGTTTTCTACCTTTTCGGATCTGAGAGACTATTTACGAAAAGGGCCATACTAGAGTTTTATTTTTTGCCTTATTTTGAAACTCTCTAAACATGAAAAGATGTTGAGATATCCCTTTGTCAGACTCATTAAACCCTGATGACATCGGACTTTGTCACCATGACGTTACTCGAGTTCCTCCTTCCTAGGGCTTGTAAAATGTACTAGGTTGGATTTTTCCGAAGGAAAAACTTACAACACAAGCATATGCTATACCCTTCAAGCTTGTTTTAAAAAAATAATTGGGGTACTCACCAGAAATGGTGGGGGAAAATGGAACCAAGTTTTAGTTATGTTGGCAGTATGTCGCTCTTGAACATGGCACTTGTCTGCATTCGTGTCGGGTTGGGGACATCTCACTTTGTCATTTTTTACCTCCATAGTTTTGGGTAATCTCTTTTGACCTCTCATATTCTCTTTGCCACATCATCATGACCACACATCCTTTGATGTCAAATATTGCCAAATCCAGTGTCATGTCGCTGATATGTTCAGGAGAAGTTTGCCTATGCAATTTTCAACCTCCCTCTGATTCTCTGTTGGTCCTGATTCACTATCATCATGTTACTCTGTCTCGTCTCGATGATGTGGGAAACATTATGGCCCTCCTTCGATCAGGTGACTTCCTGTCGACTTCAACTCATTATCTAGGAATTTGATCTAGAGACTCCCTTTTGGTACCCTTGATCCTGCATGCCTTAATGGCAAGTTCTTTGCATTTGACGTAAGGTCCACCTCATTGGCCTTCAATTGATTGATTCTGTGGATGTTCGATGCTAGATCACTGTTCACATTCTGTGGATTGTACCAGTTTTACATTGAGAGCCATTGTCATTATTGGTAGTTTCTCTCGTGCTTGCTAACAACTTTCATCATTAGCTAGTAATCAAGTGATTTTCTTGCATGTTCGGCTTCAACTCATATATTTGTATGCTCGAATTTGTACTTGTTCGGGTCGAGATGGAGCACAAGACCATGGGTTTTGTCTGATAAAATATAGGCTACGGATTCTTGTGGATTATCATGACTTATTGCATGACTCTTTTGATTGGATGGTTGCATCCATACCTCAGATCTCAGTTTTTATGTACTCTATTATGGATGGCTGCACCCATACCACATATTCATGTATTAGAGATATTAGTTGTATTTTTAATTGCAGGTTTTCTGAAAGCAGTGTTTAGTTCGAACGCGTTCTCATAAATCATTTCGCCCCTCTCTCTCCCTCGGGCCTCATGCTTTAGGGGGAATCTGTTACACAACATTTTGTCATTGTCCCTGCAATCCCCATCTCGCCCATTGGAGGGTCATTTCTGTGATCAATGAGCAGTGGCATGCCTTGCAAAAACCATCATTGTATCCCTTTACATGAGAGCAATATTCATTTTGTTCATTAGGGGAATTTTGAGGTATAGAATGGACCACCTAAGGAAAATGTACAATCAAAATTCACTTTATGAGAACCAATCACATTTTAGGGGATGACATCATCTCTAATGATTAAGGTGGCATTGCTTGAGTTAAAGGTACTTACTTGTTACATTATCAATAGTGGATAAAAACTCATGGTTAACCATAGTAGTACTCTAAGTACTTTTAAAGTCATAAAATAAAGTACTCATAATAAATATCATTTCACACTTTTTGAATAGAATATTATTATTGTCATTTCACATTTTTTGAAAGAAAGAATGCATATCCTTACACAATCTTCATGTATTTACACACTTTTCAATAAATATTACATTTGTATATTTTCTTATATTTATTTTTAAATTATGTATTCATCTCATTTTATTTAATATTACAATTTCAATTTAATTATAAGTTAATATCTATACATATATATTATACATATGAAATCAAAATAAATAAAAATGTAACCTTGTAATATTATGATAAATCAAATTTATAAATAATATAATTATAATATTAATAGCAGTACAAACATATTAAAATTAAAGAAAAAATACATTTTAGTTTTGTAGGATGAAAAAATGTATATTAGTTTTGTACATTGAAAAAAATATATTAGGTTCAACATAGTTTGGGGCAAAAAAAAACTACTAAATTTCAATGTATATAAATCTTATATTATACTTATAAATATAAATTAATTTATTTCAATACTTTTTTTTCATTATTTTTAAATAAAACTTAATTCATTTCATTATGATTATATTAATATTATATATTAGTATATATAATATTATGAAAAATAATCTAAATGTTATAAAATATATATTATATTCATTTTTATATTATATATTATTTCTTTTTATCTTATAAATCAAATCAATATGTAATATAAAATTCATACACAAAACAATATATTATATATATTATATTATATTATTTTTATATAGTATATTAATTACATGTTATTATATAATTTAAATAATATAATTTTTAATTAATAGTGCATACTATAGTTAAGAATTTATGAATTTATATTTATATTTTATTTTAAGTTATTTAAGTACAAAGGACAAATGCATTAGTTGTGTAATGATAATGACTTTTTCTTGAAAAACTCATTCTTATTTATAGTCACATCAGTACTATTTTTTATTAATTTGAATTTGGTACAACTTTTGCATTGAATTTAACCATGGTTACATGAATTTTGGTGCAAAAAATAAATTTCAAATTCATAAATATTATTTTATTAGTTTAGCTATTATTTTTTATTTCCTTAGGAGGCCCATTTTAGACCTCAAAATTCCCTTAATGGACAATTCCCTGAGCAGAGATTCAAAAACCCTTGTTTTTGCCTTGGTGCGAGTAGTCAGTTCTACCCTCGCGTCGATGAGGAGGATTAACACTAGGCCCCGCGCTAGTTGGTGCTTTGTCTCAGTTAGCCACCCGCGTCGAGCTGTTTATGAAATGTTTTTTAAAAATAGAGGCGAAAATTCCACTCCAATAACTTCTAGGATGAGTCATTGGGAGTGGTTGGACTGAATAACCACAGACTCCCTCCTTTAGTTTATGGTTTCCACCTCTTATGGGAACCTCCTAAAGGATAGGTCTCCCTCCCACCTTTGTAAGGATCCTAACCTCCTCCTTTTCCTCTATAAAAAGAAGCTATCTCTCTTTGCATAAGCTAGTTGAACATGGAGAATTGTGTATACTATAGTTGAACTATTGAAGAGATAGAATAAGAAGGAACTTCGTTGAGAGAGCTTGAGTCCATGCCTTCATCCCGTCTGAATTCCCTGACGAGTATCTAAGATGTGCTTCAGCTGAACCCTGCTGGAGGAGACTGCGACGTCAAAGCTTTGGTTGTACCTCTTCCTTCTATCAATACATGCACGTGACTATTGCTTGGTTCCAATTTTGTGTTATATGTTTAATGCAATATTCTTAGCCCTCTTTGACTGGCTAGTAGTTATGAATGAAGTTATTATGTCATATGTTTTTCTTGTTTGCTATTCTATGTGCAGGTATCCGAGCATGATTGTAGAAGGATTGTGACTTGCCAAGACAGGAGCGAGAGGCCACCACAATTACAGCCACGATGACAGCGTTGGATTCCAGGTAGGTCGATCTACCATGTCCTCTTTTTATTCAGTAACTAGAAATCAACACTCTAGCATGTCTCTTTGTTTCTAAACCCACTCTAGTGCTAGAGGGATCGTCTATGTCCACAGAGAGGATTAACCTGCTAAGCACTCTGCCAATTGTCTCCCGCTGATCTATGTAAACTCAGTCTAGTACTTAGCCAATTCTCAGCCTTCCTTCAACCTGCCTTTCTCATGCAATTCCTAGGGAATGAGATCCCTATTAATTAGGAAAACCAGTCTTCCTTGATTGCACAATCCAACATGGCATCCCAATGAATTTATAATTTCACATGGGAAATTTTGTATAAATACAACTGATAGTTATGTTCCCTTTAACCTTTGTCTCAACTGGGTCTTCCTCGGAACTAACATGCATGTAGATATTAATAGTGAATTATCAGTTATCTGATTGATCACTCATTGTGAATTAAATCTAATTTAATTCACTTATCGACCTCTCAGTAGCTCATCACTTAGTTAGAACTATTTAAACTAATTTAAACTAATTTAATTGAGTTAACTAATTCACACCTGCACCCTGTTAACCCCCATATAAATTTCTTCACAAGCAAGCAGGGGGCTAATTTGTTATTAAGCCTTCAAGGAATGCATCTCCCCTGAAGACACATCATCCTTGAAAGCCTATTCATGCCCTCTACCCTGTGATTTATTTCCACTGCTGTATCCATCCAAAAGGTCTCACTGATTGCAAAAAATTGTGCTCCAAAAGCCTACATTTGCCCCTTGTATCCCTGCAGAATGCCCCATTTTAATCCTTTTTCGCCTTGGTCAAAATTCCCCTCTTACCCTCTAAATCCCCCCAAAATCTCCTATATATCCCACACATACCCCTTTTTTGGCCTATTTTCCCCTTATTGCCTCTATCGTTATCCTTCCCTAGCCTTGAATTACATTGAAAAGGGCCGAGAATGCATATATCGGGCCTAGCCCCCTTCAGGCTAGCCCACTTAACCTTTCCCCCCACGTGACCCGGGCGCTAAACCAGGAGCTGACCCCTAGAGCGCTCCTCAATCATATGATCGGGTGAAATTATTGCCGTAGATCTGTATAAGATCCAACGGTCTTCGCGGTCCCTTCACGCACATGTTGTTCCCTTGTTCACCTTTTCGATCACAGATCCACTGTCAACTTGATCCGCAAATCTACGGCCTGGATTTTATCCGCCCCGGTGGTCCCCGCAACATTCACTGTTCAGAAACCGGCGGTATCCATCGCACCGCGTTTGGAGGTTGAGCGGTATTTTCCATTTCATAGCGATTCCATTCATCGCTTGTTGCGTGTCCCGAGAACTGTTTGAAAACCGCCCCCCATCACACGTTAAAGTTCGGCGTTTGCCCCAGTGCGATATCGCTATACACCGTCCGATCTACGATCGTCCATCCAACGGTCATCGTGCCACGAAGTTGTGCGGGGGTTAGCCGAGGCGAATATACCCCTAGCCCACCATCTGTCGCCCTCCGACGCGTTCTCAACCGTCGATATCCCCTTGATATCGAACAGTCCAGATTCAATGCACGCCCGCCGTTAACTGCATGTTCTGCCACATCAGCATTTCATGTGTCTTCGTCACATGTCCATCTATCCCTTTTATATTTTTTTCGAAGGTCAAAGTGTCAAGTCTTTGCATTTAAATCTTCTGCGTTCTGCCAACTTTCACCGTAACCATCTTCCACTGTGTGCTGCATTTTCCACCATGATCCTGCACTATTCTGCCATCCCACCAGTCTGCACGTCCATTCTCATCGACCCTGTTGCATTCACCATCCCCAATGCATGGTTTTCTTAATTTGTTTTCGTGTTTTGCAGGGTTACAGGCAGGCAAAAAGCCGCCATGATTCATATGCACTATTGTAAAGGCACAGTGCACAGAAGGAGCTGAATTTAGAGCCTGATATTACAGGAAAATGTCCGGAAAGGTGTCTGCAACGTAAATTTCATTAAAGGACAGAGTTCAAACTCTGCAAAACCTCTCCGGAGCCATTAAAGCTCATATTGCATAGACGAAAGACAGTACCGGAGTAGCAAAGAGTATCAGTGCAAAAGCAAAGATTTTAAGTCATATGATTGAAGATTTTTGAGCCTTAATCCTTGTATTTAAAGGCAGAGTGCCAGATCGAAGACCCCGAGGATCAATCGGAAGGTCTAATACACAGAAAATAATGGTACCAGGTTTTCACATCAAAAGAAAGTTTTTTCCATAGAGGACGAAGTGCCCATACTATCTCCATTCTATACCATGTTCCTGAAGAAATTATAGCCCTAAAAATAGTCCTATGCTATCAGAAGCATTTGTTACACGGTATGGCAGACCCTAGCATCATTATTCTACCTTTTCGTTTATCCACCAAAAGTACACCAGAGACATACCTGGAGTAAATGCAGCCTGACGAGGATCACTCTTCCATCCAAGGAGTACCAGAGATAAATGCATAGGATTTAAAATAGAATGGGGCCTCGGCCCTCTTTCTTTTCTGAGTTTTAATGCTTCATTTAGTTTTCCACCTACCTCCTCTTCTCCTCTTGAGCTATAAATTCATGAAGGAACTAATTGTAAAGGTTTTTGATCAATTATCATAGAAATGCAAGCTTTTTCTCTTGAGACATGTTCTCTGTGTAAAGTTGTAAGATAGGCTGAGGAAGATGTTTTCAGACTAAATATCTAGCTATTGGTAATGTTGTACTTGACTGGTGTTGCTCTTTACTATGACAAGCACATTTCTTTGGATCCTGATCTAAAGCAGCGGTGATGTTTTTCTATCTCTGTGTCTGTTTTTAACTTGCAATTCATTTCATTTCATTTCTACTGGCTCGCATCAGAAATATGGCATAGGATTTACCCTTGTTAGGTACCCTATGTTTCTGCTCTCCTTGCCTTCAATGTTTTCTACTAAATTTTTTATCTAAGGTTTATTTCTGCTAATTTAACCATTGTAGTGGATGTCATTGCCTGCTAGCTGATGTATGAATTAATGAATCTGTTCTTAGATGTTCTTGTTAGGATTTAATTGAATGAATTGGGAACACTGGGAGGTATAGAACTCTGTCTCCGTCTCACTAGGATCCTTTTCAATTAATTGAACCTTTCTAAGATCCCTCAAGTTGGAGGCTGAAGCATTGAGAGTTCAAAGTCTCTCTCTGATCTCAGGTCTTTAACTTTGTGTTCTAAACATTTAATGTTTCTTGTCTGAAGAGTTAGCTTTTGGATTTTAGATCACAGGTGTCCAATGGCATGCCCTGTCCCTGAATCTGATTTATAAAGGTCACCTCGAAGGTTTCCTTGCTTTCACCTTCTCTCTTACCATTTCATTTCACACAATCATCTTTAAGATCCAGTGCTTTAGATGACTAGCCCAACTGAAAGCCTGCACATTGAATAGCAAGTAAACACTTTCCTGACTCCATTGCCCAATGGTATTGAATGTTCCCTGGAGTATCTCTCCTTTGCCTAATTTCCTCTTTGCTCATGCTTGTCTTATATTGAACCCTTCTTTCATGATTCCCAACAACCAAACAAAAACAATCAAACAAAAAAACTCCGAGCCTTATAACTAGCCTAACATCCTAAATTTTGAGCTTCGAAGACATAAAACCTTTGCTTATATAGAGAGATCCCTCTTTGGACTCAGGAGGGCTAGATCCTAAGGTTTGAAAGTGGTTCTAATGTTGTCTCATCTTTTGGTCTTGCCAATATGGACAAAACATGGGAACACCAACATAATGGCGACTCCGCTGGGGAAAAATCTGAGAGCCTATAACTGATAACTTAGTCTATCTCCCATTGTCGTCACCAACATAATGGCAACTCCACTGGGGAAAATCTGAGTAATTCCCATCTTACTACATCACAAGAGCCTTAGAAAGCCTAGAAACTCTGGTTAGGTTGGTAATGAAACACTTCCATTTGCAATTCATTTTTTACACCATTTGTTGTGTTTCTCCCACACTCTTAGACAGAGTTTGGAAAGGGCCAGGTAGCCTCCATATCTCACACTCTTTTAGAGGTGAAATATCTGGTAAAATCCCTCCCAGTCAATCTCTGGTCAGAGTTTGTTGTGTTTTGAAGATATCCTTGAAAAGGGACATCTTATAAGCACTGTGGTGGACAATGTACTCTCCAGAAGCATCCTAAACCTTCCACCTAGCGACTCCATAGCTCCTTAAATATCAAAGACTCCACTGGTTATCAGTAGGCCTGCTGATTATCTTGGTTCACATAAGACTCCACTGGGAGACCAGCCTCCATAACAACATCAGCCACAATAGAAGTAACAAGTAGGGTTAAGCTGCCTTGTTGGAAAACAACATTCTGGCTTTAAGAACCATTCACACAAGAGCTTATCCCAACCCAAACCCCCCTGAAATAGTTGACAACCCTGAGAGCATACTCAAGATATCTCCTGCACCTATAAGGCCAACTATTTCTAGCCACATCCATAGAGCTAACTCTACACCATAAGACTTTACAGCTCTATCAGACACATTTTTTGACCTAGGCACTCAAAACAGTTTACCAAGAACTAGGTCATTCAATTTCCTAGACCAATCAGACCTTGAGCTTCTTGTTTCACCACCTCAAAGTGGTAAACACCTTTGGAATAGACATACCCCTCCATCCACACCCCCTGATATTCACTTCATTCAAAACTTGGGGGTCAGTCATCCTAGATCTGCTCATAAGTTTTCTGCTGGTCATAATATCCCTGTCATCCATATACCAATTTCTCAAGTTAACCCCTTACCCCCGCAAAACATCATCATGGAAGCCTGGTACGCACCTTTGTTTTTACCTCAGCCTCTAGTGCCCTTACCCAATGATTATCAGTCAAAGATCCCACACTTCATTGCAAATGATTCCACCACAGCTCAGCACCATGTAGATAGAATGGAAGATTCTTTTGACTATATGGAAATAGATGATGATACAGTCAAAATGAGAATATTTGCCCAGAGCTTAAGAGGTGATGTGAAGAAATGGTTCAAAATCCTACCTCCTAATAGTATCCAAGACCTTCCTGCTTTATATCAGACCTTCATAAACAAGTGGGAAGTTAAGGCCAACCCTCTCCAAATCCTAGCAGAATACAAGAACCTAAAAATAAACGTAGGAGAGAGTGTCTAGGACTACTCTACAAGGTTTAACATCGTTTATAATGCTCTTCCACCACACATGAAACCTCCCCAAGGTATGGTGCTAGTGAAATACCCTGAAGGCCTGGATGCTGATATGGCCTACCAGCTTAGGGAGAGGGATTACAACACATTGGAAGAAATGCAAAAAGGAACAGTGAGTGTAGAGGCAAATTTGATTGAGAAGAAAGCAAGATTGAGAGCTGAGAAAAGGGTGACATATAGAGATGACAATGTATCTTCCACATCTGACCCCAATTATGACTGCATATCCAAAAACATGGAAAAGCTACAACAAATGATGGAAAAAATGGTTGTCACAGTTAGCAATCAAAACAGAAACCAAAGTCATAACTAGAACCAAAACTTTAGAAGAAACAACACCACTCCCAACAGACAAAGAGAGTCGGATAAAAAATTTATTCCCCCATTTCAAGAAAACTTCCTCGATGAAGACGATGGAATCATGGAAGAGCCTGAGGGAACCTCAATAAACATGTTTGAAACAGAAGATTCAATCCACAACTATTCCGCAGAAGAAGATCAGCCCTCATCCTCATGCTGGGATTGTTGGGCAGTGAAAGAGGTATGAAATTATTATGCATTTACTCATTCTTAACCATAAATATACTCCTATTTTTCTTGGAAATGTAATTTATCATAGGAATTACAATAGAATTGGAAATGTTTATGATTACTATGAAAAGATGACTAAAAGCTACTTTTTGATTGACAAACAGGAATTTGGAGAGGTGAGCAGATGTACCAAAGGTGGGTTTGAGAACAATCTAACTGGTGCTCCAACGACGTTGAATCATATCCAGCCAAAGGCAAGGAGATCTGAACGAATAGCCCAGAAAGGACAGGGAACAGCTTGGCCTCAGTCACTGCAAATAGAAAGATGACTAAACACAGAGGAGCGAATCCCTTAGGATCTTTCGATCCTGAGGGATCGCTGTTCAAAATTATCTTGTTCCTTGATTAGTCCATCGAGATTTGATATATAAATCCACGTCCTTTAGTGACAAGGGAACGGATTGTTGTTGAAGTTAGGAATTGGTCGCAAGACTTTACATTTTCTCTGTTCTATTAACTCTCTATTTTGAGAGAAATATTTCTGTAAAACTCTATGTTGGTTTAATACAAGGCTCGCATTTTATTTACCTTCTGTAGTTCTGAATTAGCCCAGCAGTATTTCACTGGCGCTAAGGGCCCGGCTCTGGTGGAATAAATTCGTTGTTTGTATTTTAATATTTTCTCATTGTCGTGTGGAGTGCGCTTAATGTTTTTTTTTATTACAGAATTGGTTTATTATTGATCGGATCAAATACAGAGTCATTGCTGTTTCATTTCTTTACAAGAAGCATAATTCACAGTTCAATTATCTTGCTATAAAGCTTCGCTGACTTGTATCTGATTTGAGTTGTTGTTCCTTTAGTTTATAATCTGTTATAATTGATCGTTGTGTGGTGAGAAGCTGTCGACAGGATTGAAGTATAGAAATCTAGTGTCTTGAATATGTTTGAATTATAATTGCTGTTCATTTCACATTGCTTTTGTTCTTGTTATTTTGTACTACATCTTCACAGCATTGCTCTTACACAATTGCAGCCTCAGACAGAGTAAAATCTTGAAATAAAAATATGCTCCTGGATTGATGTTTAATGTAGGCTAATTAGGTGTTCAAAAGATACCTTTTTATGACCCAACATTTTGGCGCCGTTGTCGGGGAGAGTGTATGCCATTTTAAAGGAGTAATGCACAGCTGATTTTCTTCTGCTTGCAGAGAATTGGGTATTAAAGACGGAAGGTAAGAACCTGCGCACTGGGAAAGAAACACACTTGCTCACAGCCCGCTTCACAGCAGAAGTAGGTAATATTATTTCTTTAGGTAGGAATGAAGGTTTGTTTCTTTGAATGAATAAATCAACTTAGCGAAACAAAATTCCTCCTAAAACTGAAAAACCTAAGGGACCGGTGACCCTTGGGTGCACAACCTTTATTGACGAAATCCTTAAAATAACTGAATCTCAGCCATCAGTAGGATTTAAAAGAACTACTTCTAGACAGCCTACTAGTTCCCTTCAGGCTACAGAGTCACCATCTGAAGCCTTTGCTGAGATACATAGTCAAACAGAGGGAATTGAGAAAGATTCCCAAGAAATTAAGAATCCTTGCATAAGTTTCCTTCAAGAAGGGAATGCTAGCAATCTCCGAGAAGGAGAAGGGGAAACGAGAGAAATCACAAACTTGAAATCTCCTATTGAAACTGCCCAAACAATAAGCAGCCTAGATAAGGGAATTTGTTCAACTTATTCAGAACCAAGGTCCTCAATCACCTCAAACAGTAGGTCGACAAGAAATACTTATTATCCCAGACAAAGGGAGTGCTGTCAAAGCCATTCCTGCCCCTGCTCGTCAACCTAAAAATTCCTTGGAAATCCCAGAGGGATACTGGCATATCTTCGATCAAATGGCCCAAAACCAAAATCAAAATCAGCAGCAGACCTCTACGCTGCAATATCCTATAGTGGATACTGTAGTCAATGCACCCATGAAATCTATACCTCTTCAACATACTCCCACAGTTCACGGCTTAACATCAGAGGACCCAGATGCATTTTTATTTGAATTTGATGTGTTGTGCAGAGGATACGATTACACCACCGATGCCCAAAAACTAAAACTATTCCCTTCTACATTAAAAGGGGCAGCCCTACGATGGTTTATGGGATTAGGTAGGGGTGTTATAACTGATTGGGATCATATGAAGGCTGCATTTTTAAAGAAATATCAAGATTACTATAGGTCTAGGGAATTAAAAGATGAGATATTCCAAATGACAGCAAAACCAAATGAGACCCTGGAAGAGTATGTGGAACGGTTTCAATATAATCTTCAGAGATCCTCTTATGCATCTTTACCCTTACCTGATAATGTTTTGAAAACCACATTAATTAGGGGAATGAAAGATAAATGGGTTGAAACATTGAATATTATGGGAAAAGGTGATATATATCAGGAAAGTTATCCTAACATCATTGATTTGTGTATCAGGAGTTCGAGGGGCAATACAAGGTTGAAATCAGCAGAATGTGATATAATCACAAGAGAAAATAAGACCTCTAATGAAGGTGTGACTCGTGCAGAGATTGGAAATATGCTAGAAGACTTTAAGACAGGCATACTTGGGACTTTAACAACACAGCTTGATATTATGCAAGCCAAACAAAAACAGGCAGAAGCAAAATAGAACTTGGCAATATTCTGTCCCAGGTGTAGAAAGAAGCACATCCAAAAATAATGTACGTTGGATGTGATTAAAGTCTGCACCATTTGCATGAAATATCACCCTACAGAAGGATGTCCTTTGCTTCCTGGCCTAAAAGCAGTTTATAAGGAGGCAGAAGAGGAATCATAAGTGGTATGTCTGCTTAATCAGTGCCGAAAATGGCAGCCACGACCATCAGGTATGCCAAATGATCAATTTTCTTTTCAACCTCCTCAATATAATGCTCAAAAATAGAGTGGGATGTGGCAGAATCAACCATCTTTCCCTAATTGATCACAACAGCCATTTCCTCCCACATCTTGGCCAAATCAAACAAATCAGAATAAATAGCCTAGCTTTCCTTTCTACCCACCTTTCTGGCCTACACAATGGTCCCCCTCTACTTCCCAGAATCAGGCCTGGTAGTAAAACTGGAAAAAACCAACAAATCATCTAGCTAGATCAATTCCTCTCTCTCAACCTACATTGCCAGCTCCTTATACAAACCCCCAGACCAATTTAAGAACACAACTCCCAGCCCAACCCAACCCAAACCCAAACAATAGGTCAGTTCAGTCTGTCCAAATAATGGAACCCCCAGAAGTAGAAACTGAACTAAGGGAGTGTAATGATCTTCAATTAAGGTCTGGGCGCATAGTTGAAACAGAGAGAAACAATGATGTCCACACTGAAGATCCGTTACTTGTAGAACAAAAAGTACAAAGTGAGATGGAAGTCCAGCAACAAAATCAACAACAAAATCAACAAGTAATAACTTCCTCTCCACCATTCCCAAAATGATTAATTATACCTCGTCCATTAGAACAACCTAATTTTGATCTTCTGGGAGAATTAAAAAATTTGTGTATAAAAATCCCTCTCCTCCAAGCTATTCAAGATATTCCTATATATGCAAAAACCATTAAGGAATTATGCATAAAGAAGCCAAAGAGGAGAACAACAACCAATCCTACTGTCTAAATAGTCGGTACCTTATCTGACTTATTATCAGGAATGGAAACACCCATCAAATATGAAGACCCAGGAAATCCTATAGTGACAGTGCAGATCAATGGCCAATCATTTCCAAATGCCTTAGTTGACTTGGGGGTAGCAATTAACATTTTAACAACCACCACCTGTCAAAAAATTGGAATTACATCACTGGAACCAACAACAACCTTGTTGGAATTGGCTGACCGATCAGTAGTCAAACCAGAAGGTATACTACAAGATGTAATGGTATCTGTAGATTCTTGGGAATATCCTGCTGACTTCCTGGTTATCAATCCAAAGAATTGACTAGATGGACATCCGTTAATTCTAGGTAGACCTTGGTTGGCAACTGCCGATGCTTATATTGGATGCCGACAAGGCAACATGACAATTACAAGGGGAAATTTTGTCAAGAATCTAGCCCTATATCCCCTAGCCCAGCCAAGTATATCAATAATCAAACCAAGAAAACCACCTACATCATATCTTATGGAGAATATGAGATCACCTCTAACCATAGAAAATGCTCTTGATTTTAAAGATCAAATAGAGGATGATATCATTAATAATTTTATTAATAATTCACAAACCAAATCTCATTTGCAATGTCACATGATCGAAGCAGCATTCGATAATAAAGAAGAAGAAGATCCTTTCAAAGATATTCCTAATCAAACAATACCTACTACTTCTTTGAGCAATAGCAAGGTTGTAGAAATTGAGCCGGGAAAAACTTTAAATATTAATAAAAATCTCACTGCTGAACAAGAAGAGAAATTGGTCCAATTATTACAAATATACAAAGCAGCCTTTGCATGGAATTACCCTGATATGAAAGGAATTGATCCTCAATTGTGTACTCACCACATTTACATTGAAAAATATGCAAGACCCATTTGCCAACCTCAAAGGATACTAAATCATCACCTTAAAGATATTGTGAAAGATGAATTACAAAAACTATTGGATGTTAATTTCATCTACCCAATATCTGATAGCAAGTGGGTCTCCCCATTAGTGGTAGTACCAAAAAAGAACGGAAAGTGGAGGATATGTGTAGATTACCGTGAACTTAATAAGGAAACACAGAAAGACCACTTTCCCCTTCCTTTCATTGACCAAGTATTAGACACATAGGTAGGGAAGAAATTATTCTCTTTCCTCGATGGCTCCAGTGGGTACAACCAAATCCAGATTTCCCCTGAAGATCAGGACAAAACTAATTTTACCTGTCCATGGGGGACATTTTCCTATTGAGTCCTACCTTTTGGCCTATGCAATGCTCCTGCTACATTCCAAAGGGAAATTCTCAGCATTTTTTCAGACTTAATAAATGAAGGCCTCGAAGTATATATGGATGATTTCACACCCTATGGGGATGACTTTGAGCCTGCATTGGAAAAATTAGAAAAAGTATTGCAAATATGTATTGACACTAGGCTTTGCTTAAGCAATGAAAAGTGTCTTATGATGATGACTGAAGGAGTTATATTAGGGCATTATATTTCAGCAGCTGGAATTCAAGTAGACCCGGATAAAATTCAAATACTCTTGTTAATTCCTACACCTACTACACAAACATAGGTATCTAGCTTTCTTGGATTTTTTGGTTACTATAGAAGATTTATAGAAAATTATTATCAAATAGCTGCACCTTTATATGCACTGACTGGAAATGTTGATTTCACTTGGACATATAAATGTGACAATGCCTTTAATGATCTGAAGAAGCTTGTTTCAACAACCCCAGTGCTGAGGGGCCCAAATTGGAATTTTCCATTCCAAATTTTATCTGATGCCTCAGACACAGCTATTGGAGTAGTACTTGGATAGGAGGAAGACAAGAAGCCAAATGCAATCTACTATATTAGCAAAAATCTATCCCCTGCTGAATTAAATTATATTGTGACTGAGAAAGAATTTTTAGCTGTAGTTCATGCTATAAACAAATTTAGGCATTACATAACTAGGTATCCTGTAGTACTATGTACTGATCACTCTGCCATTAAATTTTTAGCAAATAAACCTATTACAAATGGAAGAGTGACAAGATGGTTGATTTTACAGCAAGAATTCGACATCACAATCAGAGATCGACCTGCGAAAGAGAACCCTGTAGCTGACTTTCTGTCAAGAATGCCAAAGCCAACAGATATAGAAGCAGTTGAAGACCACTTTCCAGATGAACATCTCTTCACTGTTACTATCAGAACACCGTGGTATGCTGATATAGCAAACTATTTGGCAATAGGTAAATTACCTAAACATCTATCCCTTAATGAGCGTAAGCAAATAATACATCGTAGTACCCGCTTCTCTTGGATTGGAGGCCACCTATTTCATACAGGTGCAGATATGCAAATAAGGAGATGTTTTAGGGAGGATGAGATATTTTACATCTTGAAAGCATGCCATGATGGACAGTGGGGCAGACATTTTGCAGATCGTAGAATTGCCCATAAATTTTTACGAATAGGCTATTATTGGCCTACTATCTTTAAAGATGATAAAAAATTTGTGCAGGCCTGTGATAGGTGCCAAAGGGCAGGTCACCTTGGGCAGTCTGATGAAATGCCTCTGAACCCCCAACTAGTGATCGAACCATTTGAAATTTGGGCTCTTGACTTTGTTGGTCCTATTAGCCCCCCATCAAACCAAAAAACATATATCCTAGTTGCAACTGAGTCTGTCACCAAATGGGTTGAGGCAGAAGCTCTTTCAAAAGCTATAGAGGACTCTGTAATACAATTTATTTTCCAAATCTTTGTGCGCTATGGCCTCCCAAGAGACATAATCACAGATGGAGGACCACAGTTTGTAGGTAAAAAATTAGCTGAAACATTTCAAAACTACCACGTTCAGCACAAGATTACGACTACATATCACCCACAGGCCAATGGCCAAGTAGAAAGCATGAACAAAGTAATCAACGAGATACAAAGGTTTTTCTTTATAGATTGTGATTTGGCCTCCAAATTATGCAGGGGTTATTGTGGGTATATCAAACAACATGAGACCTACTAATGATATTCATCACACCAATTGGCAGGTCTAGAAGAACCCATCTTTCAGAATCTGTAAATTCAGTATTATGGTACAAAATTTCCAAAAGGTGGGTCGCAAATTTAAACAGTTTCCAAAGAAGACTGCAGAAATTAATGGGAGTGGAGAGAGGACTCCTACTTTTCACATACACAACATTAATTCAACAATAGAGAGCCAAATGGCATGACGCCCATATCAAAGAAAATATCTTCCACGAAGGAGATTCGGCACTCCTACACGATTCTAGGTTTTAGGATTTCCTAGGGAAACTCCAGACACGCTAGCTTGGACCCTATGAAATACAAAAAGTGCATGATAATGGCACTATTACATTAGTTACCATTGACGGATCTGGACATTCCTTTAAGGTAAGCCAACAATTATAATTAGCTGTATCATAACCCTTAACGTAGGAATCCCTACTAACACTTGTAGTTGGGTCTTACCATGGAAATTCTCGCTGAAGTGGAGAACTCCTCCTCGGCATCAGTTTGATAAATCATCATATTTTTTAATTTTTGTACATAAAGCCTTTTTTTTCCATTTTTTTATTGTTGTTTTCTAGAATTTGTTTTTTAACATTCTGTTAATATTACCACTTTATTTCTTCATCGTTGTTTCATGAAATTTAGTTTCTTCAAAAAAAAAAAAAAGAGAAATTTTTTTGTTTATTTCATTTGTTTTGTTGTTCCTTTCTAAAGGAACAACACCGCTGCTATTCCTTTCGAAAGGAATAGCAGTTTCGCAGACTGCTGTTGTTCCTTTCGAAAGGAACATTAGTTTCATAGAACGTTTTTGCTGTTCCTTCCCAAAGGAATAGCACTCTCGCACAGTATTTTTTCTTGTTCCTTTTTAAAGGAATAGCAGTTTCGCAGAGCGCTTTTGCTGTTCCTTCCCAAAGGAACAACACTTCCACAGAGTATTTTTTTTTGTTCCTTTTGAAAGGAACAAAAGTTCCGCAGATTGTTTTTTGCTGTTCTTTTTAAAGGAACAACACTTTTTTGGGGATTTTTTTTTTGTTTTAAGATAGAATTTTGAATTTTTGATTACTTTTCTGAAGGAAAATATATCATTTATATACAATCATACAAATTAAAGCTTAATGTAATCAACAAATCAAAAGAAATTGTCATTTTGTTTAAAAAAATTGTCTAGTAATGATAAGAAAAAAAAGGAAAAAGGGCATGATCAATAACATAACTTTGCTATTTTTACCATTGAATTAATCCGATCGATTATTTTTATCATGATTGGTTCTTTCCCATATGCTATAACTTTATTTTATTTCTATCTAAGGAATAGGACTAAGGGCATAATGTTTTTTTTTTTCTATTGAGATGTTTAGACTTCTTCCACCATCCCTACTCTTAAGGAGTGTTGAGCCATCCCTTATGAATAACTGAGGAAAAGTGATGTGTGAAAAAGAAAAGAAGAAAAAATATTTACATATTCTTAATAATGATTTTGCATATGGAGGATAGGGGGTCTCACCAAGAGCCAGCCTACTGTGATCATAGGGAAGGCAGTGAAGTGGCATTCCCATTATGGCCACCAAACCAAGGAAATGGTCCAATAGAAAATTGAAAAAATCAAGAAGTCCTTGGAATAGGAGGTCTCATCACGAGCCGGCCTGCCCACCTTTCACTTCTTCTCGGTGAAAGACATTGTGGTTTATCTAGTCACCAAGCCAGCACAATGGCCTCCGTCATGATATTGAATAAAAAAAAGGGGCACTTCCTCAGTATACATAAAGGAAAATGGTTCCATGGGTAAGCAAGCAACTCTGTCAAGGTTATGGACACCTGTGGGCAGCAGAGCTCTGCTAATGGTATTGGAGTCACATTTATACACATCAATAGTTATATTTAACCCTTTTCCTATATCTTTATTTAAATTTCAAATGAAATATGAATCAATTACCTTTCCCTCTGAACCTATTATACATGAAAATCATTACAAATCGATCATATTAGTTCAAAATGGTAAATAACGCAATTGTATTTATGTTTATTTTATGCTGTCCCTTCTCCTCGTATTTGAATCATTACAAAACAATTTTCTATTTACTAATGATTCATCACATGCATTGATTTCAGTAATTGCTATAATTTGATTGAATGTATCATAATTACACCTTCTTTTTACTACTGTACTACTGCTAAGCCACACATGCTCCTCTCAATTGACGGTTGAGGGCGACCTTTCATTCATTCGGGGGCCACGGATGTTTGCATACAAAAAAAACTCCAAGATTCCTGTATACGGATTAAAATCCCCACATTTTAGGAAATAACAAATTTTCAATGAACTGTGTTGTGTTGTTCCATTGTGATTACTGTGTGTTGAGAAATTAACAGAACGCAGAAATGGGAGGATAGCCAACTCGCAATGAACCACAAGTATTGATCGTCTCTGATGCTGCACGAGCAATTTTAGAAAGACTGGGGTGGATTACATATTTTTTGAGAATGCAGCAACCCCATGAAGCTGTGGCCACCAAATTTTTATTGAACTTGCAGGAAGGATCCTCCATGGTCAGAGGGAGGCAGATAGCTGTATTCGATGAGATAATTGCAGAAGTGTCTGGCATTCCCGCGCAAGGGACTATTTGGACTCAGAAGAAGATTAGGATTCGTGAAGCCATAAAATTTTTTCAAGATGATGGACAGACGTTAGTTATCAAAGGTAAAGGATTCCAGCCAGTGTCATTAGGAGAACCATCGACATAGTTGGCCAAGATTATGCAGGCTTACATAACGTGTGACGGAAGAAAATATGTGGTAAGACCTCGCCACCTTAAGCTACTAGCTGTATTAAAACAGAAATGCACCATTAATTTTCCTGCATTTTTAAATTCTTTGTTGCATGATACTACTCGTGGTATAAGAAAATCCCAACATGAAAATACGGTGGTCAGCCACCATTGTCTAATTCGTTTAATAGTGAGTCATAGCCTTGCCCAACAACAGTCCAGCTGGGAAGAATTAATATTTTCCATGGACGGAGGGTTAGCTCTACCCGATCCAAAACGGAAGAGGATGTCCGGCTCAATTGATGAGCCTTCTACTCATAGAAATTTCCTCCGGTTGAAACGAAATAGAAGGATGGTGGAAGAACTTCCGGGCAGTAGCAACCGAACCCTAGAAATGCATAGCTCAGAGGAGGAACGATCTCCACAATTGGAGGGAGTAAGCCCTCGCACTGACGAGGAAGAGAAATTAGAGGGAGTAAGCCCTCGTACTGATGAGGAAAAAGAATTGGAAGGAGAAATTCGCTACTCGGACGAAGAAGAAATAAGTCGCCAAACCGATAGTGAAAAACAATTCAGTGCAGAGGAAGGAGATAATAAGGAAGAAGGAATCGAAGGAAATTCTGAAGAAGAAGAAGTTGAGGGAGAAATACAGTATTTAGATGAAGAGGAAGGAAGTTATCACACATGTGAGGAGGCTGAGGACAATCATAGCAGTAATCGGGATGAAACAGAGCTAGCCGAAAATGTTATCGTAATTCCTTTATAGGAAGACCATTTGGCCCAGATTTTGGCCAATATGAGTGATTATGCACAGCCTCATAGCCCCTTGGATCTCAATATTGAAAATAATCAACTACTAGAATACTCTGCTATTGATAAAGAAACAGCTGGAGAAAAACTGAATGAATCAGCAAACCCTAGCAAGCTAGGGTTGCTTCTCCTGAGGGATGTGAGCAGGAGAAAGAAAACACTGAAGCTAAAAGCCCCCAGGAGACTGCAGAGTTAACTGAGAATATGATTCCAGGAGAATTGAGCCAAGGGCATATGAATATAGAAGAGGAGCCCCAAGGAGAAGAACAAGAAGAGAATTTTACTGAAGGCACCGCTGATATGGGCCAAAATTCTGTTGAGCAAATAAGGTCGGATAAAGGAACGACTGTTCCATTAAGAAAGAAGAAGAAAACAACTGAGATTGAGAAGCTTCGCAAAGAACGAATAAAGCTTCATAAACTAGTAGAACAACTCAAGCAAACCATTAGGGTTCTGAGAATGAAACACATGCCCAAGCGAGCCCCTAAGAGAAGAAGCATCGCTATCAAAAGAAGTGTTGGGTGTGGAGCTTGATTATCTTTTTTATTTTGTATCACAGCATTGGACCCCTGTACCTTAAAAGGGGCGGCAACGCGCCGTGAGTGGTGGCGTAGGTGGGGGTCCGGGCGGCAGCGCTTTTCGGAGCCCCCCCCTGGTGGGGGTTCGGGGGCAGCGCCCCCGAAGCTAAAAACAGATGTAAAATTGCCTTGTAAAAGTATAGTAATTTCTAGTCAATCTGGGCCGTTCATTAGGCAAATGATCTGATGGTAGAAGTTATGTTTAGTTTAGGGTTTTTTTCCCTAGAAGGAAACCCCTCGCTTTTATGAGGGTATTTTATTGTAGCTGTGTATTGTATGTGTATTCTCGAAGCGAGAAATAGAGAGGGAAGCTGAGGAAACGGGGAGGATGTGTGGATCTCTTTGTCGGTTTTGTCTCTTCATTTTTGCTGGATAATAAAAAGGAAGGACTGGCTGTTCGGGGTGGACGTAGCCCAAACTGGGTGAACCACGTATATCTGTGTCTCTCTGGTTTTATGTGTTTTTTGTGTGCTTGTATTTTCCGCATATTTTATGTGTTGCATTTCTCCATAATATATAATTTTCTAACAACTGGTATCAGAGCCAAAGGTATATTTGGCTGATAAACTCGCAGGAAAGAAGGGTTCCTGGTTCGAGTGGGAGCAATGGCGGACGATGGTAAGTTTAGGGTCGAGAAATTTAACGGCCAAAACTTTGCACTATGGAAGATGCAGATGGAAGATTATCTGTATCAGAAAGATCTATACCTACCATTGAGCAGAAAAACAAAGAAACCGGCAACCATGATAGATGCGGAATGGAACATTCTCGATAGAAAGGCACTTAGAACAATACGGTTGTGTCTTGCAGCGTCAGTCGCCTTCAATATTTCGAAGGAAACAACAACAGAGGGTTTGATGCGGACGTTGGCGAAACTATATGAAAAACCCTCGGCCTCAAACAAGGTATTTCTTATGAAACGACTATTTAATATGAAGATGTCGGAAGGTGGATCTGTTGCAGACCATTTAAATGAATTTAATACAGTTACCAGTCAATTAAGTTCTGTAGGGGTAAACTTTGAAGATGAAGTTAGAGCTATGTTATTCTTGTGCTCATTACCAGAAAGCTGGAATGGTTTAGTTATGGCCATTAGTAACTCTGTCTCTGGATCTAGTACTTTAAAGTTTGATGATGTTGTTGGTGCTATCCTTAGCGAGGAAATGCGATGGAAAAGCTCTGGTGAGACATCGGGTAATGCTTTGAGTGTAGAGTCTAGAGGAAGAAGAATGGAAAGAGGAAAGAGCTCGGGATATCGCAGTAAATCAAGGAAAGGCAAATCCAAGTCCAGATCAGGAATAGTGTGCTGGAATTGCAGAAAAAAGGACACCTAAAGAAAGACTGTAGATCTCGGAAGGGAAAAGAAGGAGACACACAGCAAGAAAACAATCATGAAGAAAATGTGACAGGTGATGTGTTACAATATGCTTTGATTCTTTCTTTCGAAAATGTTACTGATTCTTGGGTTGTAGATTCAGGGGCTTCATTCAATGCCACACCTGATAAGAAATATTTTCATGACTATGTTCAAGGAGATTTTGGACAAGTTCGTTTGGGTGATGATAAACCCTGTAAAATTGTTGGAATGGGTAAAGTTCTTGTAAAACAACGGAATGGAAACCAATGGCTACTAAAGGAGGTAAGGCATGTTCCAGATTTGAAGAAAAATCTGATTTCAATAGGGCAGTTAGGCGGTGAAGGTTGTGTGACAACTTTCACGGATAAAACTTGGAAGGTCACCAAAGGAGCCCTGGTAATAGCAAAAGGCGAAAAGGTTGGTACATTGTATTTATGAAATGGTATTTCTAACTCTGTTAATGCTTTAACTTCCAAAGGAGCAGATGCAGCATTATGGCATCATAGGCTCGGACACATGAGTGAGAAGGGGATGAAGATTCTTCACTCAAGAAATTTGTTACCAGGTTTGAAGAATGTTGATTTGGATTTCTGTGAAAATTGCATTTATGGAAAACAAAAGAGAGTCAGATTTCTCAGAGTTGGGAAAGAAAAGAAGAGCGAAAAATTGGAGCTTGTGCATACAAATGTATGGGGACTTGCTCAGGTATCATCTCTCGGTGGCTCTCGTTATTATGTTACTTTTATTGATGATGCAACTAGAAAAACATGGATTTATTGTATTCAGAATAAATCTGATGTATTTGATACTTTCAATAAATGGAAAGCTTTGGTTGAGATTGAGACAGGAAAGAAGTTGAAGTGTCTCAGATCAGACAATGGAGGTGAGTATTGCAGCAAAGAGTTTGATAGGTACTGTTCAGAGCATGGAATTCGTAGAGAGAAGACAGTTCCAAGAACACCACAAGAAAACGGTGTGTCAGAAAGGATGAACAGAACAATCATGGAGCGTGCAAGGTGCATGAGATTGCATGCAGGATTGCCTTTACAATTTTGGGCAGATGCTGTAGATACTGTTGTTTATATAATAAATAGAGGGCCTTCAAGTTCCTTGGATGGTGGTATTCCAGAGGAAGCATGGACAGGTAAAAAGGTAAACTACTCTTTTTTAAAGCCTGTTGGTTGTGAGGCCTTTGTCCATATTAATAAAGAAAATAGAAAAAATCTTGAGGAAAAATCAAAGAAATGTACCTTTATTGGATATGGTGCTAATGATTTTGGTTATCGCTTATATGATTATGAAAATCACAAAATCATTAGGAGCAGAGACGTAATATTCAATGAAAAGGTCTTGTATAAGAATCAGCTATAGGAAAATAAATAGGAAAAAGAAAGCAAGGAATACACGGTTCTTGATGAGATAACTAAAAAAGTAAAGGTGCCTGAAAATAATAATAATCAACAACCACAACAGCAACAACCACCAAAACAGAAATAGGCACCTCAAACACCTGAAAGTGGTGTTAGAAGATCTACCAGGATAAGTAGACCCCCTGAACGATACTCTCCTTCATTATATTATTTATTGTTGACTGATTCTGGTGAACCTGAATGTTATGAAGAAGCACTACAGGTTGAAAGCAAGAAGAAGTGGGAGCTAGCCATGGAAGAAGAGATGGAATCCTTAAAGCATAACCAGACTTGGGACTTAGTTAGGTTGCCTGCAAGTAAAACTACATTGCAGAATAAATGGGTTTACAGGCTGAAGGAAGAAGATGGAGGAAAACAGAGGTACAAAGCTAGACTTGTGGTGAAGGGGTTTGCACAGAAGAAAGGTATTGATTTTGATGAAATATTTTCTCTTGTTGTTAAAATGAATTCAATCTAAACTATTTTAACTCTTGTAGCAGCGGAAGATTTACATCTTGAACGGTTAGATGTAAAGACAAAATTTCTCCATGGAGATTTGGAGGAAGAGATATACATGCAACAACCAGAAGGATATGAGGTAAAAGGGAAAGAAAAATTGGTGTGCAGGTTAAAGAAGAGCTTGTATGGTTTAAAACAGGCTCCAAGGCAGTGGTATCTAAAATTTGACAAGTTCATGTTTGAACAAGGTTATACTAGATGTCACTCTGATCATTGTGTTTATCTAAAAAGGAAAAGTGATGGCAGCTATATTATATTGTTATTGTATGTAGATGACATGCTTGTTGCAGGGTCTAACATGCAGGAAATAAATGTGCTCAAAAGAAAATTGGAAAATTCATTTGCAATGAAGGATTTGGGAGCTGCAAAACAAATACTTGGTATGAGGATAACTAGAGACAGGAAAAATCACAAATTAACACTGTCTCAGAATGAGTACATAGAGAAGGTGTTGAAAAGATTTAATATGCAGAATGCAAAACCAATTAGTACACCTTTTGCTAGCCATTTCAAACTTAGTAAGGAGATGTGCCCAAAGACCCAAGAAGACATGGATTATATGTCTAAAGTTCCACATGCATCAGCAGTTGGAAGTTTAATGTATGCAATGGTCTGCACAAGGCCTGATATTGCACATGCAGTGGGAGTTGTAAGCAGGTATATGAACAATCCAGGAAAAGAACATTGGATGGAAGTAAAATGGATTCTCAGATATTTGAGAGGTACCACAAATCAAGCATTATGCTTTGGTGGTTCAAACATTGCTCTACAGGGATATGTTGATGCAAATATGGCAGGTGACGGAGATAACAGGAGGAGCACCACAGGATATGTATTTACTGTAGGTGGAACAACTGTCAGTTGGGTTTCAAAAATCCAAAGTGTTGTTGCACTTTCAACAACAGAAGCAGAGTATGTTGCTACTACAGAGGCTAGTAAATAAATGATTTGGTTACAAAGGTTTATGGATGAATTGGGTAAGAAGCATGATATGGGCACACTATACAGTGATAGCCAAAGTGCTATTCATCTTGCAAAGAACTCAACATTTCATTCCAAGACTAAACACATACATCTCAAGTACCATTTCATACGGTCAGTATTGGAAGATGGAGAGTTGAAGCTGGAAAATATACACACTAACCAGAATCCTGCAGATATGCTAACAAAATTTGTAACCAGGGAGAAATTGAGAATATGCTCAGTTTCAATTGGTCTTCAAGGATGACGATGAAGATGAAAAATAGCCAGGTCCAAAGAGGAGTCATTGTCCAGCAAATGAAGCAGCGGTGGATTTGCTACAATCAGTCTCTAAGTGGGAGATTGTTGGGTTTGGAGCCTGATTATCTTGTTTACTTTGTATCACAGCATTGGACCCCTGTACCTTAAAAGGGGCGGCAATGCCGCCCATAATTAATCGCTTCCATGGGGGGTCCAGGGGGGGCAGCAGTGCTTTTCAGAGCCCGCCCTGGCAGGGGTTTCGGGGGCAACGCCCCCGAAGCTAAAAACATATGTAAAATTGCCTTGTAAAAGTATAGTAATTTCTAGTCAATCTGGGCCGTTCATTAGGCAAATGATCTGACGGTAGAAGTTATGTTTAGTTTAGGGTTTTTTTCCCTAGAAGGCAACCCCTCGCTTTTATGAGGGTATTTTATTACGGCTGTGTATTGTATGTGTATTCTCGGAGCGAGAAACAGAGAGGGAGACTGTGAGAGAGAACAGAGGATATTATAGCAAATCTGCTGTAGGTTTTGTCTCTTCATTTTTGCTGGATAATAAAAAGGAAGGATTGACTGTTCAGGGTGGACGTAGCCCAAACTGGGTGAACCACGTATATCTGTGTCTCTCTAGTTTTATGTGTTTTGTGTGCTTTTATGTTCCGCATATTTTATGTGTTGCATTGCTCCATAATATATAATTTTCTAACAAGAAGCTCGAAAAAGAGAAGAGTGGTCGCTGATAGGAACCCCCAAGTTACAGAAGAAACCATACCTGAGCCTAATTATGAGGATGCGGAGCAACAAACAGCTATTCCAACACAAGTTGTTCCAGAGGAACCGGTTTTGAGTGAAAATATGCAATATAGCAGTCAGCACACTTTCAGTGAGCTGACACTAGTAAGACTTCAAGAAGAATTGACACAGGCTCAAATAGAAAGGCAGAGACTGGAGGAAGATACTGTCCCAAGAAAAAGATATCAGGAATTGTAGCAAAAAATGAGAACTATTCATGAAGCAGAAGCTGAAGCTCATGAAAAACGATGGAAAGCAGAGGTAAAGGATGATAAGGTAATGAACCAACTAAAACTAGCCTACACTCAAATGGACACTCTCTGCTCCTTGTATACTGATGTCTTAACCTATAGATGCCCCGCCAAAAACTATGCTTTGTTTTTACTAGAAAGATATTTACAATTAAAGATCAAGGAAGTTAGGGCAGGGAAATCCATAGAGATAAAAATAATAGATGACTTGATATCATGCTGAAAACTTTATGGGATCAAAGTACAGTGCCTGTTATGTGAATTTTAGTTGCGTAACCTAATACTTGAAAATGACTATGAATCAAACCCTAGCCCTTTTATTGGAGATGTTCAGTTTCAGGCATTCATTTCCTTTGCTGTAAATCAATTAAAATGTCTTAAAGCTTATAATGCCTTTCAAAGGCAGGAAAATGGATTAGATCTATGGGTCAGAAGTGAACCTCAGAACCCACTTCAATTTTGGGCTAGACAACAAAGTTTGATGACAAAGGAAGGTGTTACCCAAACTCTGGGGCCTGTCCACAAATCAATCATTTTGAATGGAACAGATTATTTTTCATCCATTAGGAACCAAGCATATATAGCAGCCAAGGTCTGATGGAGAACCTCAAATCAGAATGTGCAAAATAGGGAACCATTTAATTATAGAAACTTTGGGCTAGCTGCAGACCGTTTCATTTCCTATAGCCATATTGTTTTAAAAGAAGGACCATATTGGTTAGGATGTAGGTTCCGCAGCCCTGTTGCATGGTACCTTGCTTCGGACTACAAAGATATTTATGAACTTCCTGAAGGACAGACAGAACATATTTTTGAGGAATTAGCTGCACTACATGGTTTTAGGCATGTGGATGACAAACCTTATTCAGCTTGTTATTTGAATACTCTCCATGTGAACTATAGTTTTCATGAGGGCATGAAAAAGATTAAGCAGGGGGGTGTGTTGGGCAATGAAAGAGGTATGAAATTATTATGCATTTACTCATTCTTTACCATAAATATACTCATGTTTGCCTTGGAAAGGTAATTTATCATAGGAATTACAATAGAATTGGAAAGGTTTATGATTGCTATGAAAAGATGACTAAAAGATACTTTTTGATTGACAAACAGGAATTCGGAGAGGTGAGCAGCTATACCAAAGGCGGGGTTCAAAAAAATCTAGCTGCTGCTCCAACAACGTTGAATCATATCCAGCCAAAGGCAAGGAGATCTGAACGAATAGCCCAGAAAGGACAGGGAACAGCTCGGCCTTAGTCAGCGCAAACAGAAAGATGACTAAACACAGAGGAGCGAATCCCTCAGGATCTTTCGATCCTGAGGGATCGCTGTTCAAACTTATCTTGTTCCTTGATTGGTCCATCGAGATTTGATATATAAAGCCACGTCCTTTAGTGACAAGGGGATGGATTTTTGTTGAAGTTAGGAATTGGTCGCAAGACTTTACATTCTCTCTGTTCTATTAACTCTCTGTTTTGAGAGAAACCTTTCTATAAAACTCTATGTTGGTTTAATACAAGGCATGCGTTTTATTTACCTTCTGCAGTTCTGAATTCGCCCAGCAGTATTTCACTGACGCTAAGGGCCTGGATCTGGTGGAATAACTTCGTTGTTTGTATTTTAATATTTTCTCATTGTCATGTGGAGTGCGCTTAATGTTTGTTTTTATTATAGAATTGGTTTATTGTTGATCGGATCAAATACAGAGACATTGTTGTTTCATTTCTTTACAAGAAGCATAATTCACAGTTCGATTATCTTGCTATAAAGGTTCGCTGACTTGTATCTGATTTGAGTTGTTGTTCCTTTAGTTTATAATCTGTTATAATTGATCGTTGCATTGTAAGAAGCTGTCGATAGGATTGAAGTATAGAAATCCAATGTCTTGAATATGTTTGAATTATAATTGCTGTTCCGTTTCTATTCATTACTTATTCATAGTCTTTGATTAGTAAATAGATGAGTTGTAGTTACATGCTGTTGTTCCTTTTCAACTTGCGTTTCTTTTAAGTTGCTTTCATTGAATCTATTTTAGTTTCAATTGTTTTAAGATCTCCAACTGTAGAGGATAGAGGCTTTTGCTTCCAAGTCCCCATATTGGTCATCTTGCATCAATTTCTAAGGGAAAGAGTTACTGCTACTGCATCCCTGATTGATGTTCTGCAAGATTGAAGTAGTTTAATCTTTCCATTCATGTCATGATAATTAGGTTTCTTTTCAAGCATTGGTTACTTTTGTTCTTGTTATTTTGTACTACATCTTCACAGCATTGCTCTTAGACAATTGCAGCCTCAGACAGAGTACACTCTTGAAATAAAAAGACGCTCCCGGATTGATGATTAATGTAGGCTAATTAGGTGTTCAAAAGATACCTTTTTATGACCCAACAGGGATGAGGAAAGATTAGAATTTGAGGATTACAGACTTTGATTTGAAGATGCCATCATGCAGGTCAGAGAATAGTATGAACTTAGGAGCAAGAAATGCCTAGATAATTCCAAACCCAAAGCTTCTGAGATTACCCTCAAGAAAAGGCCTGAGAAATCTTCTAAAGAAAATGCTGAAGGTAACAAATCAGCAGCTGAAAGTTCTAGGAAGAACAAAGAAAAGGACAACCAAAACAGTGAGAAACAAAGCCAACCAACTAGTAGCACTAGCACTGCACTTAGTGCTCCCGATAAAACAATTTCTAACACTGTACATAGTGAGAATCAACCCACTGATTCAGCCACTTAGGTGGTGGCTAACCAAATGGAATCAAGCATTCCAAAGAGTCAGTCCACTTTCAATTTGGAAAGTGAGATAGCAAAAATTAAAATCTCTGTCCCACTCTCTGAGCTGGCCACTCAGGATGTATATAAAGGCCAAATTTTGAAAGCATTAAATTTAGATGAGAACAGTGAAACTATAAATCTGAGTGATGATCAACCAGCCCTTCTGTTTGGTCCAAAGATAGAAGGAAAGTTTCAGGAAGGGGTTGTGCCCCATTTTTATATCAGTCTTAATATCCATGAAAATATCCTTCACAATGCAATGCATGATTCTGGGGCATCTCACAACTTAATTCCCAAGGTGGTTATGGAAGATCTAGGCCTAGAGATAACCCGCCCCTACAAAGATTTATATTCATTTGACTCTAGTAGAGTAAAATGTCTGGGCCTAATCAAAGACTTGTGTGTAAGCCTTACCCAGATTCTAGCAAAATGTATGGTCATGGATGTTGTGGTGGCATATGTGCCACCTAAGTATGGTATGCTATTGTCTAGGTCATGGGGAGCCAAGCTGCAGGGTACAATGCAGATGGATGGGGCATATGCCACAATTCCGGTTTTTAGCCAACTTAGAAGACTGTACAGGGAGGCACAAATGAAATTCCTGGTCAGTAGCCTCGAAAGGCCTGAAAATTCACCTTTATACTCTATACACACCGATATTGACTCCTTCATTCTTTGCAATTATGAATCTTTGGAGGAGTCAGGATGTAAAAACAGATATATGCACAATGAAACAGAGCCTACGGACTTTAACATAATGGCTACTCTAGATTCGAAGGAGAATGATGAAGAAAACTTTGAACAGTGCACTGAAAAAAGAACTCAAAGTGAACCAGAATCAAAATGCAGTCAGCTGATTAATCACCCTTCACAAACACATACACCACACCAAGAACGAAATGATGAGAAACCCGAGAATGAAACCTTATGGGAAATGAATTTCGATGGGTCATGCACCAAGAGAACTGTTGGAGTAGGAGTGTGGATACATAACACAGAGAGTGACTACGCAGAAAGCCATGCATATAACCTGCACTTCAAATGTATAAACAATATCGCAGAATACGAGGCTCTGATCCTGGGCTTAACTCTGTGAAACAATTAGGAGCCCGTAGGATAACTATGCACGGAGACTCTGAGCTGGTCATTAAACAAGTGAATGGTGAATACACAGCGAAAACTCCCAGGCTGAGGGCATACAGGAGTGACACTCTATATTTATTGAAAACCTTTGTAGAATATGAACTGGTGTTTGTCCCTAGGAGTCAGAACACAATTGCAAATGGATTAGCCTGCATGGCTAGTTCGTATCATAAGCCTCTCAATGACCAAAATATCATCATTCAGACCAAATTCAGACCTGCAGTGCCGGACAATGGAAAATATTGGCAGGTCTTTGAGGGAGATAAACAGATTGAAGATTTCCTGGTAGGCAGAAACAAGTTTGAATTTTCTGATTCAGACTCTAAATCTAACAATAGCTGCCTAAGTGAAGAGTCCTCATATGAGGAAGAAACACCCTGTAACATAGAAATAAACACTTTAAACGAACATATTGGAAATCCAAACGAAAAATGTGAAAACACAGATAGTGAAGAAGTAGAGGTGCTGCAGGCCAAAGATAAGAACATACCTCGAGGTCTGGCACCTTTAGAGGACCTTTTTGACTTTGATGATGTAGCTAAAAATCCCACTATAGAACACTCAGATTCTAAGATGGAGGAATGCAACAGAGGCACTGAAGATAAACCCAAGGTGATCAAATTGGCTAAGTCCCTGCCTGCAAACATGAGAAAGAAATATATCGACCTATTCAGGGAATTCATTGATGTGTTTGCTTGGAGCTATGAGGACTTGAGGGCCTATGACACAAAAATCATACAGCACAAAATAGCTTTGAAAGAGAATTAGAAACCCTTCAGACAGAGACTCCGCAGAATAAACCCAAAACAATTGCCTGCAGTGGAAAAAGAGATTAAGAAGATGTATGAGGCAGGCATAATTGTGCCTGTGAGGTTCTCTGATTCGGTATCAAACCTAGTGGTTGTGAGAAACAAAACATGGGAGATCAGGTTGTGTATTGATTTCAGGAATCTTAATAGAGCCTCACTCAAATACAATTACCCTTTGCCAAAAATGGAACACATCCTTCAGAGGGTAGTAGGCTCAAAAAAGGATCTCCCTGCTAGATGGTTTTTCAAGCTACAACCAAGTTTTAGTAATCCAGGAAGACCAACTCAAGACAGCCTTTACCACTCCATGGGGCACTTTTATGTATGTAAAGATGCCCTTTGGACTAATGAACACTGGTGCAACCTTCCAAAGAGCAATGGACATAGTTTTTTCGGATGAAATAGGACACTTCATTGTCATCTATCTGGATGACATAACAGTCTACTCCAAGACTGATGAAGAACATCTAAAAAATCTGAGGAAAGTGTTTGAAAAATGTAGAAGGTTTGGTCTGTCATTGAATCCCAAAAAGATTGTATTTGGGCTATAAGAAAGTAAGCTTCTTGGCCACATCATATTTGAGAAGGGGATTAGGATAGACCCACAAAGAGTTGAGGGAATACTACAAATCACACACCTAAGGAATATCAAAGGGTTACAGTCCTTCATTGGGAAAATTAAATTCCTTAGGAGGTTTATTCCCAACTTAGCTGAACACCTTAGGAATATGACTAACATGTTGAGGAAAGGTGTAGGAGTTAAATGGACTGCTGAAGCTAAGAAATATTTTGAATCAGTTAAACTTGCACTCACCCGGGCTCCTGTCCTAATCAACCCAGATTTCTCAAAATAATTTCTGATTTTTTCATTTTCCTTTGAGCATACAGCGGCTACAGTCCTACTACAGAAAAACCCAGAGGGAATGGAACATCCCATTTCTTTCTTCAGAAAATCACTTTGAGATGCACCCTTGAAATACAACTTAATGGAAAAACAGGCCTATGCTTTGGTTAAGGCCTTGAAATAATTTAGGGTGTACATACTGCATTCCCACACCATAGCCTATGTACCCAACATAGTGGTTAAAGACATCTTGTCCCAAGACCCAGATGGGAAGAGGGGCAAATGGATTGTTGTGATCATAGAATATGACCTTGAGATTAAACCCACAAAATTGATTAAAGGTCAGGGCTTAGCTCAACTAATGGTTGAATCAAATCTACAAGCCCTTGACATTAACATGGTAGATGCCTTGGATGAGCAGCAGGTATTTCCCGATCCCACTGTTGAAGAGAAGTTTCAGAGCTCTCTTTGGTATTCTGACATTCTGTATGTGCTTACACACCTCAATGCCCATCCTGAACTATCAAAGACCAAGGCCAGATTCTTAAAGCTAAAATCCAGAAGCTATTGCATAATGAATGGAGGATTATACTGCAAAAATGAAAATGGCCTATTGCTTAAAATTTTGCCTGAATCTGAAGCAGAAAATATTAAACAAGAATTCCATGCAGGAGAGTGTGGAGGCCACCTAAACTGGAAAGCCACTGCAAACAAAATACTCAGAGCTAGCTACTATTGGCCTACACTCTTCAGCGATATCCATCAGATGATAATTTCCTGCCACAAATGCCAGATTTTTGAACGCAAAAGAAAACTCCTCCCCTTACCTCTACAACCCATCACTGTTGAAGGTCCCTTTATGCAATGGGGCCTAGATTTCATAGGAGAAATTCACCCTACTTCTTCTGCGCAACACAAATGGATCTTAACAGCCACAGACTACTTCACTAAGTGGATAGAGGCCATACCTGCTAAGAATGCCATAGATTCTGTCATCATTAAGTTCCTAGAAGACCACATCCTCTCTCGGTTTGGTTGTCAAGAAAAATAATCATTGATAATGCTGCTACTTTTGGATCCAAGAAAATGGTTGAATTTTGTCACATGTATCAAATAACACTCGGTCATTCAACTGCCTATTACCCTCAAGGTAATGGATTAGTTGAATCATCAAACAAGAGCCTGGTGACCATCATCAAAAAGCTACTGGAAGAGAATAAGAAGTCATGGCATAAGAATTTGGTGCATGCTTTGTGGGCTGACAGGCTTACAACAAAGAAATCCATTGGCATGTCACCATATCTGCTTGTCTATTGAATAGAAGCAGTGTTTCCTACCAGCCTTGGGGTACCAGTGATCAAACTTGTTCAAGAGATAAAAACAGAAGAAGATAGCATGGTGAGGAGAATAAACCAAAAAATTCATGTCTAGCAAACAAGGGAAGAGGTCTATAACAGAGCTGTGAAAGTTCAAGAGAACATAAAGAAGTTATTTGACAAAAGAACCAAAGCTTCTGATTTCAAAATTGGAGATAAAGTTCTGAGGTGGGACTCAAGGAGAGAGGACAAAGGAAAGCACGACAAGTTTGATAGTTTGTGGCAAGGTCCCTACATCATCCAGGCCACTGTGGGTCGAAATGCCTTTTTTCTACAAGATTTAGATGGCACAGAGCTGTTTGGGAGTCCTGTCAATGGCAGGATGCTCAAACACTACTTCTTCTGATTTTCAATTTCTATTTTCCACTTCCATTGTAAATACCATTGATGTGTTATGTTTTCAAGAAAAAAGAGAAAATGTTCCAAAAAACAGAAAGAAAGAAGAGGTTCATACATGCTCAAAACATGAACCTCAGAATTGCAAGGGATTGGCTCTAATATGATCAAAACCTGAGACAAGGGAAGTAAATATAGTTGGTTCAAACATGCCCAAAACCTGGACCAGCAAAGAAGGAAAAAGAATCAACTCTAACAAGTCCAAAATCAGAGCTGAAATGAAGAAAAGAAAGTGACTCTAACAAGCTCAAAACTTGAGTCACTAAGAAAGAAGGATGCTTCAAAACTTTAGATTTCAAGCCTTCAAGATTTTGTTTTCAGTTTTCTGATAAATTCTGTCCATGTGCAACTGTCTTTATGCCTTGGATCCACAACAAACTAGACTATCTAATCCTATTTTGACTGTTTTTAAATTTCTGTTGTAGAATGTAGAGAAGAAATCTGCTGGACAGTTTAATCCCAGCAGATGTTAGAATAGGTAGAGAAACATGTGAGTCCAACAGTTTAATCTGGTCTCATGGAGCAATAAGGGTAGAAATAGAATAGGTTTATTTTCTTGTTTGTAAAAAATAAAAATGATGTAAAGGGTATGCGAGTTCAAATGCACCCTAGACAAAAAAATGTTAGGATTGTAGGTTGGGTAGGTAGTTTGTTTGGGAGAGTTTTTCTGCTGAATTGATGTCTTCATTATTGTGGCAGCTGAAAATCAAAGAAGAAAGGTGGTTCAAGAAGCAGGCATCTGGCCTACGTCAGAGATCATTTTCTGAATTCTTGACTCCTTCAAGAAGAAGCCATCCCCATGTGGAGCCACTGTTAACCCCCCTATAAATTTCTTGACAAGAAAGCAGGGGGCTAATTTGTTTTTGAGCCTTCAAGGAATGCATCTCCCCTAAAGACACATCATCCTTGAAAGCCTATTCATGACCTCTACCCTGTGATTTATTTCCACTGTTGTATCCATCCAAAAGGTCTCACTGACTGCAAAAAATTGTGCTCCAAAATCCTACGTTTGCCCCTTGTATCCCTGTAGAATGCCCCATTTTAATCCTTTTTCCCCCTGGTCAAAATTCCCCTCTTACACTCTAAATCCCCCCAAAATATCCTATAAATCCCACACATACCCCTTGTTTGGCATATTTTCCCCTTATTGCCTCTATCGTTATCCTTCCCTGGCCTTGAATTACATTGAAAAGGGCCGAGAATTCATACTTCTGCATATATCGGGCCTAGCCCCCTTCAGGCTAGTCCCCTTAACCTTTCCCCCCATGTGACCCAGGCACTAAACCAGGAGCTAACTCCTAGAGCGCTCCTCAATCGTATGATCGGGTGAAATTCTTGCTGTAGATCTGTATAAGATCCAACGATCTTCGCGGTCCCTTCACGCACATGTTGTTCCCTCGTTCATCTTTCCGATCGCAGATCCACCATCAACTTGATCCGAAAATCTACGCGCTGGAGTTTATCTGCCCCGGTGGTCCCCACAGCATTCACTGTTCAGAAACCGATGGTATCCATCGCACCGCGTTTGGAGGTTGAGCGGTATTTTCCATTTCACAGCGATTCCATTCATCGCTTGCGGCGTGTCCCGAGCACTGTTTGAAAACCGCCCCCCCATCATGCGTTAAAGTTCGGCGTTTGCCCCGACGCGATATTTCTATACACCGTCTGATCTACGATCGTCCATCCAATGGTCATCACGCCACGAAGTTGTGCGGGGGTTAGCCGAGGCGAATATACCCCTAGCCCACCATCTGTCACCCTCCGGCGCATTCTCAACCGTCGATCTCCCCTTGAGATCGAATGGTCCAGATTCAATGCACGCCCGCCGTTAACTGCATGTTCCGCCATGTCACCATTCCACGTGTCTTCGTCACATGTCCATCCATCCCTTTTATATTTTGTTCTAAGGTCAAAGTGTCAAGTCTTCGCATTTAAATCTTCTGTGTTCCGCCAAATTTCACCATAACCATCTTCCACTGTGTGCTGCATTTTCCACCATGATCGTGCACTATTCTGCCATCCCACCGGTCTGCACGTCCATTCTCGTCGACCCCGCTGCATTCACCATCCCCAATGCATGGTTTTCTTAATTTGTTTTCGTGTTTTGCAGGGTCACAGGCAGGCATAAAGCCGCCATGATTCATATGCACTATTGTAAAGGCACAGTGTATAGAAGGAGCTGAATTTAGAGCCTGATATTACAGGAAAACATCTGGAAAGGTGTCTGCAACGTAAATTTAATCAAAGGACAAAGTTCAAACTCTGCAAAACCTCTCTGGCGCCATTAAAGCTCAGATTGCATAGACGAAAGACAGTACCGGAGCAGCAAAGAGTATCAGTGCAAAAGCAGAGAGTTTAATGCATATGATTGAAGATTTTTGAGCCTTAATCCTTGTATTTAAAGGCAGAGTGCCAGATCGAAGACCCCGAGGATCAATCAGAAGGTCTAATACACAGAAAATAATGGTACCAGGTTTTCACATCAACAGAACATTTTTTCCATAGAGGACGAAGTGCCCATACTATCTCCATTCTATACTTTGTTCCTGAAGAAATTCTAGCCCTGACAACAGTCCTATGCTATCAAAAGCATTTGTTACACGGTATGGCAGACCCTAGCATCATTATTCTACCTTTTTTCTTATCCACCAAAAGTACACCAGAGACATACCTGGAGTAAATGCATCCTGACGAGGATCACTCTTCCATCCAAGGAGTACCGGAGATAAATGCCCAGGATTTAAAACAGAATGGGGCCTTGGCCCTCTTTCTTTTCTGAGTTTTAATGCTTCATTTAGTTTTCCACCTACCTCCTCTGCTCCTCTTGAGCTATAAATTCCTGAAGGAACTAATTGTAAAGGCTATTGATCGGTTATCAGAGAAATGCAATATTTTTCTCTTGAGACATGTTCTCTGTCTAAAGTTATAAGATAGTCTGAGGAAGATGTTTTCAGACTGAATATCTAGCTATTGGTAATGTTGTACTTGATTGGTGTTGCTCTTTATTATGACAAGCACATTTCTTTGGATCCTGATCTAAAGCAGCAGTGATGTTTCTCTATCTCTGTGTATGTTTTTAACTTGCAGTTCATTTCATTTCATTTCTACTGGTTCACATCAGAAATCTGGCATAAGATTTACCCTTGTTAGGTACCCTATGTTTCTGCTCTCCCTGCCTTCAATGTTTTCTGATAAATGTGTTATCTAAGGGTTGATTTCTATTAATTTAACCAGTGTAGTGGATGTCATTGCCTGCTAGCTGATGTATGAATTAATGAATCTGTTCTTAGATGTTCTTGTTAGGATTTAATTGAATGAATTGGGAACAATGGGAGGTCTATAACTCTGTCTCTGTCTCACTAGGATCCTTTTCAATTAATTGAACCTTTCTAAGATCACTCAAGTTGGAGGCCGAAGCATTGAGAGTTCAAAGTCTCTCTCTGATCTCAGGTATTTAACTTTGTGTTCTAAACATTTAATGTTTCTTATCTGAAGAGTTAGCTTTTTTATTTTAGATCACAGGTGTCCAATGGCATGCCCTGTCCCTGGATCTGATTTCTAAAGGTCACCTCAAAGGTTTCCTTGTTTTCACCTTCTCTCTTACCATTTTGTATCACACAATCATCTTTAAGATCCAATGCTTTAGATGACTAGCCCAACTAAAAGCCTGCACATTGAATAGCAAGTAAACCCTTTCCTCACTCCATTGCCCAATGGTCTTGAATGTTCCCTGGAGTATCTCTCCTTTGCCTAATTTCCTCTTTGCTCATCCTTGTCTTATATTGAACCTTTCTTTCCTGATTCCCAACAACCAAACAAACAATCAAACAAACAAACTCTGAGCCTTATAACTAGCCTAACATCTTAAATTTTGAGCTTCGAAGACATAAAACCTTTTCTTATATAGAGAGATCCCTCTCTGGACCCAGGAGGGCTAGATCCTGAGGTCTGAAAGTGGTTCTGATGTTGTCTCATCTTTTGGTCTTGCCAATCTGGCCAAAACATGGGAACACCAACACACCCCACTAATGCATCAACTGTAATTGGACCCCAAAAATATTATATTAATCCCTCTACATGCCTCATCTTATACCTGAAACTCACATTTCTTGAGCTAACTCAGTCATCATGACTTAGTTAACTGACACAAGTTGTTATGAGATGAAACTACAATTTATTATCCAATTTATTTAAGGGGAAAATAAATTATATGCACTGCATTCCTCACTCCTGGTGCATCAAAATTCCTCACCAGTGTGGGTGCATTTTTTTTTTGTCCTTCCTGGTTTCGAATTTCAATGTTTCTTGTTGCAAATTTCAACATTTCAGAATTTGATGTGGCCTTCACACAAAGACACCATTGAAATCACATGCCCAGATTCTCATGAGAAACCTCTCTTAAGCTCGATCTGCCATAACAGAACCAACAATATGCCATCCTACTTCCTAGCTCAAACCGACCATTAAGGTATGCAAAATTCTTGTGAACCCTCACATGATGATCTTGCTCTTGGAGGATGATCATGGCCTCCCTTTAGCAACCCTAGTTACTCTCCCCTCTTACTCGGCCTACTTTAAGACTACATCTCTATTCGCCCCCTTGATGAAACAGATCCTTCTCACTTGATGTTCTTTCCTTCATCCTAAGGCCTCCTTAAATATTTTTTCCTAGACCTCTTAGGAACACTCTAAAACTTACGGGTTTTATCCACTTAGACCATAGGAAATATTAATTTTTCTTTTTAACTTTTTTTAGATTTTAAACCCCATAGTGGGTCCTGTTATAATTAGAATATGAATTCTGCCATCAGTGATCATTATCATCTCTTCATTTCTGATTTTAGATGTCTCATTCTGAAATTTTTATATCATTCCATTACGTCATGCTAAAAATTCTTTCACTAATGGTAGCTTTCCTCAATAAAATTTCACTCTCCTTCAAAGAAACATATTTTTTGACTCATTCCCATGTCCCCTTGAGCATAACAACACCTATGAAAATGCTCTTTCCACCATAATTTGTCTCAGTCAATGTCATTCATGAAGATATGTTCTAAAGAGTCTCATTAGGTCATTAGGTTTTTTGTTTTTCAAGGTCATTACTCCATCCAAGTAAAGTCAGCAAGCATAGGAGAAGAAATCAAAGAAAATTCCATCTTCCTTTACAAGAAGATCAATACTTTGTAAATATTTTTTTTTCTCAAGTTGTAATTATTTCAATGATTTTTATATCAAAATCCTATTTTGATATAAAATCATATATGTAATTTATTTTTTATTTTTCAAATGTAATTTTATGTTTTTTTTTATATGTAATAAACTATTCACTAGCTATCAATGTAATCATTCCGGCCAAACTGAAGCAAAGAATGTTAAGCTTCATAAGTTGATCAACCTGCAAAGAAAAAAGACAGAAAGGTTAAAGAGTATCAGTGTCAAAGTTTGAAGAAGAAAAATAAACATAAGGAAAGTGGATAATTCAAATAAAAAATTCAAATCCACTAAGTTATAAAGCCATTCAAACACCTCAAAGCAAGTCATTTCCTTCATACATCCTTCAGCAATCCTCATCAAAGGAGAAATTTCACGTTTTCATTGAGATCAGCAAATTCCAGGGTTGTTGCGCGTTAGAGGGAGATGTTGCGCGTTTTCCCAATTTCTTTAGACCAGTTTGGTTGTATGATGTCTGCTTGGAGGTGGATGTTGCGCCTTTTCCCAGATGTTGCGCGTTTGCTCCAGGACGTTGCGTGTTTTCTCAGCAAGGTAGAATAAGCACTTGACAACCTCAAATTTCATCAGCAATTTCTAGATCTTGGCATAGATTTTCTACAAGGCTCTCATGGTCAATAAGTCAACCCTAAGACACCTCCTTTGATATATTTTTTGTTTTATAAGAAATTTTAAGTGTCTCCTAAAATGAAACCCTAGTTCTCATTTTAAAACTAAATTCCTTTCCCATTTTCATCCATATTTCCCATACCCATATTCCCTAAAACACATACCATTCCCAATACCACTAAATCCTAGGGTTTACACAAAACCTAGGTTCCCATTGACATTCTCACTTCCTCCATTTCTAAAAGCATTTCCTTTCATTTCACATTCCCTACATCTTATTCCATTCACCCTAGGGTTTCAAATTTCAAAATTAAAAATGGTTGAAGAGGGGGACAAAACTATTAATGAGCAGAGACCAAAGAAAAAGTCTTATAAAAAGGGAGGGAAGGTCATTAGACATGAACCAGCAACCAAAAAAGAGCTTATGTCTTCTCCCCTCACTGTGTCGTGTTTTAAACATGTGGGTTGTTTTGAATTTTGTGAGAGTGCAGAAGATCCAATATCATCCCATGTTGATAAGATTGTTCATCTCCAATCTCCATGATAGACAAGTCACTCTTGCTGGGGTCAAGTTCACTATTTCTACTAATATCATTGTAGCTGCTACAGGGATCCCAAATGTAGGAGAAAAGTGGTTTAAGCAAGGAAACATTGATCATTCCTATTATGAGCCATATCTTAAACCAAGATACAAGGATGATAAAAAGACAATTTTCCCTTTCTCTCATCTCCTTGACAGATATGTCCCCATGATGAAAGTCATCAAGAAATACTTCACCTACGAGGGGAGGTCTTCTAGACTCTATTCCTATCATATTCGGCTCCTCATGCACTTCACTAGAGTCAAAATGCTACACATACCCTATTATCTCTCTCACAACATTGACAAAATGGCTTGCATTCCACAAAAGAGAGATTATGGTCATCAAATGCAATTATTTTCCACCACTGCCTCATCAAAATGATATTCATGTATCAGCTTGATCAAATGAACATTCCATGGGACACCTTCATATCAAATGATATTTTTACTACCCCACCTAGTCAGCTTGATCAAAATACGCCTTCATCATCTCATCTTCCCACATCTATTCCTCCATCTCAGCTTGTTGCTCATACATGATCACCAAGTCAGTTTCATTCACCTCATATTGATCCTTCTTCTTCACCTTTATATAACCCTACATCATCATCACATCATGATTCAGAGTCATTAAGTAGTGAGGAAGATATTGAGGCAACAGTGCTAGTTTGACTGAGGTTGACCCTCTTCCCAAAACTTATCAGAGAGGCTATAGGCATGTGTTTGCTTCACTTGGAGTGAAAGGGGCCATGCCTTCTTCATCAACACAGCAGGTAGAAAAAGACAAGGAAAAGGAAAAAGAGCTAAACATTGATGATGAGGAGGGAAAACATGAGATAGAGCATGAATTTAAGTTGATTGACCTAGGTGAGGAAGATGAAGAAAAAATTACTAGTGCAACAATCAAAGCCAAAGAGGCAAAGATTAGTGAACTTGAAACTAATCTTGAGAGAGAAAAATATGTAGTTGACTTCCTTGAGCAAGAAAATCAGTAGCTGAAATCCAAGCAAGTAATCAATGAGGTGAAGTGTATCAAGTCACAAAGAGAAGCAGAAAAGGCTAAAGTGTTGCTTGAGGAAACATTAGAAAGGTTTGGTGAACCTGATGATGAGCTAATAGACCAGTTCACACCAAATGAAATTCTTTCCCTAAAAATTAGCAAGGACAGGGAACCATGGCTTGATAGAGCCAATCTACATTTGGAGAGGTTGCTAGATGTTAGTCATCAGTATTTTTCACTTGTTAGTGATGACTAGTTCAACAGCCCAGTTTTCCAACAGCTGATCCTAAAATTTGTCAAGTTTGCCAGCTGGGAAAACACCCATAAAACTTTTTTTGCTCTCTTTCCTTTTCAGTTCGCCCATGACAAGTTGAAATCCCATTATCAAATCCTACCTAACCTCAGCCATACTAATTTTGCCTGTCAGCTCTAAAAGGACAATCCAAGTCTGTTCAAAAGCCCTCCCCTAAGTTAGGAAGTGGCGCTTTAAGGCATTTTACCCTCGACAACCATCAAAAGGCCAAAAACCTCCATCTGATACAGACCAATGATAACAAACCTCCCACTCTGCTAATGAAGTTAGTCACAGCTCTAAGTCGTGCCACTTACATGCCCCTAAGTCTTAGCACTGCATAGACCATAAATCTCAAGCTGATTTTAGGTGTTTTATACTGTTTATGGATTTTACAAGCACAGGAAGCATGTCATCATCTCAGGAGAAAATTCTTGAATCCACATTTAGAAGAATAGCTGCTTCTTAATGTGAACATGAGCCTGAGATACATCTGCAGGGTAAGGAGTTACTCATCAAACTCTTACAGCTTCATTCAGCCTGATAGCACAATTAAAGAAAGACAACACTGTCAAACAGACTTGTAATTTGTCATGGCCAAGAACCTCCTTCATCTATAAGCAGAGGGTTAAGGCGCCTCCTTCATCTACAAGTAGAGGGTGATGGCCAGTGATGACTTGAAAAATTGCAAGCTGACTGTAAGCACAGGTTTGTTTTAATAAACAATGAAACAATAACTAAAAGTTTCTAAGGGAAAGTGATAATCAAGAACAGGGCTAAGATCAGAAAATGTTCAAGTCAAGAGAAAGCAAATTTTTTTAGGTCTTGTGTCCTAAGAAAGAGGATCATTTGAAGTTTTAGGCATCATCAGTATTGCACAACAAGAAGACACCCCATTAATCAAAGCTATTATAACAAAACATCTCTGCAGGGGTGCTAGTATGAATGGCTTAAATCAGTGCTGAGCAGGAAGATACTTCAGTAAAAAGGACCTTTGTGTACTCTTATGTTTCTGTTGGGTTGTGGAATGTAGCCTATGGTTTCTAGATATACATAGAGGAAAATGATGCAAGTGGTGTACAGCCCCAGAAATAAACCATCTTGATGTCATTCAAAGAGCCAGTTGCATCCACAGCCAAGCAACACCTGTCATCTGATTAGATTTACACTGCAGACAAGATTATATCATAAATAACCAGAGAAAAAATGTATTTGATCCAGTTTGTCTCTTGCAAACAGGTATACAAGCTCATCATATTCAAAAGGGAACTTTGGCATACCTTTAGACTCTGGAGAGAAGTTCAAAACAGATATCGGCATGTTCATTATTTAAGGGCCCAAGGTACCATAACAAGTGCAAGTTGAGTAAAGGGTGAGGTGTTGGAAAAAGCACCTTTTTAAGGCAGAGAATGATAAAACATATGTAGATGCAGCTGTATTTTCACACCTGGCAGTCAAGTCAGTTTCACAATAGGGCCCTGTCACCTTTTAGAGCATCCAGAGTAAACACATTTGTTTAAAGTTTAAAAAAGAAAATCCACTTCATCGCAAAATGGCAAACGCGCTTCATAACTCCTTGGTGCATTATTGGGCTAAAGTTACATTCTGAAAAGGGTGTTCAAGAGTCGACAGTGGCAGAGTTTCACCTTCAAGAAAAGCACAACAAGGCCTTTTTACCTAAAATGCATTTCTCACTATGCTATATTTTCAAAAAAATCAAACTTCACCTTTTATCAAATATCGGTGCAAGGGGTCGTTTAAAGCTTGTCAAATGGTTTTCAAACCCTCCACCAAGTGAATGAGAAAGAGCTCAAATTTTTCCACTTTAAATGGGTTAAGGACTGCTGTTGATCCATTTTTCAAAATCCCTCAAGCACGAGCAAAACACCTTTGCTGCCCTCGAGATCAAACAAGGAGGGTTTTGAGCAATTTATAAAGGTTTTGAAAGTTTCAATTGCGCGGCGCGCGGCGTGCTCAGAGGCAGAAATACACTGGCATACAACTGTGGCGCAGCGCGCCTGTGCGCGACAGTTGCAGTGACCCGATAGAGCCACCCGACAGCCCATGTGCGTGGTGCTTTCTCGTTCAAACGCGTCGTGTTTGTTGTTGCACCTCCAACCGCCTTCAAAGTAATTCCAACTCTCAGAGCAAGGTCTGCCACCGTCTTTTAAGGTATTTTGTCTTCCACCCTTCCAATTTTCGAATTGCTAGACAATGTTTAAGGCAATAAGGGCCATGGTGGAAGTCAAGATTTTTTTTTAAGTAAATGTTTTAAAAGAGAATAATATTTGGTTGAGGTTAGAGGTTGATTCTGGCTTCAAAGAGCCTATAGATTGCCCTCCAAACAAGGGTAAGAGATGGAGACACTGTGTTAAGGCAGAAACTTAGTGTTTGCAAATTGAGACAGTGGCCCTAATTTTCAAACCACAATAATCATCCACATATAACTTGGTAATCATTCAAAGTTTTTTTCAGTGTGCTGAAGAGCAGAATCAAGGCTGCTTTCTCGACAATAAACAGATTCTAGTATATGAAACTGTGAGTTTCCACTTGGAAGTATCGACAAAGTTGTGAGTGAAGATTGGTAAATGCAGGGGCAGTGTCTTGATTAGAAGAAGTGTTTGCTCACTACAAAGTTGTTGTGCTATCCTCAAAACACCTAGGGCCATGTCACCTTGCACCATCACAGTAACCTTTTAACTGTGTATCTTTTTTTGACTGTGTTATGCTCTTAAATATACTTTTTGAGAGACATACAAGATTGGGAAGGCCACATTTTAAGGACCAGAGGTTTTGTATTGAGAGAGATATTGTGCACAAACATCCAAAAACATTATTTCCTTATCAAAACAGTGGGATTGACAGAGTTTAGCTTAAAGAAGGCATTTTAAAGACAATGAGACAGTTTGGTGCTTCAAAAGCATATTTAGCCCAAAATGCCGCCTAGGCAAGACAGCAGAAGCGGTTTACACAAGAGATATGAGCTAATTTCTACTGAGGAGGTCAATGCACATCCATCCATCCTTTTCAATTTTCATGAGGTAGGTTGTTTAGACTTCTGCCAGAGAGTACAGGAGGTCAAAATTTTCTCGCCCTTGACACACCTATGCGCCTTGAGGTTCCAAAGCAAACATTTCCAAGTAGCAGGCCTTGATTTCAATTTTTCCCCGAGGTATGTATCCAAGGCAACTAAAATCCCATACATTGGCAAAAAATGGTTCAAGCAAGCCTATCTAGACTTGGATGACTACAAGCCTTTCATCAAGCCCGAGCACAGAGAAACATGCACTGCTATTTTTCCTTTCTCTCATCTTCTTGCTAGCTATGCTCCTCTTATGAAGATCATAATGAAATATTTCACCTGTGAAGGGAGATTCTCCCGAGTGTATGCATACCACATTCGACTGTTGATGCACTTCACCAGAACCAAACAGCTCAATCTTCCTTACTTCTTGTGTAAAATTATTGAGAAAATGGCCTCTTCTGTCCAGAAAAAGCCTCCATCACAACAAGTAGCTTCTCTATACCATCATTCTCTGATTAAAATCGTCATCCTTCACCAGCTAGAGAAGAAAGAGGTTTCATGGGATGTTTTCATTAGTCATCCATATTTCTCCACTGTCCCTCCGGTCCATACATCTCCCACGTCACCTATTCATCGCCCCTCACCTTCCTCTAGTAGAGCCCCTCCTAGAAAGCTCAAGTTCGCTACAGAACAGTCAAAGGAGCATGAAGAAGGAGAGGGAAGTGGACAGCAAGAAGAGGAAGGGCATGAGCAAGAAGAAAGGGATGAAGAGCAGCAAACTGAAGATGAAGAACAGCAGCAGGAGAGTGGTGAAGGTCAATAGCAGGAGCAAGAAGAAAAGAGTGTTGAACAGCAGCATCTCAATGAAAATGAACAACAGGGACAAGAGGAAGAGCAGCAGCTTGATATTGAAGGTCATGAACAGCAGTTTGGGAAAAAATTTGAGCAGCATCTTGAGCCACAAAATGAACAAGAAATCCAAGCACAGCAGCAGCATGATGTTGATGATCAAGGGCAACAAGAATTTGAGACAGATCAGCGTCATGACATTGAAGAGCAGAAGCAACCTAAAGAAGACACACAACAGCCTCAAGGAGAGCAGCAGTTTCAAGAAGATGACAAGGGCAAAGAAATTGTGCCTCCTTCTCCTAAAAGGACAAAGCCCAGCACAGCAAGAAAGAAAGGGCCTAAGGCTGCCACTCCAAAAGTGACAAGAGTTGTCCCTAGTAAAATAAAATCACCAAAGAGGTCTCCCACTAGCATGCCAAGAAGGAAGAGTGCAAGGTTAGCTTTCAAGGGAAAAGGGAAAGGCAAGATAGGAGAAAGTCAAGAACATGGAGGTGCATTGGCTGTCATTCCAATCCAAAGTGATGACAGCGATAATGAAGCCTGCATTCTTGAAAACCTTCTAATCCATCGAGAGGGTCAAATTGAAGCATTGGAGAATGACCTTCATCGGGCAAAGAACTTCAATCATTTCTTGGAGATCCATAATAAACAAATGAGTGTCCATATGGCTATCCATGAGGCACGAGCAATCAAATACAAGAATGAGGTTGCTAAAGCACAAGTAAGGATAGAGGAGCTCATCGGTGATTTTGATGAAGATGAAGAAGAAGACCAGCCTAGGCGGAAGAGGCCTAGAACCATAGGGCTTAAAAGAGCCCTGGAAAATCAAAAGGAAGAAGAACAAGCCCATCTTCAATACTTTCCCCTCACTGCACTACTTGAGCAAGAAATTGAAAGCAATAAGGAGGCATGGCTAAAGAGAGCCAATAAACATTTGGAGATGAAGCTTGAGAAGGCAAACAGAGACCTGGAGCTGCAAAGGAAGATGACACAACACTATCAAAAGCTAAATTAGTTTTCCCGGCGCAAGCTAAAGGCCACCCAAGAGAAACTGAAGGAAGCAAAGGGGAAGCGCCCGACACGGAAAGAGAAGAAAGGTACATCAGCACTCGAAATTTTGGCTTCAGCTTCAGAACACATTGCTAAGGACCCTTGAGGGTCATGCACCCCAATTTTGAGCCCATTTTGACAATTTTTGGTTTTTTGGCATTTTTGGGTTTTTGGTCAAAAACTCATAAATTCGCCATTTCATTTTGAGGATTCTTCAAGGGAGGAGAATGGTATCACTGAATGCCATAATTTCATGAGCATGCCCTCAGCGAGTTTCAGAACATTTGGAGATCATTTTCCCCCTCAAAACGGCGAAAAAGGCTCTCTTTTTGCACACTCTGCCCGGTCTATCAGCAGACTGTAATTTTCTGGTTTTTTACACACAGGTGCAGATTTGGAGGACTTCTAGGCATCAGATTGGGGAAATTTTAGTTGCGCCAGAAAGTAGACACTTAGAGCTTTTCAACGAGCTATCATGAGCCTCGTTTCAACATCAGAAAGGCTGCCCAATGTTTCCAGAAAGTCAGGGGACCTTTTGCTGATGAAAATTTGAAGTATTTTTGTAATTTTTAAACCTCTAAAATCTGCTTTTTCCAAATCTGCGTTTAGCTATTTTTGCACATGAAAAATGATGTAAAGTCAATATAATTGCCATTTTTAGTATTTTCTCAGATATTTTATGAGATATTTTGTGCCTTTGGCTTTGCAAAGCCTCAAGGACAAGTTTAGATATTTTGATTAGGCCAATGAGGATGCAAGTTGAACCATGAGGTTTTCCTCACTTAAGCCTATATATTCCAAAGGCTCTCATTGTAAACAAGGCTGAACTGGAGAAGAGAAGCAATATATGGTCATATGAGCTTTGGAGAAAATACTTGTGTTATGCTTTTGGTTTGCCCCTTGGATGTTCTTGGATGAATGATGAAGGATTGTTGATGGATTCCATGACTTGGTAGAATGGTATAGTGTCTCTTGCTTTGTTGTTGTCTTCTAGTTTTCATTTATGAATACATGTTTCTTGCTTGCTATAGATCAGTAGAGAACAAATTTGAGATATGCCCATGGAGGCACCTCAAATTTCCTGAATCTTCATAGCCTTCATGTTTTCTTCTTCCTTAGTTGCATTAAACAATTCTTAACTGCTCTTTAACAACTTGAGGATATTGTTGCTAGTTTCATTCATAGTTCTATGCATGTTGAGTAGGATGTATGGTGTGCCCTGCTTACCTATGACTTTCCATAGTCCCATCCATGAAACTATCTCTTTGACTGATTATATTATCATTTTGTTTGAACCAAGGAGGCCTAGTTCCGATCTAGCCCTTTGCCTAAAACTATGCAAATCTTGTTGTTCAAAGTGCCCAATAACTTGAAGTACTGTGTTTAGGCATTCCGGCATAGTGTTTTGAGTTTTTAGTCCGTCTTATGTGTTTTCCCCAAATTCTGATAGCCATTTCCCAAAGTTAGAGGGTCTTATACTTCTATGCATGGCTTGAATGTTTGTTTCTATGTATTGATTAGTTTATAGTTACATTTTGCATGATTAATGGTTTGCCCTACCATGTTTATGTTATCTATTGAACCAGTGATGCTTGAAACTCTTTTTTGTTCACAAACTTGATGTCCATTTACTCCATTTTGCCCAAAGATATTTTCTACCTTGAATCAAATCGGCCCTTCAACAGCCTTGTATCGTCATCTAATAGCTTTCTTGACCTTTTGACCCCATAGCCCAGTTAATCTAACATCTTGTTATCTATTTTATATCTTTGATCAGTTTCATGCCTCACAACTTAAAAAACAAAAATCAAAAACTTACTTCATAACTAGCCTAAAATCAGAACACAATAAACAAACACACAGATATCCCTTACGCATATAGAGAGAGCCCTCTCTGAGTCCAGGAAGGCTAGGTCCTCAGGCTCCAAAGCTTGGTTTGATGTTACACTGTCATTTGGCTTGCCAATCAGCCAAATCATGGGACCCTAACACTAGAGAAAGCCAACAAGGACAATAACCTGTTGAGGAAAAGGGTCAAACTTCATGCACGGAAAGAGAGAATTGCATTGGCCAAGCTCAAAAGAGCCAATGCTAAGATTGAAATTTTGACTAAGAAATGGGAGAAAGAGAGGTTAGATATAATTGCTGAGGTGTCTCTTCATGCTTCAAGAACTTGATAAACAAGTGCCCTCACTATTTTGAAAAAATCTTGGCACACTTGGCACTTCAGTTCATTTTTGGTTTTTTGAGTCTTTTTGCACACAGAAATTCTGCCTAAGGTGCAGCGACCTAGACGCTGCGCTCTTTTTTGGGGCATACAATTGAAAAATTACAACCACCATCATTTTCATATTGATGAGGACATCAAACCTAGTAAGTTTCAGAAATTTTGGAAGAGAACTGGTCCATCAAAAGGGTCAAAAACCATCAAATTTTCATGGTTCTGCCTCAAATTTTGCCTTGTCGCCACACATTTACCAGCCTTTGGATAGCAGGTTTTTGACAGGGAAAATGAAGACCATTTTGAAACTAGACTCAGAGAGATTTCTAATGAGCTATCATGGAGCTGATTTGGACACCAGGAAGGCACTGAAAACCAACTTTGAAAACAGGTCATTTTTTCTGCTTGGACGCTGCACGTTTGATAGGGAAATTCCATTTTTCACAGTCTTCAACAAATTTTTTTTATTTTCACTCCAGTTTGACTTTCTACCTTGGGAAATGAGAAATTACTGATGTAAATGGTCAAGATGAATGTAAATGTCATGTTTTTACTTTTATCTAGGGTAGATACATTAGGTAAGTCAATTAGTTGAGGTGTAATGAACCAGTTCATTAGAGATAGGAATGGGTCACTTTTCTCATCCTATACTCTAGCTATCAGTTCATTTTTTTGTGTAATATCTCCCTCACCGCATGTATTAAACCCATATGGATGAGTGGAGGTGGTTTTTAGGTCTATTTAGCTTGGGTCCTCAGAGGAGTCAAAGGTTGGAATCAGTTTGAAAGTTAGTATATTGATCAAGAACCAGTTTGGCCTAGATATTAATGAAAAATTGCAGCTATTTCTTTGGGATTCATGTGGTATGAATGTTTGACATATTTTTTTCTCTGTGATCATTTTTATGAATATTTTGTAAGCTCATAAACCTTTTCATGTCTATTATATGTTAAATTTCAAGTTGAAAGGCATAATTCATGTTTTTCATGCTTTGTTTTGGGAAATTTTTCATAATCTGTCCATTTTCTTCAGTTTAGGAAGAACTCATCCCCTATTCCCTTCCTAGCTCCTTATCTATCTTATTTCATCTCACCAAATCACCTTCAAGTGTTGAGTATTCTACCTACCTTGCCCCATCGAATGGACTGCAATTCCATCTCATTGGCCCTATTCTAGTCCCCTTGACCTAATCCTCATTCAGTGAGCCCCAACCGCAATCAAAAGAAACAAACCCTTGCATTTCATACCTAGCCTAAAACCCTAATTTCTCCAACCCTCCTGCTTATGACCCTTTGGAGAGAGCCCTCTCCAACTTGATAGGGCTAGTTATCAAGTCAAAAGCATGGTTTGTGGTTACCTCTATTGGGATTCCTTCCTCAGCCTTGGGAATATGGTGGAGTGATAACATAAGAGAACCAACAATATGCCATAAGAGAACCAACAACATTACTCACTCCTGGTGCATCAAAATTCCTCACCAATGTGGGTGCATTTTTTTTTTTGTCCTTTCTCGTTTCCAATTTCAATGTTTCTGGTTGCAAATTTCAACATTTCAGAATTTGATGTGGCCTTCACTCAAAGACACCATGGAAATTACATGCCCAGATTCTCATGAGAAACCTCTCTTAAGTTCAATCTACCATAAGAGAACCAACAATATTCCATCCTACTTCCTAGCTCGAACCAACCATTAAGGTATGCAAAATTATTGTGAACCCTCACATGATGATCTTGCTCTTGGAGGATGATCATGGCATCCCTTTAGCAACCCTAGTTACTCAGCCCTCTTACTTGACCTACTTTAAGACTACATATCTCTTCTCCCCTTGATCAAATGAGATCCTTCTCACTTGATGTTATTTCTTTCATCCTAAGGCCTCGTTGAATAGTTTTTTTTAGACCTCTTAGGAACCCTCTAGAACTTACAGGTTTTATCCATTAGAACTTAGGAAATATTAACTTTTCTTTTTAATTTTATTTTAGATTTTAAACCCCATCCTGGGTCCAAAATCCCTTTTCTTAGCTTCTTTTCCCACAAATCCTTTTGTGACCAAACTTACACAAACCCATCTCACTAGGCTTATGAAGTACCTCCCAAGCTACACAATTCAACAACATAGTCTATTTGTAGTAACCGTAACTTGGTCAAGCTCTTGTAGTCAAGCAAGGGCTTGGTTGGGTTCCCAAGTTTCAAATTAAGTGAGGGTAGTTGTGAGGGCATGATAGCTAGGGAGGGTCAGGGCATGCACATTAGGAATGAAAAGGCATGCTAACACATGTCGGACAATGTCAATGCATGCTGAAGAGTGTTAGGGAGTGTCGGGGCATATTAAGTGATAACTAGGTCAAAATGAATGTAAAGGAACAAATAAGAGTCTGTGCCAGGGAGTGTCAGCAAATTCAAGTGTGATAAGGATGAAGTGTGTTAGGAGAAGTTCATAATAGGATTTACAGGAGGCAAGCCTACGGTTTTTATATGAGGCTCAACATAGTAGTTTTAGAAAAAGGGAGATCACTTTGTGCTAGGCACAACATTTTTTTGCCTTTAGCTATTTTTTATATGAGATGTGGCACACTTTGGCTACATGCTCATGTTTCAAACTATTCTAGATAATTTAATATTGTACATTGTTATGTATAATTTTTGGGGCACTCGGCTTGTGTCAGATTATATCTTGTGTGCCTTGCGCATGTTGTGGTTCTTGCAAACCCTTAGTTAATGTTTTGTTGTTTATATGAATGAAACATACTTGTGAAATATTTCCTATGTAAGCTATGTTGCTTATTTTTTTTTATGGCCATGGCTATATCATGCGATCCTTGTCTTGGTAAATAGTTAAGTGGGACAAGTTGAGCTTGGACATTGTTATAACATCATTTATCACCAACTTATACTTGATGATTTATACATTGGCCTTGCGCAACCCTTTCCTTCAAACTTGGACTTATTTCTCAAAAAACAGTATCTTAAATCCCATACGCGACTCTGCCTATAATTTTATGCATATATACGCGAGTCCATATATAGAGAACCACGTATGCCATTTTAATCTTTAAAAAATATATATTTTCCCTATTTTAGAGGCGGGTTTTACGATTGTTCCAGTAACTTAAGCACCCCAGCCTGTGGCCTAACTGTTCCCAATTGTAAAAACTAATTTGAGGGAGTATAAAAGCCCCTCAAGGGAATGGCCTAAGGGAGGAAGAGAGAGAGAAATATAGATATTGTACGATTTTGGAGCCCTATCCAAATCTGATATATTCCCGTGCCTCCTGCACTTCCCAGATATTTGCAAGAAACCCTTATTTCCTTGAGATGTTCATCACCCTATATGACATTCGTTGTGCACTCATCTTGGAAGAAATCTTGAGAGGCTAGGGCTAGACGGATCCAGAGGACGGTAAGCTCGAAGGCCGTGGCAGATTTCAGGTGATCTCTCCATGTTTATCTACTGTACATGTCATTAATAATAGAAGAATCCATCTTGTTCTTGATATTTACGTGTCAATAATATTTTATACATGTGTAATGATCATCAATTGAACATTTAATATTGTTTTTATGATGTTATGCATGATTTTCACTAACATATAAAACTTATATATGTTGTACAACCAGGGTTTTGTGTTTGTTCTTTGCTGATTTACAGATTAGGGAGCACAAAGTGTTGCAGGGGGTTTGCACCCCACATGATCTACTTCAACCGAGGGATGTCCGAGTAAGTTCTGCAACTTGTAGTTTCTAGTTATTAGCATAGAATTTGGTTAAGTGAGTCCTTCTTATAATGGCATGCCCCTGATCTGCGAGGGTTAATCAACCCAAGACCTTTAGGGTAAAAATTCCCGAAACAAACATGAGTGGCATAAGATGTGTTATAGGTAGTTCTTAGGTGAATAAGGCACAATCTCTTGTAGTAGGTGAAATTGGTCAAGTTTTTGTGGTTGAAGCAATCCAATGTTGTCACATGAACTACAGTAACCAAGGAATTGATTGGGTTCCCAAGTCACAAAAGGGTGTAAAGGCTAGATGTGAGGACATGAGTTCCAAGGCATGCCATGGAATGCTAAGATGTATCAGATAGTGTGAAGGCATGTAAAACATGCTAAGATGTTCCAAGTGATAAGGCATGGAAAGATGTGCAAGGGTGTGTCAATGCGTGCCAGGGATTGTCAAGGAAACAAAAGGGAGAAACAAGTTAAAATACAAGGAAATAAACACACAAGATGCTTAATAATTCATCAATTTAACTTTTCTGGGAGGGGCATGCTAGGCACACCAAACTAGGCACCAATAGGTGCCAAGTGAAAAGTATTAGTGCATTCTAAGTGCCAAGTATTCCTTTATTGCTTCTCATCTAATTTCCAATTGTTGATCTCAAATAGATTTAATATTAAATTACCATGCCAAATCATACCAATTCATGTCAACGTATTCCATACATGGTAAGACTTTCCAAGCACCAATATTTTCCAAGTGCCAATATGTGTCATGGAGTGTTATGCATGCTATGAAGTGGAAGGGCATGTTGAATAGTGCTAAGGTGTGCTAGAGAGTGTTAATGCATGTTGAGGAGTGTTAAGGAGTACTATGAAAAAACATTAAGGGAGAAATAGGTCAAAATTCATGGAAGTTAATGAATATGAGGAACGTGTGCCAGGGACTAGAGTTAATGAGTGCTAGTTGTCATGCGAAGGAGGGAGTGACAAGGTATGCTAATGATTGGTAAGGTATGCTAGGGAATATCAAGTGTTTCGGGAAATGATACCCTAAAGGTCTTGGGTTGACAACCTTCACAGATCAAGGGCATGCCATTACAAGAAGGACTCACTTAACCAACTTTTATGTTGAAAACTAGATACTACTGGTTGCAGAACTTACTCGGAATTCCCTCGGTTGATGTAGATCCTGCGGGGTGCAAACCCCCTGCAACACTTTGTGCTCTGAAACCTATAAATCAACAAATAACGAACACAAAAACCTAGTTGTACAACATATACATATATATCCTAGATGTTAGTGAAAACCATTCATAATATCATCAGAGAAATATTAAATGTTATGTTAGCGCTCAAATCTACCTTAGGCTGAAATAAGGTAAAACTCAAGGCTACATCAAACCACGCTCAGCCTCATAGCTAGCCCTACGAGGACAGGAGAGGGCTCTCTCCGGGTCTATCTCGGCAAAAGGTTTTCAGAGGGGCTGAGATGACTTATAATGAAAAATGAATACTGATTTTTGGATAGTAAAGAGATAGGAAAGCTTGATTTTGATTTTTTGGGTTTTTGTTGGAGAAATGGGAAAAAAAAAAATTTGGGTTCGGGGATAAGGCCAGATCTTTGCAGAATTCGAGTTGGGGCGAGGTAGGAAATAGTCTTAATGCTTTTGATCGAGTATATGGATGGATCAGAACAACAAGGAGCTGAAGAGGGCAAGGGAGAACATGGATCCTCTCCAAACAGGCGAAAACATGTAAAACTAAACAAATTCAAAGGCAGAGAACTGAAATCAATGGATTCAACCTCATTTACTCATTCATTTAGTTTCAGAAGCATAAGAATGGAATGGAATAAATTAAACATGAAAGAACTTACAATAAACTGAGAGAAAACACCATCAAGAACTGAAAGCCACAAGAATCCCAACAGGTGCTGCAAAACCTCTGATCTTTCCTTAGCCAAAATATGAAAAATATGTACAATAGTGTGCCAAAATCTTCCCAAGAGTCCAACCTATCCAACCTCTGAAAATGATTGAGAAATTACATCATATAGACTATCCTAACCCCTTCCCACACCTCTAGGGGTCGAATTCATCCTTCTAGGAGTAGCTCCAACTAATTCTAAACAAGGAGCTAGAATATAGGCATCCAAACAACTTGCCTCTAAAAGGAAGGAAACTGATTCTTACATTTGATTTTTACTTTTTTAGGAGTGAATCATCTAGAATAGATAAAAGTGAGTCCAAGTTACATTCCAACCATAAAATTACATCAAGACAACTCAAAAATTACATCCACAAGCAAAACTGGTCCAACTGGCCGAAATCCCGAGCTGGAAGGTGAAAAATTGACCAAAAATCTATATGCGTAGCGCGTCTTTCAGCCTACTTTTGGGGCACTTCCTAGCATCCAAATTGAGCTCATGATAGCTAGTTGGAAAGCCCTAGATGTTGGCTATCCAACCCAAGTGGAATTTCACAATTTGGAGCTCATTTGCCCCTCCAAACCTTCATTCTCCCAGAAGTACTTCCTGCTGGTGCAAAAGGTGGCAGAAAGGTGGTTTTCATGGTGTTTTTGGGCCCTTTGATCATCCAGAACTTGATGAAATGCTTCGGAAATACTGGAGCATGCATAAATTACCATGAAAAACCCAAAAATATAAATTTTTCCTCCAGAAAGTGTCCCAATCATAAGCGAGCGCGTCGACGCGCTACTCGTATAACTGAAAAATCTGTTTTTAGACCAAAATATTTCAAAATGACAAAAATTTCTCTGAATTTGCTCAAATTCGAAGCGAAGACCCTCCATCATGTATCATGCCCATCCAAAGAAGCCTCAGCCAAAATCTGAAGTGGATCAGGCCTTTTCCGCCGTTTTAGTGCTCTGCTCAATCTCCTCTTCAGAATCTTCATTTTTGCCTTGCAGACATGCATGCATGCCCAATAATGACCTTTCATGTGACGAAGCATGTCTTTGTCTCTATTTTCCTTTGCCAACAACTTCTCCAGATGAATGTTAACATGCGTGAGTTCGGTCTCTCGCTCAACTGGTGTCATGTCACCTAGTCTCTTCCAGGCCAATTGTCGATCCTCACGGATTCGTCGCAGCTCTAACAGTGTGTGATCATCCTCTAAATGTTTGTTGCGCTGCTCCAGGTAGTTTATCACCCACTGAGCCATCTGCAATTTCTCTTTCAGCGTGTCATTCTCGGCCCTTTGCTCCTAGATGATCTCTTTCAGTCTCGAGCTAGGAGAGCTCGCATCAACATCAATGATCATGAAATCGGTGTTCCGGCCTCCTGATGGGCCCTCATCATGCATGGGCCTCTTGCCCCTATCCTGAAACTGTACCTGTGCTGAAGAAGAAGGCGAGACCCCTTCCACATCATGTGGAGATAATACTCCATCTATTATTTGACAGAGTCAACGAACACTTCCACACGGAGTAGTACTCGTCGTGTGTGCAAGCTGGGCCACTGTGAGCCTCGGCGGTATGTCACATACAATGGGCATAGTATGCTCGATCTCGGGAATGTCAGAGCTGGGTGTGAGCTCTCCCTCATGGAGTACTCGGGGAAGCGGCGCCGTGGCTGTGAAGTCCCGGGGTAATCCTGCAAGTAATGCCTGCGTATCGGCGATGTACCACTGATCTTGATGGTAGCGTAATGACTCCTGAACCTGTCTTTCTTTGTCCTGGGGTCTTCTTCTGTACAAAAATCATCATCCTCTCTATGTTGCGATACATGAAGTACGGAATGTTCATCATACGTACCCTCGTGAAATGCATCAACAACGGACATGGTACGCATAGAGACGCGAGAATCTGCCCTTGCAACTGAAATAGCGAATGATGAGTTTCATCAATGGTGCAAACTCATCCTTCAGGAATCTGAAAGGAAAAACCCTGCTCAGGTGCCTCATATACCCAGGTTTGATGTATGGCTCATAGTGGAATTTCTCTAACTGCTGACGTTTGTTCCATTCCTCTCCTATATTTGGTATCCCGGTGGCCTGAGCAATAGTCTCTGGTGACAGAATGAAATCTACTCCGGCGAGGTTTACACGGCCATCATGTAAATGTAGAAAAAATAGACGAGCCAGTTCACGATGATGCTGGGTTTGTGAAATCATCTCACAGTATTGGAAACATGACTGATGCTGAAAACAATCCATTGCAAGCGGGCAAGCTTGCAATTGAGCCAAAGAAGTAGGCTCCTCCCTGAGATGCTTACCACCTTTGCCACTTTTGTGAGACCTCCATGGCACATTACCCTCTGCTGTGGAATCACTGTCATACTCCTGCTCATAAACTGAATCCGTCTCTGACATGGCTTTGCAAACAAGATGTCTGCAATATGTATGTTGATATAGGTGTAGTGAAGTTAAAAGTTTCAATGTATGCTCAAAACCCAAATATGTTGCATACGTACCAAAGCATCATAAGAAAATAAGCCACAGTGGCAATAGCTCTGTTAAGTGGATTGGCATAAAAACAGTCACTGCTTTAATCACAAGGGAATTTGACAAATGAGTAAAAAGTGTAATGTAGTGTGTAGCCTTTGTAATGCTGGCTAAAATTTGTCAAAGGGGAAAATGAGTATGAGACTGTGTTGTGTCAATGGAGAATAGGAAACAGTGACAATGACCATAGTGAAACCATAGCAATGATAACAGTGTTCTGATAATGTCAATGGGGATATGGACAAGTGAATCATGAGACTATGTGAAAACATGAATAAGGAGCATTGCTAAAATGAGGATGACAATCATAGTGACAGAAGTGGTGAGATGGCAAACTGAGAGCGTGAGGGCCGTGACACTTTGACAATAGATTCATAGGTATATATATCAACAATACAAGATGGGAAATTCTTCACAAGACCATCAACATGTATTCAAAACCCTAAGAAATGAATCTGCTATGAACATAGGGTTCACTTTTCTCCACATCAAACACACTAATTTCCCCACTTTAAAACACGACAATCCTGTTCAAAAATCACTGAGCAACCATTAAAAACCTACTTGCAAGCTGATTGTGCCGATTTGGTGTGAAACTAGACGCAAGGGCAAAAAATTTTAGCTATGAGACTGTATGGGTAGCGCGCCCACCCAATGCGTAGCGTGCTGCAAGTGCGTAGCGCCCTTGGTATTTAACACTGGTTGGTGATGTTATATGCATAGCGCGCTCTATATGAGTAGCGCGCCTCCTCTGCGCGTAGCGCGCACCTCCAGTTCCGGTCCACAACTTTGCAAAACACGATTTCGGCCTTCAATTTCACCAGCTCGATTTCTGCCTTGAGGATTTGTGCAAATGAATTGTTTACCATGATTTATATGTGAATAAAAATATCTCATAAAATCAGATTTGATTTTAAATTTACTCCATGACCCACTTTTATAATGTTTGGCACTTTGTCATTCGATCACTTATTATAATGTTGTTCTTTGGATTTTTCTTGCTTTTTCTGAGTCTTGGACTAATGATACTTGGTTGTCTTTTGCAGGGATTTGGCATTTGACTTTGGAAAAGATCAGAGGCTTGCTCTGAAACTTCTTATGGTGAAACAAATACAATTATTACAAAAAATGAAGTTTGACAATTTCTAGTTCCAAAACAGAGTTTTAGACTAGAAATGTCTTCAAATGTTTTTGATAATAAAAACGTGAAATAGAAATCTTTTGAAACCAACCTCATGGCCTGCGGGATTTTATTACATGTAGCTAAATACTGAAAACCCTAGACTCCAGGACTAAAGACTCTTTTTGACGAAAACAATCATTTATAACCATAAATGATGTGACCTGAACTTCAGTGATTTTTTAGGAATTTTAATTAGCCCTGCAGGTACAAGCATGAGGAAACACAAGAAGACCAGACCCTCTCATCAGTCAATGGCATGCTCCTAGAGAAATGCAACGAAGTGGAACGAGCGAGACACCTAAGAATGATATGCAAAAAGTGAAAAGATCTCTGACAGAGGGCTGTAAGGACCGACTCTAACATTGGCTCCAATGGGGGATGGTGGCTCCAAGGAGATGCCAAGAACAGCATATCTCTGGGGGAGTCAGACAGTGCCTTCGTCCATTGGGCGATGGAGTCATTATTTCAACAGATAACACAAAACTTTTAATACATTTATTGACTGCAGACTTGACTGAAAATCGACTGCAACTTGACCAAACTGACTCGATGGCAAACTGAAATAACTTGAAAAAACTGACTCAACAGACCAAACACAAATGACTGAATTAAAACAAAAGCTTTTTGAAAAAGGGCAGTAGTCCATCAAGCTTTGAAATCATGATGGCAACTACCTGCATACTGATGTGATATATACAATCATGTGTAATTGGCTTTCCAATGTAACCAGTCAAGCAGATGGCTTCTTGACTGATTTCCCTGATCAGATCTGTTGGTCAACAATACGAACTGATAACTGGGCATCCAAAAACATAGCTGACCATGATTTCCTTCATCACTAAACACTGCAATAAACACCTTCACTATTGACTGCAACAAACCTGCCAAAGGATCCTGAAAAACATGAAGATTTACCTCTTGCTGAAAGAACAAGGTGTCTTTTTCTCCTGCTTCTGATTCTGATCTTCCTTCATCATGTACTTCAGTAAAAGTATGCTCCTAGGCTTCAAAAAACTCTGAACAGGTAGATGAGCAGATCTCCTCTTGTAAAAACATTTCAACACATGAAACATATGAAGAAGAAACTGAAAGGGAATCTTGAATGATCTGATCTTCTGTAGTCTGAAAATATGATAGGTCATCTTCATATGATAGGACAGCCGTATTTTCATTATCAAGCATAAGGAAAGAAACTTCAGCTGATTCTTGATGCTCAAACATGATATCTCTATCATCTACCATAAATTCATCCAAAGGAACTGTTTCACTTACTTGAATGAAGAGCTCATCTTGTTTTGCATAAACTGACTGAATTACCTCATCATGAAGGCTGTGTTCTAATGATGGACTGACAGTATGACTGAGAACATTTGGATCCATTACTGTGTCTCCTGCATTCCAGATGATTTCAACAGCAGAGTTCTCTTTGATGGGCTTCAGCACAAGATATGCTTGGTCATCACAATCTGAATGTAGTTCTGAAATAGCTGACTTGACTGCATCACATTCTGAAATGGAATCTTGACTTCCCTGCATGCTGTCTTCTTCTGTGGGCAGATCTGAAACTATACTTTCTCTTTCATCATTTTCAGCCATATGGCCATCTTCTACCTGCTGATCTTGATTCTGCTGCAAAATTTCCTGATCATCTTGATGGGTATCCTCTAGGTTCTCTTCATGTTGCTGAAATGGATTTTCATATAGGGCTTCCATAATCTCATCATCCATGAAATTATCATCTTCATAATATTCTCAAGGCTTTCAATAAAAGTAGAAGCATGTTTGCAACAATCATGAACTAAATTTAATGATGGATAATATACTTGATATCTTTCAATGAACAGGGCATGAAAATCCTTTAAACAATAAATACAGGCCAGCGGAAAATTTTCATACCAAGATTGGGCTTCACCTTCCAGGGTGGCCAGGAATATCTTCATCAAGCAATCTTCAGGAAAATCCACCTTCAACTTGCGAATATGCATGTGAAATCTAACCAAATGTAAAGCAACATCTTTCTTACCATCATCGTTAAACGTAGGCAGATTCCTTGACCAATCTACCTTGGGCATCTTATTTGGAAAACCTGGAATGTGATCTCGGCTCATAGGAGCATATCTTCTCATGATTCGATCCATCTCGAAAATCTCACAACTACTGATCTCCCTGCAGTGAAGTCACCATGAAGCATCGATTTCTGGATTGTTCAGTGAATGAAGTCACCAGGTGAATGATTTCAGCCTTGCGGTGTCTGACTGATGTCCACCATCAACAATCAGATCTAAACTTGATACATGTACTGGGGCAATTTATAAGTTAAGTGTTACAATTACAAGCTAGACCGGAGATCGACTGAAGCATCGTTTATCTACTATGCACTCGCAAAGCAAGAGCAGTTCGAAGGCTACCTGGCGTGTCTTCAGGCTCTGTCTGTAGCTATAAATCAAATAACACTAATAAGAAAACCAGTTCTTCCCCAGTATGGTCGCCACTATGTTAGCGCTCAAATCTACCTTAGGCTGAAATAAGGTAAAACTCAAGGCTACATCAAACCACGCTCAGCCTCGTAGCTAGCCCTACGAGGACAGGAGAGGGCTCTCTCCGAGTCTATCTCGGCAAAAGGTCTTCAAAGGGGCTGAGATGACTTATAATGAATACTGATTTTAGGCTAGTAAAGAGATAGGAAAGTTTGATTTTGATTTTTTGGGTTTTTGTTGGAGAAATGGGAAAGAACAATTTTGGGTCCGGGGATAAGGCCAGATCTTTGCAGAATTCGAGTTGGGGCGAGGTAGGAAATAGTCTTGATGCTTTTGATCGAGTATATGGATGGATCATAACGACAAGGAGCTGAAGAGGGCAAGGGAAAACATGGATCCTCTCCAAACAGGTGAAAACATGTAAAACTAAACAAATTCAAAGGCAGAGCACTGAAATCAATGGATTCAACCTCGTTTACTCATTCATTTAGTTTCAGAAGCATAAGAAGGGAATGGCATACATTAAACATGAAATAACTTAAAATAAACTGAGAGAAAACACCATCAAGAACTGAAAGCCACAAGAATCCCAACAGGTGCTGCAAAACCTCTGATCTTTCCTTAGCCAAAATATGAAAAATATGTACAATAGTGTGCCAAACTTTTCTCAAGAGTCCAACCTGTAGAATGTCTCAGAAATTACATCATATAGACTATCCTAACCCCTTCCCACACCTCTGGGGGTCAAATTCCTCCTTCTAGGAGCAGTTCCAACTAATTCTAAACAAGGAGCTAGAATATAGGCAGCCAAACAACTTGCCTCTAAAAGGAAGGAAACTGATTCTTACATTTGATTTTTACTTTTTTAGGAGTGAATCATCTAGAATAGGTAAAAGTGAGTCCAAGTTACATGCCAACCATAAAATTACATCAAGACAACTCAAAAATTACATCCACAAGAAAAACTGGTCCAACTGGCCGAAATCCTGAGCTGGAAGGTGAAAAATTGACCAAAAATCTATATGCGTAGCGCGCCTGAGCCATATGCGTAGCGCGTCTTTTAGCCTACTTTTTGGGCACTTCCTGGCATCCAAATTGAGCTCATGATATCTCGTTGGAAAGCCCTGGATGTTGGCTATCCAACCCAAGTGGAATTTCCAAATTTGGAGCTCATTTGCCCCTCCAAACCTTCATTCTCCCAGAAGTACTTCCTGCTGGTGCAAAAGGTGGCAGAAAGGTGGTTTTCATGGTGTTTTTGGGCCCTTTGATCATCCAGAACTTGATGAAATGCTTCGGAAATAATGGAGCATGCATAAATTACCATGAAAAACCCAAAAATATAAATTTTTCCTCCAGAAAGTGTCCCAATCATAAGCGAGCGCGTCGACGCGCTACTCGTATAACTGAAAAATCTGTTTTTAGACCAAAATATTTCAAAATGACAAAAATTTCTCCGAATTTGCTCAAATTCGGAGCGAAGACCCTCCATCATGTATCATGCCCAGCCAATGAAGCCTCGGCCAAAATCTGGAGTGGATCAGGCCTTTTCCGCCGTTTTAGTGCTCTGCTCAACCTCCTCTTCAGAATCTTCATTTTTGCTTTGCAGACATGCATGCGAGCCCAATAATGACCTTTCATGTGACGAAGCATGTCTTTGTCTCTATTGGCCTTTGCCAAAAATTTCTCCAGATGAATGTTAACATGCGTGAGGCAAGAATCTCGATCAGCCGGTGTCATATCACCAGGTCTCTTCTGGGCCAATTGTCGATCCTCACGGATTCGCCGCAACTCTAACAGTGTGTGCTCATCCTCTAGCTGTTTGTTACGCTGCTCCAGGTAGTTTATCACCCACTGAGCCCTCTGAAATTTCTCTTTCAGCGTGTCATTCTCGGCCTTTTTCTCCTGGATGATCTCTTTCAGTTTCGAGCTAGGAGAGCTCGCATCAACATCAATGATCGTGAAATCAGTGTCCCGGCCTCCTGATGGGCCCTCATCATGCATGGGCCTCTTGCCCCTGTCCTGAAACTGTACCTGTGCTGAAGAAGAAGGCGAGACCCCTTCCACATCATGTGGAGATAATACTTGCTCTGCTGATGGAGTCAACGAGACCCCTTCCACCCCGAGTGGAGATAGTACTCGTCGTGTAGCTGCAAATAAGGCCCTGTGGCCTCGCTGGTATGTCACATACAATGGAGCACTGATATGCTCGATCTCAGGAATGTTAGGCTGGTGTGAAGGCTCTCCCTCATCATGAATTACCTCGGGAAGCGGCTGTGGCGCTGTGAAGAAGTCACGGGAGATGAAATCCTCCCAAGTAATGCCCTGCTGTGTCAACTGATGTACCACTACGATCTTGATCAGCGCGTAATGATATATACTTCTATGCTGCTGTGCTGGGGTCTTCTTCTGTACAAAAATCATCATTCTCTCTATGTTGCGATACATGAAGTACGGAATGTTCATCATACGTACCCTCGTGAAATGCATCAACAAACGGACATGGTACGCATAGAGACGCGAGAATCTGCCCTCGCAACTGAAATACCGAATGATGAGTTTCATCAATGGTGCAAACTCATCCTTCAGGAATCTGAAAGGAAAAAATCTGCTCAGGTGCCTCATATACCCAGGTTTGATGTATGGCTCATAGTGGAATTTCTCTAACTGCTGACGTTTGTTCCATTCCTCTCCTATATTTGGTATCCCGGTGGCCTGAGCAATAGTCTCTGGTGACAGAATGAAATCTACTCCGACGAGGTTTACACGACCATCATGTAAATGTAGAACAAATAGACGAGCCAGTTCACGATGATGTTGGGTTTGTGAAATCATCTCACAGTATTGGAAACATGACTGATGCTGAAAACAATCCATTGCAAGCGGGCAAGCTTGCAATTGAGCCAAAGAAGTAGGCTCCTCCCTGAGATGCTTACCACCTTTGCCACTTTTGTGAGACCTCCGCGGCACATTACCCTCTGCTATGGAATCACTATCATACTCCTGCTCATAAACTGAATCCGTCTTTGACATGGCTTTGAAAACAAGATGTCTGCAATATGTATGTTGATATAGGTGTAGTGAAGTCAAAAGTTTCAATGTATGCTCAAAACCCAAATATGTTGCATATGTACCAAAGCATCATAAGAAAATAAGCCGTAGTGGCAATAGCTGTGTTAAGTGGATTGGCATAAAAACAATCACTGCTTTAATCACAAGGGAATTTGACAAATGAGTAAAAAGTGTAATGTAGTGTGCAGCCTTTGTAATGCTGGCTAAAATTTGTCAAAGGGGAAAATGAGTATGAGACTGTGTTTTGTCAATGGAGAATAGGAAACAGTGACAATGACCATAGTGAAACCATAGCCATGATAATAGTGTTCCGATAATGTCAATGGGGATATGGACAAGTGAATCATGAGACTATGTGAAAACATGAATAAGGAGCATTGCTAAAATGAGGATGACAATCATAGTGACGGCAGTGGTGAGATGGAAAAATGAGAGCGTGAGGGCCGTGACACTTTGACAATAGATGCATAGGTATATATATCAACAATACAAGCTGGGAAATCCTTCACAAGACCATCAACATGTATTCAAAACCCTAAGAAATGAATCTGCTATGAACATAGGGTTTCACCTCTGTCCACATCAAACACACTAATTTCCCCACTTTAAAAACACCACAATCCTGTTCAAAAATCACTTAACAATGGTGGAGAACCTACTTGCAAGCCGATTAAGGTGTTTGGGCATGAAATCGGACGCAAAGGCAAATTTTTTTGGCTCTGAGACTGTATGGGTAGCACGCTCACCCAATGCGTAGCACGCTGCAAGTGCGTAGCGTCCGTGGTATTTAACACTGGCTGGTGAGGTTATATGCGTAGCGCGCTCTATATGAGTAGCGCGCCTCCTCTGCGCATAGCGCGCACCTCCAGTACCTGTCCACAACTTTGCAAAACACGATTTCGGCCTTCAACTTCACCAGCTTGATTTCTGCCTTGAGGATTCGTGCAAATGAATTGTTTACCATGGTTTATATGTGAAGAAAAATATCTCATAAAATCAGATTTGATTTTAAATTTACTCCATGACCCACTTTTATAATGTTTGGCACTTTGTCATTCGATCACTTAATATAATGCTGTTCTTTGGCCTTTTCATTACTTTTCTGAATCTTGGACTGATGATACTTGGTTGTTTTTGCAGGGATTTGGCATTTGTCTTTGGAAAAGATTAGAGGCTTGCTCTGAAACTTCTTATGATGAAATAAATACAATTATTACAAAAAATGAAGTTTGACAATTTCTAGTTCCAAAACAGAGTTTTGGACTAGAAATGTCTTCAAATGTTTTTGATAATAAAAACGTGAAATAGAAATCTTTTGAAACCAACCTCATGGCCTGCGGGCTTTTATTACATGTAGCTAAAGACTGAAAACCCTAGACTCTAGGAATAAAGACTCTTTTTGACGAAAACAATCATTTATAACCATAAATGATGTGACCTGAACTTCAGTGATTTTTTAGAAATTTTAATTAGCCCTGCAGGTACAAGCATGAGGAAACACAAGAAGACCAGACCCTCTCGTCAGTCAATGGCATGCTCCTAGTGAAATGCAACAAAGTGGAATGAGCGAGACACCTAAGAATGATATGCAAAAAGCGAAAAGATCTCTGACAGAGGGCTGTAAGGACCGACTCTAACATGTTCAATTAATGATTATTACACATATATAAAGAATTGTAGACACGTAAACATTGGGAACAAGATGTTTCTTCTTATTATAAATGGCACGTACAGTAATAAAAACATGGAGATATCACCTGAATCCTGCCACAAACTTCGAGGATACCGTCCTCTGGATCTGTCCAGGCATAGCCTCGCAAGAATTCTTCCAAGATATGTGCACAATAGATGTCATATATGGGGATGAACATCTCAAGGAAACAAGGGTTTCTTGAATATAACTAGGAAGTACAAGAGGCATAGTAATATCAAATTTGAATAGGGCTCCAACAGAGTATAATATATATATTTTTCTCTCTCCCCTTAGGCCACTCCTTTGAGGGGTTTTTATACTCCCTCAAATTAGTTTCTGCAATTGGGAATAGTTAGGCCACGGGCTGGGGTGGTTGAATTAATGGAATAACCATCAACCCCGCCTCAAAAATAGTGAAAATATATAATTTTTAATGATAAAAAATGTATACGCGGATCTCTATGAATGGACTCGCGTGTATACGCAGAAAATTCTGGGCAGAGTCACATATGGGTTTTAAGACACTATTTTTGAGAAAATGTTCAAGTCTGGGGGAAAGGGTGCCCAAGGCCAAAGTTTAAATCATCAAGTATACAAGGGTGATAAATGATGCTATAAAAAATGCCCCCAAATATATGAGGTTAGAAGGGGTACATGATGGCCGAAATGTATTATGTGCAGAGAAAGAACCTTGCGAGGACTAGAGAGGACTTCACTAGATTTCAACCTGCCAAAAAACTAGTGAGAGAGATCAGAGAGATAGCTCGTGTTTGAGGCGGGAATACCCATGCTCAGTGAAAGAAAAAAATGTCCACATATGAAATAAAGAGCAGATCCAATATGTATACAAGTATAGCTGAAACGTAAAGTACATAGTGAATCATTTGATCATTGCCTGAAAGTAGAAGTCAAAATCAAGTCCAAGTATCATATAGAAGACTGATGAATGATGTTACAATGGATATCTGATCACAAAAGTAACAACTGAATCTCCAAGTACCAAATCATAAGTGGTGGAACAAATGGTACAATCATGCAACTCGAGAGCCAACATATAGGATGCTGCTGTGGTGAAACTGCAACATATAAAGGTGAATGGTGTCACTGGAAAAAAACTACAGAAGCTATCAAAGTGAACCGAATCATGCTGATGCAAACTTGAGGTCTTCACTGATGACTATGGCACAATTCTACACAATGGGAATAAATGAGCTAAAGTCGACCATGTGAGAAATTGTTTAATTATCGGTCATTGATGTATACCTTTAATAAACGTGAGACAACCCATCGATAATGATAATGAGTGTCAAGGTGCCCCAGTACAATCTAGCAGGTGCGAATAAATGAGTTGAGGTTGAACACTTGAAAGAATCTATCAATTAGGAGGCAATGATGTATCCTCAGAGTCGATAGCGAAGAGTCTGCCACTAATGACGGCAAACCCTAAGGTATTGACAAAAGGACTCTAGACCTTATTCCCAGAGAAATGATTCGAAGTCGATGGGAAAAGATTTGCTGGAAGGAAGGCATTAAGGCATCCCACATCAGTCCAGTGTGAGTGTAACCCACAGGCCAAGATTTGGAAGGAATCAGATGAAGTAGAGTGAAGTAACCAACCCAAAGTACGTTTCCGGCATGCACAAGATGAAGCTAGTGCACAGCAGAAACCCTCTGAACCAACCAATAATGAAAGCTGACAAAGAGGCGAGATATCCACTGATAGGGTCAAATGGAAATCAAGGTATTGCACGAATCCCAGGTGTGATAGTGTGAGCTGATGTCGAACACAAGGGAAACCACTCAGTCAAAGACCCATGATGATGACCAAATGCTGAGCACAAGGTCACCTATCAATGATGTAAATAGGGCCAGGGTGCAGCTCTAGGTTTGCTCTCAGAGAAATATGTGGTAGTCGATAAGAGACAAACCCACCGGCAAGAAGTCAATGGAGACCTTCTCAAAGCAGCACGAGCAAAGGACCAAACATCTGATGTGATAGAACAAGATACTGACAAGACTGGGAAGGCTCACTAAAATTGAGTCAAGATACACTGCAGAAAGGCCGACTCAGGTTAAATTCCCTTGAACAAAAGCACGACTCATGTTGACTATGGCAACAAATGATAACTTTGTATAAGTTTTTCATGCAGGATGCATAAACAAACCCTCCATATGATTGGAAGAGATAACCAATCGGTGGAGAACTGACTCATGAAACAAGGTTATGGCTTCTCCTAAGTCAAAAACTAAAGCCATCTCAAATGAAGGAAAGACATAGCTTTTGTGCTTTGTTCAAGGGAAAAAAAACCGTGACACTGTAGTTTCCATCAAATATGGAAGTAATATCCCATTCTCGCTCTTTTTCAAATATTTAATTTTTTTTGTCTTTTTCATATTCAAAGCCTAAAAATAATAAAATAATTCTATTTACAATGGATAAAATGAGTATCCTGAAACAAATGCACTAGTTCCTAGGATAGGAACAATCCTATGCTCAATACAAGGTGGCAGAAACTGGTAAGTGATACTCAAAGGAATGTTCCATCCATAGGTAAAAAGGTGTCAAGTCGCAGCAGCTAAGTGATTGCCTGGTTAACTTGTATAGAAAGAAATGGTCAAAAGATGGCTTAAACATTGAGTCCAAATGAAGCCTGCTAAAGGCCAAGATAAACAAGTATTCAATATGCAATATAGTAATACAACTTGACAACATAAGGAGCCTCTAGGGAAATGGTGATAAAAAATGATAGCAAAGAAGAAGAAGAATGAAGATTTGATGCATAAGTCATGGTGGGACTAAAGAGGACTCCCGAGCCTACATAAATTGCAGCATGGGTGACAAATGCTAGCGAGGAACTAACTAGGAAGCCCATGTAAAAGAAGGCTCTACCACCAAGTCATGATTAAAAAATCAGCGAGTGAAATGGATGCAGTACTCATGACATGATGGGATTGACCCTATGGCAAGTGATCTAAATGGAGGCTAGTATGTGGAATGCAACGGAAATTGGAAACCCTAACCTATATGCCAGTTTGAAATCATATACCTTCCATGACAAGTCAGTGATTGTGGATTCAAAGTAAAACCAGAAAAATACCTTGCCCAACACTTAAAAGAAAAACGGTTATACAGCCTTAGATAGATTTGAAAAATAAGCACAATGAAATTTTGCAAAAAAAATTCAAATTCTAGGCATAAATACACCATTTACCTCATATTTGGGTCATTTTCACATTGCAGAAGTGGAGAAGGAGCTTTTGGAGCAAAAATTCCTTTTCTTAAAACTGGAGAAATCAGCCATCAAATCACACCAAATTAAACAGGTAAGCTCTAAATTCATCCTTGTCATCAATTTCGTTCCATTTTAAGGTAAAAATTTAGAAATTTGAGTGTAGGAAATATATATTTTGATGAAACCCTTTGCACATACATGGGTTCGTGTGGACGGACCTGCGTATCATACACGACTGTGTATAAGCGAAGCCACGTATGCATAGACCGAGAATTTAAAAATTGAACCTAATCAAGGATTTAATATTTTTCTCAGGATGTATATTAGCTGGAGGGAGTGTCAACATAGTGCCATTGATAATTAAGTGATGGAATATCAAAATTCGCTTGATATTCTTCGGAATTGTGGAATTCTCAAGTTTTTCAAAATGCCAAACATGAAAAGTAATGTCCGGTTGCTTCAAATGTTGGTAGATTACTGGGATCCGGAAGAATACTGCTTCATTATAGATCATATGCCACTACGCATAAAAGTTGAAGATATATATTTCATCACTGTACTCTCTCGGAGAGGAGACCCAGTAGATTTGCACGGGAAGCCTTTGGGAGGGCTTATCGTGGAAGATTACGTCCAGGTCTACTGCATAGAGGATTCACAAAAAGTAGGTACCCAGATTCCAATCAAAGATCTGAAGGAGCTATATATGAAGATCCTCCTCTTTACCATTGGCAGAGTAGCAGGATCTACCTCTGTACACCAGGCTTTGAGGACACAAATGAGCATTACGATAGAATGTCTAATTCATCTCTTTGATTGGTGCACAACATTGTTGAGCAATATGAAAAGACAGTTGACTTCTATCCGGAAAGAAAAAACTAAACATTTTGGGTATAGAACAATTTTGCTGACATTATTCTTTGAGAGGATTCCAGGGCTTCAGCCCAAATTCATCTCAACCATTAGCAGCCCCAAAGATCCAAGAATAGCCCGATGGCTGATCTGATGAAGAGATTAGGGGGAAGTGAAGTTCCCCGAACCACTTGGGATGACAAGTTCTTCCAATGGTGGGAGGAACAAGTTATCACTGTGGAAGATTGTCCCTATGCTAGGATGGACTTTCGTGGTGATCCAGATCTAGTCCTTCCACCCGGTGCAACATGGGGTGCAATCGGTGAGACTGCAATTATGATTTTTTTTATTATGTGATTTTTTTAATTATTTTCAAGATATGATAATGAATTTTTTTTTTTATTGGACTCAAATAACTTACAAAATTATGACGATCATGATGCAGATATGGGACCAGTCGGGCTAGAGGGTTACCCAAGGCATAAGCACCGCCGAGGTGAAGCAGATGCAGAAGACCCTGGCAGAACACTCCATGCCGTCCATAGGAACTTCAAGAGTTTGACTCGCCAAGTGCCTATGTCTGTGATAGAGGACCTACCAGAGGCTATCCAGAGATGGGTAGTCGGAGTACCACGAGACTGGGTATGGTTATTCCACCATGTAGTGACTACTATCATGTTCTATAGGAACACAAATATTGGGTAGGGACCATAGGACTAGATTTATAGATTTGATCGGATGACTATAATATATTTTTGATATTGAACATGATTGGGAATAAGCCCAAATTTTGTAGGACAAATGGGTCCAGATTTTTGTATATTTTTTAACACTTTGACTATCTATATATATATATATATATACACAACGATTTATATGATGTGATGACTCAAAATGTATGAAAATGAATGATGTATTTGATATATTGATTTAAAGTGTTGAATGATGAATATGCCAATCAATTTCTTGATTAGCCAATAAATCTTCCATCCAATTATCAGCTCGAGGAATATGAATGAATGTTATAAATTGAAAATATCTTTGCAACAAACGTACCCTAAAAAATAATTGGTGCAAAAATGGGTCTCGAACCCGATATGTGTTGTTCAACTGCAAAACCACCAACTACGAGTCCATGAAAACTACTAACGAATCAAAAACCAAGGATATTACCTCCGAGAGTAGATAAACCACTGCAGTGTATTTTTCTACATTGTTTGAAGCAAGATCAATGCAGAAACCTCTTGAAACCAACAACTGACCGGATGGATAATGAAGTACCCAAGCCGCGGAATCCAAGTTTTGGGTATGTCTACCAGCACCATCGGCGAAACCAAAGTGACTCATGACATCGAACACAAATTGCAAAAGCAGATCAAATGCATCAAAATCACACCAAAAATCGAAAAATCAGATATGTACAAAAAACAAAAATATATACAAAAAGCAAGATGCTAGGCTAAAGCCTAGGCATAACACTTTTTCAAATAGAGCCCATTTCTGGGCTCCGCCAACTCATTCCCCTCAAAATCAATCAAGGCATAAGCTCCTTTCTTCAGAAAATTTTTAATGATGAAGGGGCCATACCACATAGATTTTAACTTGCTTGCCCCTAGGGCATCCTTCTCTTAGGCATAAACCAAGACAAGGTGTCCTTCGGAGAAAACCCTAGGTTTGACCACCTTATAGTACGGAACCTTTACCTGTTTCTTATGCGCCTCATTCATCGTGGCTGCATCCCAACGCTGCTCATCGAGATGTTACAGATGAAGGAGGTGTTCTTCGAGACTGGAAGTGTTGGGAAGAAGCTCTACATCTAACTTAAGATAAGGAATTTAACACTCAATGGGAAATATAGATTCCGACCCATAAGCCAGTTGAAATGGAGTAAAACTGGTTGCAGTTTTGACTGACATTCGGTATGCCCAAAGTGCAGGATACAACATAATGTGCCAATTGGATCGAGCTTTATCAATCATCCATTGAAGAGTTATCTTCAAGGATTTTTTCACGGCGTCAACTTGCCCATTGGCCTGACAATAATAAGTAGATGAGTGCTCCTGCAAGAAACCTAATTTCAGAGCCAATTAAACCATCATGCTATTATGAAAGTGACTGCCATGATTAGTGGCAATCTCTTTGTTAATACCAAAGTGAGAAATGACTTGATTGAAGAGAAAAAGAGTTGTTGTCTCACCGTAATTCCCAAAAGTAGGTGTAGCCTCGACCCACATCGTGAAGTAGTCTACGGCTACAATAATGTACTTGTGACCTTTAGCCGAAGGTAAGTTACAAGAAGTATAATCAATACCCCACTTTGTAAAGGGGCTGATAGTGATGACTGGAAAGAGCGGAGCTAGATGAGGGTGCATCTTTTGAGTATAGACCTGACATGGATGACAGCTTTTGACCGATTCCATACAATCTTTGAAAATTGAAGGCCAAAAGTATCCTGCACTCAAGATTTTTTGGGCTGTAGCAAGCCTAGATAAATGACCACCACAAGCTCCACTGTGGAAATCATTCAATACAACCTCAACTTCTTCAAGAGTTAAGTAGAGTCTAAGGATTGAATCAACCCCACAATGATATAAAGTGTCACCGATGATCAAGTAATTCTTAGCTAAGTGACATAACTTACGACGCTCATCTTTCAAAAAAGTTGAGGGAAGATTTGCAATCTAAATATATACTATGAGATCCCCATACCAAGGATCTTGTGAAGAAATGAGAAAATGATGTTCATCAGGGAATGACTCATCATAAACAATCTCTTCTCCACAGGGAAACTCAGAAATTAATTCCACAAAAGCTAATGATTTCTTGGACTTGGCTGACATAAACTCAAGATAAAATTCTTGCAAATTCAGAATCCATCTATTGTATTTGCCCCCAATCACTCGCCTACTGAGAACAAACTGAAATGGATTGACTGCTGCCAAAACATAAATTTTTCGAAGAATAATGTAATGTCTAAGCCGTTGCACAGCATGAACAGCTACTAAATCAAGCTTCTCTATCAGAGAATACCATATTTTAGGTCCTACCAAGCCTCGACTAAGGTAGTATATAGCATGCTCTGAAAGAGAATCATCCTCTTGAACCAGAACCATACCAATGGTATATTCTACTGCCATGAGATACAAGAGGAAATACCTGCTATAATCAGGTGGACTCAGTAAAGGAGCAGAGGTCAATGCCTTTTTCAAAGCATTGAATGAGAGTTGAGAAAAGTCATCCCAACATAATGGAACTCCTTTATTTAATAATCTCATAAATCCTTTCGTAATCTCGGCACAATTTATGATAAATCTCCGCAGAAAATTAGCTTTCCATTGCAGACTTTGAAGTTGACGAATAGAAGATGGGGGAGGAAATTGAAGTATTGCCTCAACCTTGAAGGGATCTACCCGAATCCCTTCTGTGGACACAATGAACCCCAACAACTGACCGGACGTGACCATGAAAACGCACTTGTTTGGATTCAACCAGATTTTGTAATGCCAACATAGTTCAAAAACTTGATGGAGGTGATAAGGATGATCCATTCTCTTTCGTGAACGAGCAGCTAAATCATCCAAGTATGCCTCGATAATATGTTTGATGTTGTGGAAGGTGTAAGACATGGCCCACTGAAAAGTAGATCTAGCATTTTGAGGCCAAAAGGAATTTTCTTGTAAGAAAAGGTACCTTAGGGGAGAATAAATGCAGTCTTATGCTGATCTTTATGATAGATAGTAATTTGATTATATCCAGAAAAACTATCAATGAAGGAAAAAAATTCATTCCCTGCACACTCATCGATAATTTGATCTATAAATGGTGTGGGGTAGGTATCTTTAGGAAATGATTTATTTAGGTCCCTGAAATCTATGCAAACTAGAATGGTCCCTTGTTTCTTGTCCACAGGGACTGGATTCGAAACCCACTCTGTCAAAGGAACAGGGTAAATGAACCCCACCTTAAGCAACTTCTCCACCTTAGATTTGATAGCTGTTGCCTTCCTAGGGTTGACCGAACGAAGCTTTTTCCTGATAGGCTTAGCATTTTCATACACCTTGATCTCATGCTGGACAATAGATGGATCTATACCAGACATTTCCTCATAAGACCAAGCGAACACGTCTCTAAACTCTCGAAAGAGATCATTGCAAATTTGAATCTCTTCAGGGGAACATTCAACTCTGATGAAAACATTCTCTATAATTCTGGGATCTCTATAAATGTTCACCAGGATAGTAGGAGAGATCACATCCATGTTCCCTTTAGCAAAAACCTTTGCTGATGCTAAAGGGTTCAGGACCGAGTGAACAGGACCAGAAGAATAAGGGCTAGGAAAACTTGATTCAACTTCGCTCAAATATGGTAAGAAGTAAGACCAATGATGCAAATGATCCCATGGTATCTCTACACTAGTCATAGCTTCCAGGATGGCCTCTTCATATGGAAGAGTGGTATCAAGGCAATCCTGAGCTAAAGATGAACTAAGAGTCCAAGCCGGAGCCACATCTCCATCCAATTCCTCTGGCAAAAGAGAAACTAGAACGGACTCTGCAAATTCAACAATAGAGCTATAATAAATCTCAGTTGCAGACATATAAAATGCTATCCCCCCCACTTTACCTTCTACTAATGTGGAGGTAGGAGAAGGTAAGGTCCAAGGGTCCAAAAAATAATGATTTCTGAAGAACTCTCTTCAAATAGGAATCCTGGAGGATGAAATCGCATTGATATGAACCGAAGGAGGCGGAAGATCAAAAGTACCCATCAAAGAAGAATACATTCCAACCCCCAAATTCTCAACAGGTAGTTTGGTATTATTCACCAAAGGAATGTTCAAGTCAGAAGATGCATTCGGATCTACAGGAGAACAATCCATTTGGTCAACTATGACAATTCTCCCTTCGTGAGGGAAACAAATAATACGAAATCATGAGGATGCAATAGCATCCATCTCATAGATCTAGTTTCACCCAAACAGCAGGTTATAATCTAAGCTTGCATTAACTATCTCGACTTCGATATTAATAGTTTTTCCCCCAACATAGATGGGAAAAGTTGGAAAAATACCATGCAGCCTATGAGAATTACCATCAAACATAGTCAGAAGAGTGGCTGAAGGAACAACTATGGGAGATCCAATACCCTTCCAGCATGCAAGAGACATTACACACATGGAATCACCCTCATCAATGACCATTCAAAAGATATTTAATTTTTGATAAAGAAATCTGATATGAAAAGCCATATGGTGAGGGAGTCTCTTTTTAAAATTATACATATCAAATGTAATCATAAGGGAGTTCTTCGGATCAACGGCCCTAATAGCAGTAAACAAAGCACTTCGTTGAACTAGACAAGACTGGAGCACCTCTAATGCAGACATGGCACAAGGACTTTGAGCCAGATCTTCTACAATTGAGTAGTTCTGAGCAGCCTTAGCGTTTGGATTAATCATCATACGTTTTGAAGATGCCTTTAGCATTCGAGGTATAGGCTCAAAAGTAGGCCTCATAATATGAAGTGGCTCAGAACTATCAGGAGTACCCTTAGCTTTCGAAGACTCAGCTTTGCCATAATCATGAGATCTTATAGCGATATCTACGTGAGAACCCATCATGTATATGTCTGATGTATTTTCCCCTTCCTGGTTGTGCCCAAAGGGAGCCCCAATATTTTGATTCACGCCAACAACTAATCGTTTCCCTTGGGGAAAAGGGTTTGTTAGCACAGCCTGGGAACTAGAAGAACCCTATTGAATTAACAAGCATTGCGCATCCTGAATTTTAGGGCAAAGGTATGTAAGATGGTCTCCAGTGCACAACTTGCATGGAAACTTCACTTTCTTTTTTTATCCTTTTGACCCTCTCCAGCATGATGATTGGTTTTATTTGCATTCCCCTTGCCATCCTTTCCCTTTTTCTTGTTATTTCGTCCTTTATTCTTCCCATCAGATTGTTGATTTCCTTTGGGGTTAGAATTTTGGACAACATTTATTTCCAAGTACTAGGAAGGAGTTGACACTGAATGCACAGCCTGACTAGAAGAAGTAGATTGTATAGACAAATGCTACAATTGACTAAGCAGGTTATTTGCACTGCTATCGATCGAACCGATAAGCCCATCACCATGAGGACTAGGTTTAGTTTTGGATAAGTCCAATTTGGAGTGAGGAGCATCCAAAATTTTTTTATTAAGGACTCCAGACTGAGAATAAATCAGTTCTAATTGTTGAGCCCTAAAAATAGCTTACTCTTCATAAAATACCCCTGAGAGGGATACGTACTTAGAAATTTCTAGCTATAAAGATTTCAAAAACCACTCAAGAAGGAATTCATTCAGGATCTAGGCTTTAATAAGCCTCTTCCTTCTTCACCATTCCTAAATATGGTTAGAAATGTGAGTTGCCTTATCTTGCTGAAAATTGGCCAAGAGGTCAGTCCTGGCGTCATAACGGATAGGCAACTAAAAATTATTTAGGAACATTGTAGCCAATTCTCCAAACGTGGAAAAATTTCCCCTAGTTAACTCAATATACCATTTGGCTGCATTTCTAGTTAAGGTGCGTTGAAATAGTCTCAACCTAATCGAGTCATCGATCAGGGAGTTCGATGAAAACCATAAATGGAAAGTGGTGATATGATCTGACGGATCCTCTCCATTCTTCCCTTCAAACTTTGAAATATCTGAAATGATTTTGGTGGGGACCGGAGGCCAACCCGGACTATACCGAATAGGATCGTTAGTCAATTTCGAGAGATTTGGCAATTTTAACGTTGCGAGAAAGGGTAAGCAAGGAGGAGCTTGGGAATTCCATCCCCTATAGGAAGGATTCCCTACATTCTGAAAAGAATAACCTGGATTTTTTGAGGCACCAGGTTGCCAAATATTGTTCGTGGAGAATGTTGGGTCATAGGAAAATCCTTGTGACCCAACATTTGGAGAAGGACCGCCTCCCAACATAGAGTTACTATGGACATGACCATTTCCCCCCAATGAGGTAGTGAATGGAGAGGAAACCCCTTGATAAGGGTTCCAAGCATTTGCAAATGGAGAAAAAGCCTGAGAAGTACTCGATGAAGGGAAAAGAGAATTCCCTTACTAACCAGTGAGAAACTAATTCCTTTCTCCTAATGCTGTAAAAACAGGGTTCCATCCTATAAAAATATTAGAAATTTGACCTCTCGGAAATGGATTAAAACCTTGAGTCTGAGAGGTAAAAGGTAAAGATCCTAAGGAAGGGTTTGAATGAGGGATGTGCCCACTTCCAAAGGGGAACCCTTGAAATGAAGCTAATCCACTAGCCATAGAAGGAATAGGTGTGGAAACAGCTGAAGTAGTAGAAAAGGAGAAAGAAGGAATCCCACTAGTGGGCATTCCAAACGAAAAGGGACTAGATTGAGAAGCATATGCTTGGGTGTAACTAGAGCCAAAAATAGCAGCACTATAAGTGATTGTAGATATATAAATAGTGCCTCCTCCTTCTACCGAAAGAGGAGTCTGAACACTTGTGGCATTCATAGCCGAAGTTGTGTTCCCAGTCGTGGCCATCGAAAGGTATGAATATGATGGATAAGGAATTTCCGGTCTCTGAGACTCGGGTCTGATGTACTGAATGATGAAAGGATAACTAGCAGGAAGAGGAGATGGAAGAGACTCAGCAGACTGAGGGAATTTCTCTATTTCTACTTCTTCTGCTGGAAACAAAACTCTTGAGATGATTGGAGCACTCCTCTCTGTACAAACACCAACACCAGAACCACCCACAGAAACAACAAGTCCTAACAGAGGATCTCTCTCTGCTGCGTCCGAAACCACCAGGTGAAAATCACCCTCTGAATTACTCCTATGCCTTCTTGCAGAAGGCTCGGCACTCGCAGGAGACAACCCACGAAGCCTCCTCGATCAATGAGGCAATCGATCAGCCACTTTAAGAGATTTATTTTAGACTCAAAAAATATATGAAGCTAAACAATCTAGGAGCAAAGAGCACACTCTAAAAAGTTCCTAAGATACATCCAAACAAGTAGCTTTCAAGTATTTCCGCTCCGAGTGATGAGGAATGGACACCAAAATATAGAAAAATGAAATAATAGGAATTCCTAAAAATAGTCTGGGGTAATTACAACCCAGGCCTACAAGCGAAGGTAACAAAAATAGTTACGCTGACCTCCTAACAACAGCCTTTTCCGGTGCGAGTCCCCAAGCTTCGCAAGGGCACCCTCCAGAAGTAATGATGGAAGTGATGCAATGTTTGTCTCAGGTACCACAGGTATTCCCCCCCCCCCCACCCCCCCATAGTCACTTGTGTGGTCCCTAGGATAGGAAACTATCGGCACCAATCCGTATCAGCAGCTGGGCAGAACGGTCTTAGGTCAAGATTCAACAAATAGGAGAGGGGGTATATCTCTTCTCTGCCTGCACTATCCCTTGAGCTTGACTCTCTGGAGAAGGGCTTTCCTAGTCCACTTAACGGTGTTGGATTTCACTCATTAATAAACTGTCTATGTTTAACAATTTGAGCAGCCTTGGAGAGTTAACTCTCCACTCACCTAATCCAAGGCCCTACAACCTAGCTAGTTGGTGTATGATTAATGACAATAATACAAAAGCTTATGGTTGCTTTTAATTATATCACTTATTTTAAATTGGCTGTTACTTAAGTCAAGGGCTCATGGGAGTGAAACTAATGGTGTTTTATGATGCAGAATAAATCAATTAAAACCTAATTACATGTGAATGCAATGATTTCCTTTCGATGAAAAGTGATTTCTACACGAGTTCTACGAAACTAATAAGCAAAAACTTTGTTTTTTCTTTTTAGATACTCATACTCCACATAACTCAGAAAGTTACGAAAAAGACTAAAATGCCCAAATGCACTTAATGAAAACTACCAATGATATGCAAATTCTAAGTTGCTAATTCTAAAGAAGCAAAAAATAAGTCTCTAGAAAGAAAATGGTTCAATCACTTTTTGACAGACAACAAGGCTAGTTCCAAGACAGAACTCCTATGCATAAAAAAAGCCAAAAATACACTTAACACAAAAAGAGAGAAATCAAGAGAAGAATTCCTTCCAAACCAAGCCAAGAACCAAATATTAGAAACAAAAAAAAAGCTTCAAAATATGGCATGAAACCGTAAACAAACTCAAAGTGAAAAGCTACGAAAAACACAAAATTTGTTTTTGGATTTTTAACTTATAAAGGAAAAAAGAGATTTCAAGAAGACAAATAAAAACTACCCCAGAACTGAATCAAGCCAACATGAATTTCAACCAAAGGATTCAAAGTGCTCAAGCCAACTGTGCTACTTTCGTAGTGGGACTTTAGATGAGCAAAAATAATTAAGAAACTCAATCAATTGGTTCAACATAGTAGCACAATATTGTAATAAATAATAATGCAAGAAACCAAAAATATATTTTTCACGATTCGCAACAAGACGAGTCTACGAAATCAAGAAAACCAAACTAGACCAAGAAGGTAAAAACCATAAGCAAGGCAACGCAAAGGGCTTAAAAAAGAGCAAACGAGCAAAAGCTCGTTATTTTGAATGTTCAAGATAGGCAAGAATCTTCAGAAAAAGATCTTGGTGCTCAAGCCGCAATTGCAAACACACAAAACAAAGAATTCACCAAATGGCTAGGTCTTCATACAAGCAAGAGAGAAACAGATGTAAAATCACCATAAACACAGTCTAGAGACCTTAAAAATACTATTGGAATAGACCAACACAGAAATTCAAGACCCCAGGGGCTAAAAACTAAAAATTTCAAATTTTCCCAGGCATGCATGCTTTTGCAGTGAGCAAATAGCGTTTATACGCGATTGTGACAAAGGAAACTCGCATATACGCGGGCCCCTTTGGACAAAACATCATGTATATGTGACTATGCAAGACAAAAAATGTGTATGGAAATAAAGATAAGGAAAAACAAAAAGGTCAAGCCTAATCAAGGGACTAAGTCTTCTATCTGACTGAAAAAAGACTTGCTACACTGTAAAAAGTGATAAAAACTGTTGGGAACCTACAAGACAGATAAAACAACCCAAATGGGAAATCACAAAAATGTGATCCCTAGTAGAGTCGCCATTTCTGTTTTAGGAAATGATACCCTAAAATTCTTGGGCTGACAACCTTCACAGATCAGGGGCATGCCATTACAAGAAGGACTCACTTAACCAACTTTTATGTTGAAAACTAGATACTAATGGTTGGGGAACTTACCCGGAAGTCCCTCGACTGATGTAGATCTTGCAGGGTGAAAACCCCCTACAACACTTTATGCTCTAAAACCTGTAAATCAACAAAGAATGAACACAAAAACCTAGTTGTACAGCATATATAGATCCTATATGTTAGTGAAAACTATGCATAATATCATAAAAGAAATATTAAATGTTGAATTAATGATTATTACACATACATAAAGAATCATAGACACGTAAACATCAGGAACAAGATGGTTCTTCTTATTATAAATGACACGTACAGTAATCAAAACATGGAGATATCACCTGAATCTTGCCACGGCCTTCGAGCATACCTTCCTTTGGATCCGTCCAACCCTAGCCTCTCAAGAAGTCTTCCAAGATATGTGCACAATATATGTCATATAGGGTGACGAACATCTCAAGGAAACAAGGGTTTCCTGAATATAACTGGGAAGTGCATGAGGCAAGAGAATATCAGACTTGAATAGGGCTCCAACAGAGTATAATATCTATATTTTTCTCTCTCCCCTTAGGCCATTCCTTTGAGGGGTTTTTATACTCCCTCAAATTAGTTTCTGCAATTGGGAACAGTTAGGCTACGGGCTGGGGTGGTTGAATTACTGGAATAACCATCAACCCCACCTCAAAAATATGGAAAATATATATATTTTAATGATAAAAAAGGTATACGCGGATCTCTATGAATGGACTCGCGTGTATACGCAGAAAAGTCTGCCCAAGGGTGCCCAAGGCCAAAGTGTAAATCATGAAGTATAAAAGGGTGATAAATGATGCTATAACATCAAGGCATGTCAAGAAGTCTCAAAGTGTGTTGGGAGTTCCACGGTGTGCTAATTATATGTGACAAATAGTTCCAAGATATTCCAATACATGGCAGGTACTAGGGATGTGCAGGGTGCCAAGGTATGTCAATATGTGTCAAGAAGTTTCAAGGAAACAAAAGGAAGAACCAATAAGAGGGTTAATAAGTCGATATTTTATATTTTTCAAAAGGGGCATGCTAGCCACACTAATAATAGGTCCCAAAACATGCCAAGTGTGACGTGTGCCAAGTGCTAATGTATGTCAATGCATTCAACCAAGGTGTTCTAGGGCATGTTAGGGACTACATGCATGCCAACACATGCTAGGGGAGTTCTATGTTGTGATAGAGCATGCCACCATGTGTTTTGGCGTTAGTTTCATGACAAGATGTTCTAGGTACAAACACGTTTGAAGACATGGGAGGTGCTAAGAAATGTTAGTGTGTGTCAAAGCATTAATTTAAGGTGTGCCTGGATTTTTGAGTGTTAGGTCTTTCTCTTTAATAGAATTGACAGAGCTTGATTATGTATTAAATAATATATTTCCTATACACACTAGTGGGAATTTATCAAAAGGGAATTTTCTAGATAATAAACTTAATAGATCTAAATCATGTGTTGACTCATAGGCAAACTCTATTCGACTAGTCATTACTTGAGGGAAATGATACACACTAATTACTTCTTAAAAAATTGACTGACTCTAACCACTATGGCCTTGGACATATTATAAAAAATACTCCGCAATAATGGTATTAAATCATTATCTTTTGAAAAAAAAAATATTAACAAGCACATAACATCATCAAAAACTCATTGGAATGAAAATGATGACGGACATTTTTTGACCGTCACCAAAAGTAAAAAAAAAAAGAGCATCGGTGAGGGTCATTAAAATTTCGTCACTAGAAGTGTCACCAAAGAGAGAATTAGGGATGGGCCTTTAACAACCCTCACCAAAATTTTCATTGAAAATGGCTTTGGTGACAGACCTTAAAGGACCATCACTATATACACTTACAGTGATGCTTTTTTAAGGACCGTCACCATATGTGACATTGGTGATGGACCTTAAAGGTCCGTCACAAGCATGACCCTCACCAATGTCCTTTTTTCTTGTATTGTTACATCATTTATGCTTTCATAGGACAAAATGCATTCTTTCTTAAAGATCTAGATGTAGCAGAAATTCCTGGTGGGCCTGTGAATGGCAGAATGTTGAAGCATTACCTTTTTTAGCATAAAGATTTTTTTTTAGATGAAATCATTGTAAATATCATTGTCTTTATTATTTTGATTGGAAAACCTATTAATAGAAGTTGAAGCCCGCAGAGAAGGCTCTAATATTTTGATTAATATGCTACCATAAGTACTCCAACAACAAAAGAAACCGGGTGCAGAAATTGCTGAAATAGCATACTCAAGGCTACTAATCAAATGTTCTTGACACCTCACATGGAGAAGTGCCATCCCTAGTTGGAGCCACATCTGTTAGGGTCCTATAATTTATAGGATCTCAAGGTGATTGAGTATTTTGTTTCAGTAATATTATATTGTAAATAGTTTTCAATATGAAAATTATTTCCAAAAAATTATACATAAAAGAAAAATGAAAATAGGGTAATATCTAAAAAAAATGAATAAAGACAAAAATACAAAAAGAAAGAAAAGTTAAAAAATAATTAAAATAAAATAAGAACCTTGCAAAAGAAAAAATATAGAAAATAACACTGAAAGTGCTGCAAATTCAAATGCTACTACTGATAAATAGTTGTCTTTATGTCAAATCAAATAAGGTTGTGTGCAACTTGTTTAAAAATGCCACAATGACTAGCTATTTGTTCAAACCATACAACTTAATCATGGTTGAACAATTTTGAATTTTTTGTAAGTTAGGTTAGAGAATAAAGATTTTCCAAACAGTCTAATCTTGGTAAATAAATAGTTAGGTAGAAAATGACATTGATTCAATTGTTTAATCCGAATCAATAGGAGAAATAAGTGATAAAATAGAATAGTTTTTTCATAAAAAAAGAGAACTTGGGTTTGCTAGTCTAAATGCACCCCTAGAAGAAGTAAAAAATGTTAGTTTAGCAAAAGAATGTGAAATTGAAAGGGTAGGTAGAGGTGTTTTGAGCTTTGAGAAAGGATAAAAAAAAATTGTATTCTAAGTTCTTATGTCATTATGCATTTGGTGCATAAAGGGGAAAGTGACAAAAAATCATTTTATCCTAAGTTTCAAAGAGTTGGGCACAAAAGTTATATGTTTAACACATTTGCGGTATATCATAAGTTTTTGATGCAAACTTAATGGTCACTACCCAACAAACTTTCATGTCATATGGCATTAAATTACCTGCACTTTTCCACCATCCGATCCACTTTCTCCCCGATCAATGACCTTCGTTAGCCTTCGCCCCCCCATCTCCATCCTAGCTTCACTGCCATTGGAAACCACCTTCCCCTCATTCTAATTACTGTCATCCCTACCCGTTACCTCCACCGCTCCCATTGTGCCACGTCACCTATCCATTTCCAATCAAATCGCTTCCCACTATGTTTGTCGTTAAAACATTTAATTAAAGCTTGATGACCATTAATTTAATGGATCCGCACCTTTTATGATGGGAAAACCTTCTGTTGCTATATAAAACCTAGAAATTTCATCCTTTCGACCTTTACTTTGATTTATCTCTGTAAATCCAATTTCTTTACAGGTTTACATTGTGCCCAACTTTTACTAGTTGATTAATCTCTGACCAAGTAACAACACTTACCTTGTCTTCTTCAACCAATCATTGAACTGTTGTGCATTCACGGTAACCCTGTTCATCCTAATTCCACTCGAATTTCTCAAAATAAATTGAATATGCCTCCTAAAAAGAAAAACCAGGTGGAACCTTTTAATCCATTGGTCCACCCTCCCATAGATTTAGACCATGTTCCTTTAGCTGATATGGATTATAAAATTAATGAAACACAATGCGAATTTGAGTTATTTGAGATGTATTTCTGGTTGGAAGATAAATACTTTGATAAATATGATGATATTGGACTCTGGAAGTCAAATTTACCTCATTATATCTTCCCTCACACATACAATGCCCCTAAATTTATTCGAAAGTGCCAAGCTCGTTACATTCCTAGTTAGAGAGCCACCATTGCCCATACTATTGAAATCCATTTCACCATCACTTCTTAGTCAATTGACGAGATGATGCAAGCTTCCTCTGTGGAAAATAGTACCCATTTCTCCTTAGAAGCCCTCAATGAACTATACCAAAAGATATATTTTTGAAATATAGCTAAAATATTTGACATATTTCTACCTGAAAATACTCAATTTCCTAAGAAAAACCCTCCATACCCTTCCTCCATCTTCCTTGATCAAGCTAAACATATTATAACAGTCATTGCATAACTCCTTGGATATTCTTCTGATCAATGGGTAAATGAACCCATTTTAGGCTTCCTCTCTATATTTTCCATAGACCACAAACCATCAATCATTCTACCAATTCCTGGAAGACATAATCCATGATCAATTTCTCAAGTTTCAGACTGAAGAAGTGTTTAAATACCCTTCTATTTTAGTATATATGTTTGTATATTATCAGGTAGATAGATTCAAATTTTCCATGCAGAAACTTGATGAAGAAGGTAACCAACAATCAATCATCTTCTAGACATCTTTGGTGATGAAAGAACATAAGGAATTTTCTTACAAACAGTTCATTGAACTATTTTTCATCCAAGTATGAGTTTTCTTAGCAGTATAGTTGAACCCAAGATAGGTGAAGACATTAAAAGGATAATTCATTTTTTAGATCAGTCCAAGGCAAGAGACTGGTACTTGTACCAAAATTATACTGAGATAAGAGTCTATTGGTGTGAGCTTGCTCCCTATAAACTCCCAAAATTCCTCCTCAGGAGGAATTTTTCTCTTGAGTATATTAGACAAATGATGAATGCAGATGAGATTCAATTTGTATCAGCCAAGAAGAAGTCCCAATTTGGGATCAAGACATAGATTGGGCCCTTTATTTTTAATAGCAGGTTAGCAGGGGAGGAAATAGATAAGATATTGAAAGAGATGAATTTCAACTTGAGTTTCACTTGGTCATATGATCCTCTGGGAATCATTTCAAAGTTGAGAGTAGAGAATAAAACTACTCCCTACATACATACCCAGAGGCCTAAGATAGAAAAGCACATGAACCAATTAGAATGGGCTGAAAACACATTGTAGGAAGTTGGGGAGTAGCTAGTATCAACATAGACATCACAGACTCCTATCCCATAGGAAAAATCACTGAAAAGATAGAGAGAAGAAGATTCAGCTTCAGTGACTGATACTGCAGGTAAAGAATTTAAGATAATGTATAGAAAAAGAAAAAAGTTGAATCCTAAAGTTGACACAGATAAAAACTCAGAGAAATAAGTTGCAATGGTCACTAAAGAAACACCCTCCTCTTCTCAAGTAGGTGGCCAATCCACTGTTTCTCCAAAAAAAAATTCAGTATCTCATGACCAGCAATAGGTTGTCCAAGGTGAGAAGGAAAATACAGTTTTTGACGGGTTCAGGGAGATAAAGGTAAGGAATTAAATCCTTAAGAACAACACCTATGCCCAATTATGGAAGTAGACTTCAAGTTCTCAAAGTAGGTTGTTGTCAGTATTTGATTCAGAGAGGGTAAGATGTAGATGGCATTCCTTGAGGCCCAAATTCCACAGCCAAAGTCAGCATCTGACTACAAGAAGACAACCTTTGAATTTTACATTAAATATATTCATCCCATTGATCAAATGGATATGCATAAGCATATAGGTGAAATGATTTCTTCAACTCTCACTAATACTACTATGAATCTTTCCAAATTGTAGGTTTCCTTGTACAATATCCAGTCACAATTAAAAATGGAGAAGATCTCTTCTCTCACTAAGGATACAATGATTAAATCCTTAGAATATTTAGTGTTCAAGATAGGATATGATCCATCAAATGTGAAGGCCACAAAGGAGATAATCAAAAATAAGAATGTTGATATAGTAGCATTGAGAAAATAGTTGAAGCTGTCAACCACTGAAGATCCTCTTACCAACGATATTGAGGAGACAAAGACCCAAAATACTGACATGATGAGGCCCATCATGGAGAAAAATGCACAAATAAGATAGATGGAGACTGAGATGGAAAATATGATCAAAGAAAAGGAGTAGAATGCAAATTTGTCCATGTTTCCATTAGATGTTGTACCTCTTACAACCATTCCTATAGCTACAACTTCTACTCCACAAACTACACAAACAACAGATGGTGTTGAACAGTTGACTAAGGCAGTTGAAAATTTTTCCATCCAGATATAAGAGATTAAGAAGTTTTAGGACCAGGTTAAAATGTTACAAGACCAGAGGACAAGGAGTGAAGCTTCCCATTCAACAGAAGCACAAAGAGCTCAGAAGTTGATAGAAATATTGCAGAAGTCAGAAAGAGAATCAACAATAGGACATACCTTTCCCTAAGCCAAGTAAATCATCTGGGTAGACATCATGAACTCCATTACGGAAATATGGCCTTACATCCATATAATATTTGAACAAAAGGAGTTAATAATAAGAGAAATTGATGCTATAACAAAGATAAATCAAGACCTTGGAGAAATTCCTACAACAACAACAAACATCAGCAAGTTCTTGAACTATAAAAACATATATGAATTGGATGATTTGGGAGTATATGATAGGACAAAAGATATTATGGACATGAATAGGATTCTTACTAAGAAGAATCCAGTTGTCCAGCTAGAAGAAAAGTGCCATAGTCTAGAGATAGCAATTAACAGATTCTTTACCAGAATTGAGCCTTTAACACAAAAGGGTCTGCCTTCTTTATTTCTGATTAATCATAAGTTAATTGCTTATGAATATTATGCCAAGAAATTGAAGGATATTTCCAGGGACAGCACCAAAGTTGTAAGCATGAAAGGCAGCATGACAGGCAGAGCATTTTTGGAAGATATGGGTAATGATTTCTTCATCCAGCATGAAGTAAATCATATTTTTGTTGTAAAACCAAATTTTTCCAGATACACAGAAGTTTATGAGATTTACCACAAGGTAATTAAGTTGACCATCCCAGATGAAGATCGATGGGATAAAATCTTTGAATTACAAGATTGAGCAGTAATTTGGAGATAGTCAACATAGGCCAGTACATTAGCCAGCTCAACCTAGAAATAGGTCTATTTAGCAACTGTTTCCCCCAAACAAATGGCAACATTCCAGATCATTGTACACCTTGCCTGTTATTTTGTAACCGTTTGATTTTATTGCTTGATATTATGCTAATAATACACTGTCGGCTGAGACATTGATTCTGTAAATCCTTTTGTAATTAGTATAAATACTTCACTATTCGAAGTATTAAGGGTTGATTACTGAGTATAATTTCTGATAATCATTGTAATTTCCAAGTGTTGGGAGCATCAATAATACAAGGACATTTTCACAGGATTCATGTGGTGTATTCACTAGTGATTTTTTTTCTTCTATAATCATGTTATTCATTGTTTTTACTTTCTCTGTAATTCCAAAAATATTAATTGTATAAGAGAAACTTTGATGAATAGGATATGTTACTTAGAGAACCTTATTCTGGTTTTTTGAAATTTACATGTCTTTTGCTGAGGTCAAATCGAAGAATAATTTATTTCTCTTCAATTTGTACTAAATTTACATTTCTTCTATTTTCACATTGCACTTAAAATCTTAAAAGATCCAGTTAATGCAACCTAGCTTGCCCCGTGAGACTACTTCAAACATTGATGCGGATCCATTTAAATCTTTAGACTTCATAGGCCAATGGAAATATAGCCATTTAATGAACCAAACAATCCAAATCAAACAAACAATCAGTACAATAATAACTAGCCTAAAATTCACTCAAAACATAGCTAAATTTTACAAAGAGATCCCTCTCTGAAGCTCGCAGGGCTAGATCCCAACTTCCAAAGTGGTTTTGATGTTTTCGTCTGTTTTTATTATCACAATCTCATAAATTAAAGATAGATAACAAGACCGAGAGAAATGCTTCTGACTATGTTATTGGTGTCGTTCTTAATCAATAGGGGCATCCAGTGACATATCACAGTGAGACACTTTCAAACACAGTCCGAAAGTATCCCACCTATGACAAAGAGATGTATTCCATTGTGCAAGCTTGCCGACAATGGAATAATTACATTATAGGGAAGGAAATGATAATCCACACAAACCACTGACCTTTGCACTTCATACATACACAAGGTACATTGTAGAACATTCACCATCATAAATGGTCCACATACCCACAACAGTTCCACTTGAACATTAAGTAAAAGAAGAGAAACACCAATAATTTTGTAGACTACCTTAGCCGACCATCGGTCATGACGTTGACCACTGTGCTCAAATCTTATTGGCACGGGACTTTAGAGTGGCCACACCGGTACAAGAGTGATCCAAAATTTGACAACACATAGTAGACACACTTGGAAGGTAAGCAAGTTCTAAATTTTCACGTCTAGGATACATTGTTGTGTCATTTAGGACATATCTGGGTTCCTTCAAGTGAGCATGCCAAGATGATTTGGCAAGCACACTAAACTCGAGTCATTGGACAATTTGTAGTAGAGAAAATAATGGCAGTCCTACAAAAGTATTTTTATTGGTCGAACCTCGACAAGATGTTGGGAAGTACATCAAATCCTACACTGCGTGTGCCATTTCCAAATCGACCATAAAGAATCAAGGCCCAGTATACTCCTCTACCAACTCCTAGTTGACCTTGGGAAACCATCTCCATGGATTACATGTTGGGCCTACCTTCGACTAAGCATGGAAACAACTATGTTTTTGTGTTCATCAATAGATTCTATAAGATGGCCATTCTGGCGGCCTGCAAGACAAGTATCACAGCAAAATCCAATGCTAAGATCTTCTTTGAATGAGTGTGGGTACACTTTGGGATCCCACAGTCCATTATCTCAGACCGGGACAATAGGTTCCTAAGTACATTCTAGTCAAGTCTCTGGTTGATGCTGGATACCAAGCTCACCAAGTCACGACTTTCCACCCCCAAACTGATGGCCAAATAGAGGTCATCAACCGGATGGTGGTACACATTATACACATGTAAAAATAAAATCATCCTCACACATGGGATGAAAGCCTCCCATATTTCTAGCAAAAATAAAACAAATCTCTCCATGGCTTAATTGGCCACAACCCCTTTCAGGTGGTGTTGGGATTCCAACCACTATGTCCCATTGATGTGGTCATATCATTTGCAGCAACTCAGGTAGCTTTGGCCCATGTATAGTCTGAAACTGACAGGGCTAACAACTTCATTGAGCGAATCCAGCACATCTTCCAACATGTCCATGACATATTAGACAAAGCGAATGCTAAGTAAAAGCAATGACATGATCAAAATCGAGTGCCACACAAGTTCTTGGTGGGCAAAAAAGTTTGGCTACATTTTTAGGGGACAATTATTTCGAGCTCATCATTCCACCATTCCTTGGCCTCCACCTAGTGTTCAATGTGGACCGCCTTCGACCATACTTTCCACCATTACTGGACACATCCGACATTGCAGAACAACTCACATCAACTGAGTTAAACCCGGGCTGCATGGAATAGGACACAATTGATCAGATCATGGAAACGTAGATCAAGAACACTCGCTAGAAGAATATCCAACTGTATCGGGTTGTCAAAGCTTACCAACTTCTGCACCAAGGCAAGTGGCTCACAAGGGACCAAGTTCAACAGAAGTTTCCCCATCTCATTGAGGCACTGAACATAATGGGGACCATTACTTCCTAAGGGGGGAGAACTGGTCTAGGTGGATATTGGTGGCCACCCGCTTGTTCCACTTGGACCCCCCCCCCCCATTGTTTCTTTTAGTTTCATTTTCCTTAATTGTAGCACAATTTACTATTTTTGGCAGTTTTTCGAGTCCTGAACTTCCGGAGCTATTTTGAGGCCCTAGATGACGTTTTTTTTGGAAAATAGGGAGACTGAAGTGTTTGGATAATGTTTGTAGTTGAAATTTGTAGTCCTCAGATATATATTTCTAATGAGGTATTGTGCACCTCAAATAGAGATCGTATTCCAAAATTACAACCCCGGGAAGTTGATGTACCAATTTACCCCAACAGGGCCCGCAAATTTGGTGATTCATCTCCTAGGGTTAGTTTTTTGGATTTTTATGGATTTTCATTGCTTCTCATTAATAAATAGGCCTTTGAGCCTCATTTTAACACAGTTCAGAGGCATGTAGCTGCCACATCTCTTCCTAGAGATAAGCTATCATTCCCTGAGCTAGTTTATTTATATTTTGTTTGTAAGCATATTTCAATACTTTGATATTAATGAAATGAAGTGTTATCTATGTTGCATATCTGATTTATGGTTATATTTGTATTATTTTTCATTCATTTCTAAGCTCATATCATTAACACTTCAATGAAGTTGACTTGATTGGATAAGCACTGATTCCATAGATATTTGTATTGTTTTTCATTCATGTCTAAGTTCATATCATAAACACTTCAATGGATTGGATAAGCACTCATTCCATAGCTCATCTAGAGTAATTATGTTAATCAAAATTCATGGATAATAAATTATTTTACATTCAAGGAAAACTGATTATTTTTTATAGGATTTATAATTCAAATTCAAGCTAACAAGATACTCTTTTGTAAGTAATTTATCTTGTTTGACCATAAATATTCCTCCCCTAGACCAAGATAACTTATTTTCCTTTAGTTTGAAGAATGGAGCAAGGGCACAATGGGTGGCTTTCTTGAGAGTTGTGTATAGGCTCTCCACTTAAGATTATAATTCTCCCTCCTAGGTAAGGGTTTGATCAGTAATAAACTGAATAATGAATAGTTTGATCTTAGAATTATTGAAAATTTCCAAAATTATGGAAACAAGCAATGATATTGTGGTTAAAAAAAATAAAATGGAATTGATTGTGGCCTGTTATAGTTGGAATTTTATTTTAATTGATGGAAATCCATGTATAATCCAAAATAATCCCCACATTAATTGAGGAAAATGTATTGAAAAGTCTGTGAATTTTCTAATGAGGCCATCATTAGCTGATTCTAATTGTCATGTAATTTCTAATAGTAGGTGGCATGCCACATAACTCCTCACGGTTGAGGAGATATGCCTTTTCAAAGTTGGAGTCCCATACTATGGGCATGTGGGCAAGGTACCCCAAATTAAATGTTAAAGGAAACCACTTGAATTATCAAATATTGGAATTTATATTCAAGAAAATTTGTTAAATTTTGTGAGTCTTGGGTTGATTAAGAAACCCTCGAAATGAGGAATATACTAGCCCAAATTAACTTGCAAAGGAGGATCATGTTAATGATTTTTTAATTGTGAGAATAATTCAAAAATTGGAGTTCAGGTCGACTCAATAAAATGTGAATTTGAAAATTAAAATTTGAGTTATTTTAAGGTTGGATCCATAAAATTTGGGCATGTTTCCCCCCTCTATAAGCCCCCTTGTTTAGTATATATAGAAGGGTCATTTCTCCTCTAACGGTATCATTCTCATTTTGTCATTAGAAAATTTTTCCTGTGATTTTTTATGCTTATGTAGTCACGCTAATTTGGAGTGAGAGGTTGAGCTTTATGAGTTTTTTTGGGATTATTCTATTATCAATTTGTGATGATATTTTCACTAGACAGGGGCTTGTTTTGTGGTTGGTTGTTGTTGAAATTCAACAAAAAAATGCGCCACATATTAGTGTGGGATTCCAAGTCACACATGAGTGAGGAATTCAATGACACATTAGTGCTAATTTGGGCGTCCAATTTTTAAATAAATTGGAAAATAAATTGTAATATTTTCTCATAACAACTTGTAATAGTTAACTAAGTGTGATAGACTTAGTTAGCTCAATAATTTTGAGTTTAGGGTCAAAGGATAGGCATGTAGAGTGATTCTATTATTTACAGGGTCTAGTTACAGTTGTAGCACTAGTGTGGTGTGAGTGCAATCAGTTAAATCAAATTAATTGAGTTAAAATCTATTTAACTAGTTATAACTGAATGATGAGCTAATGGAAGATCAAGTGAATTAAAATAGATTTAATTCACAAGTAGTGATCTACCAAGTAACTGATGATTCACTATTAATAGTTGCATGCATGTCAATTATAATGACGATGCAGTTGAGACAAAGGTTAAAGGCAAGTAAACTATCAGTTGTATTATTAGCGAACTGCCCAGGTGCAATTATAAATCCATAGGAAGCCCATGATGAATTGAACAGTCAAGGAAGGTTGGAATTCCTATTTAATAGGAATTATTTTTCCTATGGATTGCATGAGTAAGGTAGGATGAAGGTGGGAAGGAAATTGGCTATGTATTGGTCCAATTTGTCCTAGATCAGTGTGACACAATTGGTGGAATGTATGAGTTTGTGGTGAGCACACATGCATTGTATTGTTTCATGATTCCTTGGTTGATTATAAAATGAATATGGAGGGGTTTTGAGCAGTTTATTTCCCCAGGAAAATCATGTGTTGTGAGATTTATTTACTTCTTTCTCTTACTTGCATGTGATTGAGTGATCGTGATTTATATTCTACAAATATGATAGAAATTTTCAGTAGCTTGTTTTAGTACATTTCATGATCGGATTGAATCCATTGGTGTAATTTCTACATGGTATCATAACGCAAAGAATCACAATAGTGGAGAAGAAAATGAGTTTGTGTTGAACCGTATTCAAATTTTCAGATACTTTCTTTGGAGCTAGAAGCAGATCAAGATGTCTTTCAATGGCTTGAGACTCGAATATGCTCTCAAGGTTAGTTCGAATTATATTTCATGGAAGGAAAGGATGGAGGCAGTGTTGGAGGACAATGGGTTGAAGGTGTTAGGGTCCTATAATAATAGGATTCATAATTTTGAATTGACTATGATTAGTCTTATAATATTGTACATACTTTGCTTTCTGAAAATTGTTTTCCCATCGTAAAAATTGTAAATAGGTTAAGTCCTAAAAGAAAAATCAAAGGACTGAAAGAAAAAGATCAAAAAAGAATATAAAATACGAACCCCACAAAAAAAGAGATAAAAATAGATCTTGAAAGTGATGCAAATTCAAATGCCACCACATTTTACTTTACTTTGCAAAATAAGATTGTGTGTAGCTTTTAAAAAATGCCACAATCCATGATGATCAAAAAGCTTAATCTTGATTCATTCATGCTTTAAATTTCCTGCTGATAGTTAGAGAATAAATATCTAGCCAAACTATTTAATCTTAGCAGATCAGTAGTTAGGTCGAGAATAATAATGAGCTCATCAGTTTAATCTGAGCCATCATAAGTTATAAGGTTAGAATTATATATTTTTCTTATCAAAGAAAACTTAAAGGGTCAGCAAACTCAAATGCACCCAAATAAATGAATAAAAAATGTTAGGGTAAATGATGGGTAGGTAGAAGACTATTACAAGGCATGGAAAGCATAAATTGGTCATTTTATGTCACTAATGTCCCTAAAAATCCCCTTCCCTTTGCTAAAAACACTAATTTCATTCTTAAAAAGGCATTTTCCCTTGTAAAAATACCCCTTCCCCTTCATACTAACCTTTCCCCATTATTTCACTAATTTTCCCTTCCTAAAACCCCTTTCCCTAGTTTAAAATACATTTTCCTTTGAAAAAAGTAATTTCCCTTTACTGATTTACCTTTTTCAAATAAAACATGCAAAAAACACACTTTGCATAGTTTGAAAGTTTAGAAAAATGTATCGGGCCCCATTGAAAAACCTTCCCCGATATGATTTTTAACATATCCCTAGTGTATTTTAAAATATCCCATATAAATACTAATTCCTGCATTATTACATTAAACCCCCCTACCATTATATATTAACTCCCGCTAATAGTTAACCCAACCCTGCATATTAACTTGCTTCCCATTATAATAATCCCGGGTCCCACTTTCCTCTAACCCCATTGATTATATATAAAACCCCACTATTAAAGTCTCGACCCACATATATACCATGCTATGTTAACTCGCCTATTGTATATTCCTAAAACTTTTCACAAATATTACAACAGCCATCACATAACTTATCCTGGGTTCCACCTATCAAAATCCCTGAGAATCCCCCCTATTCATCCATCCGTCGAATCTTCATTCCTCAGATCCAATGGCCAATAGAACCTATCGCACCCTCGATTACCCAATATTTAACATCAATGAAGGGTTTCGAAATGAGCAGTTTTGCAACCCCGCTCCCATGATACATCGCTGTTCCACAGATCAACGCACTCCCAAGCCAAAAATCGTATACCATCTTTTTGTGATGCGAAAACCGCTAGGTTGTTTTTTGTCCGTTGCAATGAAACCACCCATTTCAATTTAACCGCACACCCAAAGTTTAATCACTGTTGGTTAAAAACATAAATACTGTGCCCAAAGTTTAATCATTGTTGGTTAAAAACATAAATACCGCCCTTTACAACATTTTCACCATTCTGTTCAGATTTGCACAAAGGAAGCCTCTGCCGACCTATTTTCAAGCTAAAACAACGCTGCCGAGCTATTTTTAAAGCCAAAATCGACCAAAATTCAAGCCTTTCGTTACTAAAGCCTGTACAGATTTGGTTTGAAGCAGTATAAATACCATTGAAGCATATTTCGTTGCCAGAAAGCCACTGTTGTATCTAGAACATTTTTTCATACCAAAAGCTTCATTTTTTCCACGTATTCCTAAGCACCAAGGCCTGTACTTACAAAAATAAAGTAATAATCAATTTAACCAGTTTAAAAGCTTTGCAGACTAAAGGAAATCCATTGTTATCTCCCAAACCCTTTTTGCATACTGTAATCATCTTTTCACAGTATTCCTAAGGGCTGAGCCTATTTCTTAAGCCGGAGAGTACTAAATTGAATAAAATAAAAAAAACTATGGCTTCCCAAGGAATTGTGACAGTCAATCCCCTGCAACCTCCTGTTATTGATGTTGAACATACCCCCCTTGCAAACAAATACTTCAAAATCAATGGCCCTGTCACTGATTTCAACCTCCTAGAGCTCCACTGTTGGAGCCATAATAAATTCATGGACTGGGATGATGATATCTTCCTTTGGAATCAAATTTACCCAATTAAATCCTCCCACAGACTATCCAATTCCCAGATATCATCAGGCTTTTTCAAGTTAACTATATTCCAAATGAAAGAGCCCTAATAAGCCATAACAAGGAAATTTGTTTCACCATTACTGCAGAATCCATAAACCAAATGCTTCAGATCCAACCTAAACTTGATGAATATCCTCTTTCAATTGAAATCCTCACTGAGTTGTATCTGAAATTTGACTTTCCAAAGAGGTTTCAGATCTTCCAAACCTTCTTGCCTTCATCAGTTGAAGCCCCAAAGAGAAACCCTCCCTATTTAGCCTCAATTTTCTCAGAAAGAACAAGACAAATTGTCACAATGTTGTCTTTCATTCTAGGTTATTTCACAGATGATTATGTAGATGCCTCAATCCTAGGTTTTCTATCCAGGACAACCTCCATCCTTCACATTTAAATTTTCTCAGTACTTATTAGATTATATTCATGAGAAACTCGTTAAATTACCTAAAGAAGGAGTCTTTAAATATTCATCTTTTTTGTTTCATTTATTCCTATACTTCCAATCTAATAGGTTTGCAATTAGCCTTCAAAAACTGGACACTGAGGGCAACCCCCAATCAGTTGTCTTCTGGACTTCCTTAATTAGGAAAGATTCCACATAGTTTACTTACAACAACTTCATTGATTCATTTATTCATCCAATTGTCAATATGCTAAGCAGTAGTAGTAAACCAAGAATCAATGCTGAGATAAAAAAGGTCTTGTAGTTATCAGAACACAGTAGGACAGGAGACTCGTATTTATACCAGAACTACACTGAGATTAGGGTATATGGATTTCAAATCACTCCATATAAGCTGCCAAAATACCTCCCAATGAGGCTATTTTCACTTGAATATATCAGGCAGATCCTAAACTCTGATGAAGTAAATTTCTTGTTAGCCAAGAAGAAAACACAATTTAAGATAAAAAACCAAATTGGTCCTTTTATTTTCAATAGTAGAGGTGCTGGTCAACAAGCAGAAAACTGTCTTCAGAAATTCAATTTTAGTGAAAGTTTCAAATGGAATTATGATCCTTTAGGATTTATTAGCAAGTTAAGAATCAAATTTAAATTAACTCCTTTTTTCCATGATTCCAAACCAAAGATAGAAAAGTACTCCAACCAGTCAGAGTGGTTGGAGAATACTCTGAAAGAGGTAGAGAAGCAAGGTGATACTAGTTACATCTTGCAAAATCCATCCCTACAAGATAGGAACTCCAAGAGGCCAAGAGAAGAAGGATCATATTCAGCTCAAACCACTACAGAAACAAAATTCAAATGGATATACAGGAAGAAGCCCAAGCTAAACCCTGTAAATGAAAAAGTTGAAACTATTGAAATTATTGATATAGACACAGTGGTAAAAGAGAATGCACTTCCAGTAGTTTCAGAGGAAACTCACCAGCCTTCAACATCTAATACTCAAATCATTCAAAAGAAGCGTAGTTTTGAAGTGTCTTCATCAAGTAAACCAGTATATAAATAACATTATATCATGGAGGATTACAAGGAAATAAAACTCAGGAATGAGGCATTAAAAGCAGTTACTTATGCCCAATAGTGGAAGTAGACACCTAGTGACTAGAGCAGGTTTCTTTCAGCCTTTGACTATAAAACCAGGAAGATGCAGATGACCTTCTTGCAGCCAACAGTGAAGAATCCAAAGTCATCAGCTGACTATAATAAAACAACATATGAAGTTCAAGCCAAAGATCTACATCCAATAGACCAAATTGAATTCCATAATCAAGTTGGAGAAATGATATACTCCACAATGAAAAACAAAGACATGAGTGTACAAAAGCTAAAAAATTCTCTAGAGAACATCAAAGGTCAGTTAAAGCTAGAGAAGGCTTCCTCACAAGCCAAAGACAACATAATCAAATCATTAGAATAATTGGTCATAGAGGTAGGATATGATCCCAAGAACATTAAAGTTGTATAAGAACTCATTAAGAAAAAAAATGCAGACATTGTTGCATTGAAGAAACAACTCAAATTTCCTCCCACTGAACATCCACTAGCAAAAGAAGTTCTAGAGAATGAAGGCCAAAAAGATGAAATGATGAATCTCATCATTTAGTTGACAGCTCAACTGAGAGAGATGGAGAATGAGATGGATAAGTTAGTGCAGGAGAAAAAGGCCAGCATGGAAGCAATTCCTGTCACTGCTATTCCTATAGTTACTACAAAATTCCCTTCTACTTTAGCAGCTTCAGTGGCCACAGCAGTTCCAGTAGCTATAGCACTTCCCAATACATCAGCAATAGAATCATCTACTGCAGCAGCTCATCCAAGTGATGAAGCAGGTAAATTGGCTAAGGGTGGATATGTGAAGCTGGGTTGCACTTTTGTGAGAATCGGGGGCAGAAATTTTTTTTCGGCAAAAGTTCAGCCGAAATTTTTATAAAATTCGGCCGAACTATTGAATAGTTTGGCCGAAAATTATGAGAAAGTTCAACTGAACTCGTTCTTCCGTTTAGATTGATGACACACTGACGGCATGGGCAAACATAATTTTTTCCGGAGATGGGAAAACCAACAACAAAAGTTCAGCCGAACTTTTAGTTCGGCCAAACTTTTACTCTTAAAATAGTTCGGCCGAACTACTTCTTATAAATATATCACCCATGAAGTTCATTTGTTTCCTGCGTATGTGTTTCATTGTTTCTTCGCACGATTTTCTGTTTCTATTCTGTTCAGTGATCTGTTTGTTTCCCGTGTCTGTGTTTCTTAGCATTGTTTCTTCGTGCGATTTTCTGTTATTGTTTTGTTCGGTGATTTGTTGCGGCGCTGCTGCTGGTCTGGGGCTGCTTTAGTCCGCTTTGTTGGTGATTATCTTCGGCAACGTCAAGCGAGCGAACTACCAGGAAATTATCCTCCTCCTCTGCACCTTTATCAATGGTATCACTAATGTCTTGCTTGTTAGAAATAGAAGTAGGCAAGTAGGGGGATAGAGGTAGGCTTGGCACATACCTAAAAGACATAATAAACCTGTTAATTTAGTCAATCAGAAGTGCCACTACCATTAAGGAAGAACTCCCATTCCTGCTCTCCTATTCTTGATTTTACCTCAGAGGATCTTCCCTGTAGCTTTGATTGTTTTCTTTATGGTAGGTGGACTTGTCGATGGTAAATTATCCTCAAGGATATTATTTCTTAACTGCCTTAGCGATAGAAGATTCATTTAAGAGGTTTAGACCTCACCCGTTAACCCCATTACTATAGTTGGTGCTTTGCTACTTACCCCAGTTATTGCCTTATAACTTGCTTTCTCGAGTGCTTGCCTACACGAGGAAGGCTAGGGGAATAGGACTAGATTTTATACAATTATGGCTATGGGAGACGTAGAGCATGAATAACCAAACTAAGGTGGTAGGACCCATTATAACCCCAACAATAAGCGATAACTTGATAGGCCTCGTGAGCACTACACGTCACCCTTTCTCTTGCAAATTTATGTTGGATGCCTAAGTCAGTCCCACATATTTGAGGGCACTGTTGAAAAAATAACCTTATTGAAATGAAAAAACCTTGTTGAAACATAAAATTTCCACTTTGCGACCTCTCTTGAATCACAAGTTCCAGGGAACAACTTCTTCTCGGTCTCCTCTTCCAGTTCTCCACCACTTGGTGGCTTCCACCTTGCTAGCAGAAGCCTCATTGGATTGTTGTGCACTCTTTTTATGCTTTAAATTTCATTACCTTTTGCTGTAAGGTGTATGTTGAATTTTTGGTAGTATGATATGCATTTGGTTGCTGCAGTTGTTACTGTTCATGTGGATCCATCAATTTCATCTGCTCTAGATGATTCTCGCCTTGTGCATGGAAGTTTACCACCACTGTTAAGCTTATGTCGTTACTAAGCCTTCTCTCGATTCCTCAACGCTGGAATGATTGAACTAGAATGATCTACTACTGTAATGTGACTACATATTATCTTTTATACTATTGTAATGTATTTCTGTATGAGACAGAATCTGATCTTTTGTAATGTGGTCCTACATATTGTCTTTTATACTGCTATAATGTATTTGTGTAATGTATTTCTGTAATGTGACTACATATTGTCTTTTATATGTGAATACATATTTTCTTTTATACTGCTGTAATGTATTTCTATATGAGACAAAATCTGATTTTTTATACTTGATAACCTGTTATAGGTATATCAAGAGGATTTTATATATGGCCTGTTATCAATATATGAAACAGGGTTTTTTATCCTTTGAAAAAAGAGTTGAAATCATTCTAAATTCACATATGTTCAGTGGTGTCACTGTTTCACTTCCGATATTATGTTGCTTACCTTGATGGACAGGTGGAACTCTGCTGGGAGGCCTCTCTATTTTTTGACTCTTTTCTCATACTGTCAAAGGCTGTTATATGTTATATGCGCTAGACTGTATAGTTATTAGACTACATATCTTCATATAGACTTGCAAATAGTATGATGGAAACCAAACATAATAATTTATTAGGACATCACAACTTGCTAATTAGTTATTAGACTACATATCTTCATATAGAACTTGCAAATAGCATGATGGAAATGTGAACTTGCAAATAGTATGATGGAAATGTGGATCTCATGACTCTTCATGATTAATGCTTCTAGAAACCAAAGATAATAATGTATTAGGACATGCTCCTTTAACTTGCAAATAGTATTGTCGAAATGTGGATCTCATGACTCTTCATGATTAATGCTTCTAGAAACCAAACATAATTTAATGTATTAGGACATGCTCCTTTAGGCTTGGTGGAATTACCTTTGCTTTTTATTTCTCCCTTACACACACACACACACACACACACACACACACATATATATATATATGAAGATATGATCCCATTTTATTTTTTATTCATAGATCAATTTTCATTTAAATACAGTTTTATCATAATGTACATTGATTCATTCCATATTATTCATAAATTTTTTCATTAAAAAATGAACCTTTTAAATGATGAACCTAGTTAATGCTTCTTCTTCATGAAGAAGACTACTTGATCTTTCAATTTGAATTTGATGATGGTCCTTTGTTATCTTTATTGACTACTTCAAATTATGGACACTCTATCATATAGATATTTCACTCAATTTCGATGGTCCTTTGTTATCTTTCTTGACTACTTCAAATTATTGACACAATCATATGCTTTTTGTTACTCTTTTTATTCCTTCCTTGTATCTATTCTCACCCTTATATATTATGTACTCTCCTACATAGATATTGCACTCAATTTCATAGGCTCTTCTTTTGAAGTCAAATATATTGTATTCTCCCCCTCAGATATTGTGTACTCTCCCACATAGATATTTCACTCAATTTCATAGGCTCTTCTTTTGAAGTCAAATAAGTGACAATAATTTACAAGAAATATCCCTAATTTTTTTCTCACATGTTCAAATGGTTCTTTAACAAGATAATTTATAAGAACTATTCCTAATTTTTTTCCAACATATATATTCAAATGCTTCTCTAACAAGACGCTTTGTGGGTATGTATTCCATCTTCACTATTTTCTCAAAGACTTGTTGTGTGAGGAAGTGGTAATTTATGATGATATGTAAACAGTGATTGAAGGAAGTAGAATATTTTATTTTTGAAATTATTATTACACTTGTATTGAAACACTTAATAGATATATATATATATATATACCTTAATATCTTGTAGAGCCCATTTCATCCAAAACACTCAAAGAAATTTACCTTACCTTAATACCTTGTAGAGCCCATTTCATCCAAAACACTCAAAAATAATTAACTACTATGTATTCCACTTATACTCTAGATAGAGAAAGTAACGACTCTTTCTTGCTTAACCATTAAACCAAAGACTCTTCTAAGTAGAATTATACATTGTCCACTTGTACTTTTCATAAGCCTAGTTGAATCTCTATATGTTGTCAATGTAAATTTCTTAACTACTACAAGTTTTATATGAAGAGTCTGTAAAGGGCCAGGTAGCCTCTAGATCTCATCTTTTATGGAAGGTGACATATCTAGTAAATGCCCCTACAGTCAATCTCTGGAATAGATCTAAATAGAAGTTATTCATTTTAATATCCATAAAACACAACCACTTTAAGGTCAACTGTTTACATGCACGTCATTTCTCCCACAAACTAAAGGCTTCCTCCCATTAATTTTAGATGTGAATTCTACCATAAACTTTTTAAGTCAAACTTTAAGATAAACCATGCACATGTCATTTGCAATAAATGTAAATTTAATATCTAAATTCACATATGTTTAGTGGTGTCATTGTTTCACTTCTGATATTATGTTGCTTACCTTGATGAACAGGTGGAACTCTGCTGGGAGGCCTCTCTGTTTTTTGACTCTTTGCTCATACTGTCAAAGGCTGTTATATGTTATATGGGCTATATTGTATAGTTATTAGACTACATATCTTCATATAGAACTTGCAAATAGTATGATGGAAACCAAACATAATAATGTATTAGGACATCACAACTTGCTAATTAGTTATTACACTGCATATCTTCATATAGAACTTGCAAATAGCATGATGGAAATGTGAACTTGCAAATAGTATGATGGAAATGTGGATCTCAAAGAAAAGTCATGATTAATGCTTCTAGAAACCAAACATAATTTAATGTATTAGGACATGCTCATTTAGGCTTGGTGGAATTACCTTTGCTTTTTATTTCTCTCTTACACACACACACACATATATATATATGAAGAGATGATCCCATTTTATTTTTTATTCATAGTTCAAATGTCATTTAAACACAAGATTTATCATAATGTAAAATGATTCATTCCATATTATTCATAAATTTTTTCATTAAAAATGAACCCTTTAAATGATGAACCTAGTTAATGCTTATTCTTCATGAAGAAGACTACTTGATATTTCAATTTGAATTTGATGATGGTCCTTTGTTACCTTTCTTGACTACTTCAAATTATTGACACAATCATATGCTTCTTGTTACTCTTTTTATTCCTTCCTTATATTGTATTCTCCCCCTTAGATATTGTGTACTCTCCCACATAGATATTGCACTCAATTTTGATGGTCCTTTGTTATATTTATTTACTTCAAATTATTGACACTTGGTCATATAGATATCATATAGATATTGCACTCAATTTTGATGGTCCTTTGTTATCTTTCTTGACTACTTCAAATTATTGACACTTGATCATATACATATTGCACTCAATTTCATAGGTTCTTCTTTTGAATTCAAATATATTGTATTCTCCCCCTTAGATATTGTGTACTCTCCCACATAGATATTGCACTCAATTTTGATGGTCCTTTGTTATCCTTCTTGACTACTTCAAATTATCAAATTATTGACACAATCATATAGATATTGCACACAATTTTGATGGTCCCTTTTTATCTTTCTTTACTTCAAATTATTGACACTCTATCATATAGATATTGCACTCAATTTTGATCGTCCTTTGTTATCTTTCTTGAATACTTCAAATTATTGACACAATCATATGCTTTTTGTTACTCTTTCTATTCCTTCCGTATATCTATTCTCCCCCTTAGATATTGTGTACTCTCCCACATATATATTGCACTCAATTTCATAGGATCTTCTTTTGAATTCAAATATATTTTATTCTCCCCCTTAGATATTTTGTACTCTACCACATAGATATTGCACTCAATTTCATAGGCTCTTTTTTTGAAGTCAAATAAGTGACAATAATTTACAAGAACTATCCCTAATTTGTTTCTCACATGTTCAAATGGTTCTCTAACAAGATAATTTACAAGAACTATTCCTAATTTGTTTCTCACATATTCAAATGCTTCTCTAACAAGAGGTTTTATGGGTATGTAATCCATCTTCACTATTTTCTCAAAGACTTGTTGTGTGAGGAAGTGGTACTTTATGATGATATGTAAATAGTGATTGAAGAAAGTAGAATATTTTATTTTTGAAATTATTATTACACTTCTATTGAAACACTTAATAGATATATAGATTTACCTTAATATCTTGTAGAGCCCATTCCAGTGATGCCCTCAGGAGTTAACGTTGCCATCAATGCCTCCAACGTGCCTTAAACGATCCTCTATGGCCCTCTCAGGAAAAAGCCTATTGAGTCAACCCCTCAAGTTAGGTCAGCTATCCAGTAGGATATGCCCCTCAGGAGGTCACCATCGTTTTAACAGTCAGTGATGCCCTCAAGTTAGGTCACTAGTCTTAACGGCCCAACCCTCAGGAGGTAAGTGGACTCTGTGTAGCACACCCCCGCGAAGAAGAGGGGCCATTAGCATATCATTGAAGGCCTTATTGCCTCCTTATAGCTACACTTAGAGATCCTATGGTCCACCCAACCATTAGGATAATAAGCCTCTATGCCCCCCTAAGGGGGTCTTTAAGGTCCTTCAGCATGTCATGGAAAGACCTCCCATTACTGATTGGAGCCTATGCCCTCATAGGGCCATTCAAGGTCCTTGCAGTTGATTAATGCGATGATATGATCTGATTATTATCAATCATATCAGGCCATATCACCCATATGATGGGACCCCATGCCCTTATAGGGCCATTACTGATGGGACCCCATGCCCTCATAGGGCCATATAACCATATGTATGGGACCCTATGCCCTTATATGGCCATTAAGGATCAACCATAGGAAGGAATGGGTGGAACCCGTCCTAAAGGATCTACAACCAACGGTTGAAAATAATTAAACCAAAGGTTGAAGGATCAACCATAGGAAAGAATGGGTGGAACCCGTCCTAAAGGATCTACAACCTCGATTGTAGATCATTAAACCAAAGGTTTAAGGATGAAGGACAACCAAAGGTTGAAGGATCTACAACCAAGGGTTGAAGATCATTAAACCAAAGGTTTAAGGATGAAGGATAACCAAAGGTTGAAGGATCAACCATAGGAAGGAATGGGTGGAACCCGTCCTAAAGGATCTACAACCAACGGTTGAAGATCATTAAACCAAAGGTTTAAGGAAGGTTGGGCTTGCCTAATGAGTAAGGTCAAGGACCTTTGAATTAAACCAAAGGTTTAAGGATCAACAACCAAAGGTTGAAGCATGAAGGTCCCTTGACCTTCAAAGTACAACCAAGGGTTGAAAGGTTTAAGGAGAAACAACCAAAGGTTGAAAGTAAAACCAACCAAAGGTTGAACCCATAACAAAAACCAAATGTTGAAGGATCTACAACCAACGGTTGAAGGATCTACAAACTTCGGTTGAAGGATCATTAAACCAAAGGTTTAATAATGAAGGAAAACCAAAGGTTGAAGGATCTAGAACCAACAGTTGAAGATCATTAAACCAAAGGTTTAAGGAAATATCAACCAAAGGTTGAAGGATCTACAACCTCCGGTTGAAGGATCTACAACCAAAGGTTGAATATCATTAAACCAAAGGTTTAATAATACAACCTTGAGTGATTCCATGGGTCCTTTACACCCTTCACATGGTAAAATTGGGATCGGTATTGTTTAGTTCTACAAGTTCTATAGGCAGAGTCTGTAAAGGCCAGGTAGCCTCTGGATCTCATTTTTTATGAAAGGTGACATATCTAGTAAATGCCCCTATAGTCAATCTCTGGAATGGATCTAAATAGAAGTTCTTCATTTTAATATCCATAAAACACAACCACTTTAAGGTAAACTATGTACATGTGTCATTTCTCCCACAAACTAAAGGCTTCCTCTAATATCCATAAAACACAACCACTTTAAGGTAAACTGTGTACATGTGTCATTTCTCCCACAAACTAAAGGCTTCCTCCCATTAATTTTAGATGTGAACTCTACCATAAAATTTTTAATTCAAGCTTTAAGATAAAAAATTCACATGTCATTTACCTCATGATCTTGTGTCATTTCTCTCATGCATTTGCAATAAATGTCGATTTAATATATATATTTTTATTGAATTTGTTTTTTTTCAGGGATAAGAAAACCATTAAATATGGTTGAAAAATGGAAATTATGCATAGAAGTTTCTTGCTATCCCAATCCAGGGAAAGCAGTGATTACATATGTGCTTTCTAATATTGCGACTAGAAAAGTCGTCCAAAGGAAAATGAATATACTGGGAAGACCAACAAAAAACGAGGCATATTATATTGGATTGATAAAAGGCTTGGGAACAGTGATGGAGTATGGATCAAATGAAATTGTAGTTTTCACCAATTCTGAACTTGTGTGCAACCAGATGAATGGGGTGTTCCAAGTTAAGAAGGAGAGACTAAAATAACTGCATGGAATAACAAACAATATTGTTAGCCAATTTCAATTTTTTAGTATAAGGCATGGTACAAATGTGAATAAGATGTTTGTTGATCTATTGCGTGGGGCAATGCCAATTCATGATTCATCTATCAAAGATGAATTAGAATTATACATAGCAATGCCAATGCAAGATTCATCTCTCAAAGATGAATTGGTTTTGAGATGCTCTTCTTCAAAAATTCAAGATTCATCTCTCAAAGATGAATTAGTGTTGAGATGCTCTCCTTCAAAATTTATTGATGGACATTGTAACATATCTTGGATATGTGTGTGTTGTGTGCTTATAAATGCGTTTTTTTTAATGACCATGTGTTTTTTTCAATTATATACCAAGTGTGCTCCCACCACACCATGTAAAGCACAACTTGGTGAACTTCACATTTGCAACAAGTGGTGAACTTCACATTTTTATAAAATTAAAATGCGGGGACTTCAACAAATTTTTGTTTAAATGGAGTTTGTTTAAATGCAAATTTTTTTTTTTTAATGACCATGTGTTTTTTTCAATTTTATACCAAGTGTGCTCCCACAATGTAAAGCTCAATTTGGTGAACTTATCATTTTTATAATTTCTTTTTTGCTTAAATTGAGTTTCTCACATCAATTATTGCTTTGAAAGTTATGTTCTACATAATTTTTATACACTAAATTACAAATTTATTTTGTGTAAATGTCCACCAATAGATATATATATCATGAAGGATGAACGACGAAGATCAACCGAATCCCATATGGGGGTTCAGAGATCGGTGGATGTTCACGGTATTTAAATATAATCTTAAATCTCCATACATGTGTGTACATATGGAATTGATTTTTTATTAACTTTGTGAGTTAAATTAGTTGTTACTAAGTTTCATTTTTTAATTTTTAGGAGCTAAGAAGAGAAGGGTCTCTACTCCATCCATGGAGCGTGCCCATGGTTCACCCAGTCGTGGTATGGTTCACGAAATTTAATCAATGAATATGTACATGTATTTATATGTACACATGAATGTATTTTTCAATTGATTATAAATTCGTATTTGTTTATGAAGCTTCTCTCTCGTCTCGAGAGGTTGGTGGTGGTTCAAATCCCCTTAGAGGGCCATCAATGAGTGGTAGCAGGTTGCGTGAAGGGGGTGATATTTATTCCCCTGAAGGCCAATCAACAGTTGGTGGTGCTGGTTCTCAACAGAGTCGTTCTAAGTTTGGTTCTCAGCAGGGTCATTCTGGCTCTCAACAGTTTCATGGTGGAGAAGATGCTAACCAACCACGTCAAGGTTGCCATCAATTTCAATATTTTTTTTATTGAATTTATACAAATTTTTTTACATGTGTTTTTTCTAATATATGAAATTATATATATACTGATGCAGAGGCCGAAAATGTTCCAAATATTGGTCAAAATAGACGCAGGGCAGAACGCTACATTCAAGAAGAAGGTTGCCTACCTAGCACAACTTATCCGACCGACATTTCTGATATACCATGGGAAACAAACATGGCGCAATGCACCTTACAAAGGTGTGAAAAACTTCATGCAAAGTTGCGGAGAGATCTCGTGGCTTTTACTCTACCTGCTGAAAGTCGACAAAGCCTCGAAATAGTTACACATTCATTGGGCGAAATTGTAAATGTGTACAAAACTCTTGGGCCAACGACTGATACATTTGTAGAAGTGATGAGAAAGAGAAAAGAAACAGTAATGGGTCCAGATAAATGGGAGGATGTAAAACAAAAAGTTACAAAAGATGTGGCCAAGTCAATGTTTAATTTCAAGGAAGGGCCAAAAAGAAAAATGTTGAAGGTGCAATATTTCAAGCACCCAAACATAGCTCGCTATTTGTATGATAGGCACCTTGCGGCCTATGGAAGGATCCCATGGAACGACAAGGTTCCTGTTTATTTTGCACAAATGTTTTACACAAAAAAAATTTTGGGTACGAAACCCAACTACAATGACCTTCCGTCAGAATTTTTTGGCTCGGGGAAAGGTTGATTATATGACCGTAAGGGTGCTAAGCGAGATGTGGAGTTTCCTCGCCCTGAGCCGCCATTGGTGAGTCGACCTTTTCGGGTCGAAACTCTGCGGTCAAAGATGGATGCGACTTCTCAAATAATTCGAGAAGCAAGGGATGTTATGATCGACAATGTTTACAGCGGATTGGGTGGAGTCGATGTTTGTTTAAATCGACAAAGAGCACGTGAAAATGCACGTGCCAATTTTGTGTCTTGTACAGATAAAGAGATTGACAACATGAATGTTAAAGATCTCCGAATATATGCAAAAAATTGTCACACTGGTTTGCAAGATCTAATTCTTCATGAGGAAGAGGGTAGCGGAACGGTATGTGTTAATGACCTTAGGGTTTGAAATTATTTTAACATACATATACATGTGTACAATTTGTAATAAATACATGTGTATGTACATGTATACATTTATTTGTATGTACATTAATCTAACAAAAATGTATCATTATATGTTAAAACACCATTTGCAGTTGTCACGCATGATGAATGACGAAAATGTTAATATCACGTTCGGGACCTCTGGTTCAAACAATGCAAATGGGTCTCACCATCAAGATATGTTGGCAAATGTTAGTGTTTTTTAAGTGATATTTTAAAATAAATAATTGTGCACACATGTACATGTATGTATATATATATTGATAAAATGTTTTAACAGATTCCAATTCCGTCCGATGTTTTTGAGATGGCGGTACCTTCTTCCTCATTGGGAGATGTACCTTCTACTTCCTTAGGAGATGAGCCACAAGTATGGACAATTTTTCACTTTTAAAATTTATGTTTAAGTTATATATATATATATATATATATATTCCACCTCAAAAAGTTCCATTAAAAATTGATATATATATATATATCTATATTTTGAGTTATTTTAAATTTTTTGAATTTAGGTTTTTATAGAATATTTCTTTAATCCACGGACTCTAGCGACGGAGATAGGAACATCCACACCATTTCAACCATTTGAACAAGTTGTCTAACTTTTTTTTAATATTATTGAAAATAAGTTTATATATGTGCATGTGAATTTTCATTTGAAATTTTTTAATATATATATATATAATTGTACATGTATATTTTATAGTTTACCGTTGTAGACGTTCCTATGGGGGAAGAACTTGTTGATCAAATGGAGAGGGAACCTCATGAGGTATTGCATGATTTTTTTGTTATATTTTGTTTTTTACATGAAGTTCTATATATATTCTCACTCATTTTTAAAACATCAAATTTTAATGTTCAAGTACATGTGCATTGTGTATGTAGGTTTCCCATGCTTCACATGATAGTGCGTGGATTGAGACCCTGATAGGAAAGACGCTAGATCCATCTCTATTTGATGGACATGATTTGTAGATTTGATTTCAAGATTTAGATAGTCTTAAATTTTCTTTTTTATATATTATCTAGATGCACTGTCATATATATATAACTTGATACAGTTTGATACTTGTGAGATCTACAATTTTTGGACATATTTTATTACAGTGTTAATATAATTTGTTTTGTTCCAAAAAGTTAATTTTTGGATGGTTTTAGTACTTTTGGCATGTGAATGTGAAGTAATGTTGTTATATAATTTGTTTGGTTTTTAAAAATTTTAAGTTTTGGATAATTGAACTACTAGTAATGTTGTCATCTATAAATTAATGCTATCATCTGAACTAGATTTGGCATGTTATGTAATGATGTGTTATAATTTGTTTTGTTTTTAAAATTTAAGTTTTGTTTTTCTTCTGAACTACATTTGGCATGTTATGTAATGATGTGTTATAATTTGTTTTGTTTTTAAATTTAAGTTTTGGATGCTTGAAGTACATTTGGCATGTGAAGTAATGTTGTGATCTATAATTTTTTGTTAAATTAAAAGTTAAGTTTTGGATGGTTTCAATCTACATTTGGCATGCGATATAATGTTAAATGTTTTTATTGGATAGTTGAACTATAATTGGCATGGAATGTGAAGTAATGTTATGTATGATACAATCAAAAAGTTTTTTAAACTCAAGTTTTGGATAATTTCAATCTACATTTCGCATGTGATATTTAATGTTTTAAATGTTTAATGTTTTAATGTTGCACAATATACAATAAAAAAGTTTTTAAAACTTAAGTTTTGGATGGTTTCAATCTACATTTGGCACATGTGGTATAATGTTAAATGTTTCTATTGGATAGTTGAACTATAATTGGCATGGCATGTGAAGTAATGTTGCACGATATATAATCAAAAAAATTTTAAAACTTAAGTTTTGGATGGTTTCAATCTACATTTGGCACATGTGATATAATATTAAATGTTTTTATTGGATAGTTGAACTACAATTGGATGGCATGTCAAGTAATGTTGTGATATAATCAAAAAGTTTTTAAAACTAAGTTTTGGATACCATTTTAGTCTACATTTAATGTGAATCCATTTAATTTTGATTTAATGTTAAATGTTTTAAATGTAAATCCCTTTAATTTTGATTTAATGTTAGATGTTTTAAATGTTTTGATATAATGTTAAATGTTTTGATCTAATTTTTTGATGGTTTCAATATACATTTGGCCTATCAAAGACTCCATGCGTAGATAACAGATGCGTTGCAGAAGGAGAAGAGGGGGTAGGGATGGAGAGGGCAGGAGTGCTGGCTCTCGCCCTCCTCTTTCCATCCATGACACACGTAGCCACCCTCCTCCAGCAAGCAATGAAGCATAATTTCACTTCACCAGCGCTATGGTCAGACCGCGGATTACAACGACCATTTCCATCTCTTTTCAGGAGGAGCCGCAAGATGAAGGTGCTTCTAGTTCCAGGAAGCGGTGGATAAATTCCACCATCCCAACCCATCAGCCCCAGGACACCAGGAAGTCGGTAGCTCTTCTAGTCAAATCTGGCTCGACGAGCTCCAGCAGCGATGGTGCAAGTAGCGAAAACTCCTCCCAACACTCCAAGGGAGTAGATGATGATCCGAAGGACTAAGGTTGTCCAATTGTGGAGGATAATCCTCCTACAAACATTGATATCTAGCCTGATGTTAGGTCCTCTTTAGCTTTTTCCCGGTTATGGGCAGCCCCTTTTCTGTTTTTTTTATTCAGACCCCCTCTGGTGTTGGCTAGTTAGGTAACCTAGGAGACGGGTCTCGCTATGTACATTATGTTCATTACAGTTACATATATGTAAATCCTGTAATTTTGATTTAATGTTAAATTTTAAATGTTTTGATATAATGTTAAATGTTTTGATCTAAGTTTTGGATGGTTTCAATCTACATTTGGCCTAGATGGAAGACTCTCATGTGAAGTATTGTTTTGATTGAATAAAAAAGAGTAAAGAAGTAGTTGTATATGTAAATCCTTTTAATTTTGATTTAATGTTAAATGTTAATTTTTTTTATCTAAATTTTGGATGGTTTCAATCTACATTTAGCCTAGATGGAAGATACTCCTATTTGAAGTATTGTTTTAATATATTCAAAAAGATTAAAATAGTTATATGTAAATCCCTTTAATTTTGATTTAATGTTAAATGTTAAATGTTTCAAGATATAACATGTTAAATGTTTTGATTTCAGTTTTGGATGGTTTCAATCTACATTTGGCCTAGATGGAAGACTCCCATGTGAAGTATTGTTTTGATTTAATAAAAAAGAGTAAAGAAGTAGTTATATTTAAATCCCTTTAATTTTGATTTAATGTTAAATGTTAAATGTTTTGATATAATGTTAAATGTTTTGATATAAGTTTTGGATAGTTTCAATCTACATTTGGCTTAGATAGAAGACTCCTATGTGACTTGTATTGTTTTGATTTAATCAAAAAGTTTTTAAAACTCAAGTTTTGGATGGTTGAAGAACATTTGGCATCTTAAGATTGCTTTTGATCTCTACATAGTCTTGTTTGAGTGAAAAAAATTCCAATAGGAAGAACATAGCTTTTCAATGCAACTAACCATGTATCAATTGAGCTCTAATTGAAAAAATAGTTTAAAGAAGTAGATATATGTAAATTATCCCTTTAATTTTGAATAGAAATATAAGAAGTAAATATATGTTTGTTGAATTTGGGTCAATGTCATTAATTCACTCAAATAGGTAGCCTTGTTGATTTATAATTTGGTAAATTGATGACATTCAGTTAATTGCATTCTAGAATTAGAACATATCCGACCATTGGATAGACAAATTTTGTACTAGATTTTCAATCAGGAATAGAGGTGTGGGTCAAATCCCACCAAAAGTTGGATAAGTGCTCCGAGTCTCTTCTTTGAAAGGAATCTTCATACAAAACTATACTATGGATGATTTATTTACATTGCATGGATACTTTTTACCAGAAAAGCTCACAAGAAAAATTGGGCACATTCATTTCGTGTATATATCCAATACATGCAACATTTTTCATCGATGCACATAGAAAAACTACTTTCAGTTAAAATTGCAGTCTAGAACATATATATTGAGTACATTTAAATCATTTTTCATCAATGCACATAGTAAAACTACTTGAACAATTAATTTCATTCTAGAACATATATATCCAATATGTAAGTAACATTTTTCATCAATGTACATTGAACATATTCGACCATTGGACAAACAAATTTTGTATTAGGTTTTCAATCAGGAATAGAGAAGTGGGTCAAATCCCACAAAAATTAGGAGAAGTGCTCCGAGTCTCTTGTCTGAAAGGAATCTTCGTACAAAACTATACTGCGGGTGATTTATTTACATTATGGATACTTTTTACCAAAAAATCCAACTAGTTTTTCATCAATGCACATAGTAAAACTACTTGAACAATTAATTGCATTCTAGAACATATATATATATATATATATATATATATATATATATATATCCAATACATGTAAAATTTTTCATTAATGCACATGTATAGAAAAGCTACTTTCAGTTGATACTAGAGCACGTGCATGTACCAAAACAATTTGTACATGTGCAAACACTTGCACAAATAACATAAGCAGCTCAATTTTTAGTTGAGTACTGGAAGTTATAAAACATATTTAATCCAAAGAGAATAAACTATTGGGCAATTCAATCAAAAAAAATCCAATGGAATGCCATCTTCAATAATCCGTTCATGATCAGATTTTGACATTTTCCATTTCTTAATTTTCGTTTTTTTCTTTGATTGAACCTCTATCAACTTTATGCGTGCTGCACACACCAAGTGACTATATTGACAACTTATGGAATCAGATTCATAGTCTTCAAAGTAAACAAAGTCCCCACTTTGATTAGTTTTTCTAAAAAAATTACCTTTCAGTATAATAGATCCTCTGTCATATTGAAATCCGTGATCATTATAGTTTTGTAATAATTTCATTTTTCGTTCAGTGTAACGCATCAAATAATACTTAACATTTTCATCATTGTCAATAGGTGCAATTACAGCAAAAACATCTCCTGCATAATAAAACAATCTTAACAAAATTATACATATTTAAATTTATTTCTAGATCTTTAAATCATTAGAAAGCAATTCAAATTTTACCTTCTCTAACAAGATCAGAAACTCGATCACCATCAGATGATATTGTAGTTTCCTCTGAATGCATTTCTTCAAACATTGAAATAGACATTTTCCCCTTTGTATTTAGCTCTGTATGTTTCCAATCTTTTACATAAATTTTGTTTTCACAAACGTCATTGGATTTTGTGTTGTCTATGCAAACATCACAAAAACAAGAATATTTTCTTTTATCCAATGCAAACACATTTCTGGACGACTTTGTTTTAATTGAATGCAATTTTCGAGTCCCTTTTATTGTTTCAACGTCATTTCCAATTGATCTATCTACGTCTTCAATCCCAATATGCCAGAAAAACCTTTATATAGAAAATTAAAAGAAGAATTTGTAAATATGATATCAAAATACAATCAAAGATAATCATTGCACGATAAATGTACAATGTTTAAAATTAGATTTCCAATAAAAATTAAATTGAATGTACCTTCGCACTTCCCTTGATGGGTTAGTCTCATGGCTTAGAGCAGCGATGCACGATTGAACAACTTCTTTAGCTTTCACAAGTCGGCTTGCAGAGGGGTTCATTTGATATCTTCGAAGTGCTCTTTTTATGCATGCTCCTGCACCGTCATGTTCTCATTTTCCATGGCCAGTCTCAAAGAAATTCCAACAATGTTTAATGCAAGTTTTCTTATGAAGACAACACAACCAAAAGAATGATCATGCAGATTTGAATTGACCTGTGCATCCGTCTGACCATATCCAATTTTCATTGAATGTTATTCCACGATTTTTCAAGGAATCATAAATTTTTCCAAAACAATGTTGTACAAAATATGTATCATGTGTACGATCGTCACTGATATAAAAGTGATATTTTTTAATGATATGTCGATTTTCACTCATGATTTCTATATGATTGATGTTTTGTTCAGCATGTCTATATAGAATATGGATGAGCATGGAGACTTGGTCAGAATGATAGTATTCACTCTAAATTTCTTTTTGTGAAACAAATGTGTAGTTTTCTGCAAAATCAATCACTGACAAAATGGTCCCTGGTGGAAAAACTTCACGAGATTTTTTGAATTGCAAGTCTTGCCATCGAGCTCTATGGGAATGCTTGGTGTATTTGTAAATTTCTGCCTCAAACTTTCTCAAAAATTCTATCACAAAAATTTCGTCTTCTAGTAATTCAATTATTTTAACACTATTTGCACCTTGAATCGATGTATCGATATATTCATATCTCTTCCATTTCACTTTCATGTTGGAAAATGATTGATCATTTATATCAGCATGATATTTGTTTTGAAATTTAGTCAAATTTCCACAATCATCACATTTTTTATCACCAACACATTTCTTTTTGTAAAATAGTTCATCGCTTTCTCTTTCACATAGAATTTGAGATATGAAATCACTGATAGTGGAAGGAGGAGGTGAATCCTTCCATAATTTTCTACCAAAATCAAGGAATGTGTCATAATATAACTCAAATTCCACATGATAACGGCAACAACAAGTGTCGCGTATGGTGATAGGTTTTACATACCATGGTTTTTGTTGAACAAAAGCACTGATTGAAACATGAATTTGACGATTCTCTTCTTTGAACTTGTTGAATAACTCTATCTGAGTGGTTTCCAAGAAATATTTTTCATGTTCTTCGTACTGATTTCGTGCTATTCTTCTTCGCATCACATGCCTTGCAGTTGGCGAAGCACGCGAATTGTTCTTCAAATATTCATATATTATTTTTTTAACATTTTCTCCAAGTCTATCTTTGTATGGTTGCCTATAAATAGCTCTCCAACAAGTGAGTTCATCATTTACATCTACTTGCAGCCGAAATTTCCGATGTTTGTGGAAATTTTTTCGCGAGGTTCCTAATGCTCATGCCATAGATGTTACCAAACAATTCTCTTTAGTACTTGATGAAACCATTGCCATATGTATTCCTCTACGTATAATTGAAACATTTTTATCTCTAGATCTCTTAATTGAATTTATAGTTCTACTACATTTTCCTTCATTTTTTTATCTTTGGATGATTTTTGAATACCCAGTAGTGTCATGGCTTCTTTTATTTTCCTTAACAATAGGAGACCTTTCAACATTTGAGCTTGAACTGTCACCTGCTCATTTAAGAAATACCTTTCAAAAATGCATTTAACACGATATCATATAACATGGTTAGGTTTTTTATCTCCGTATGTGTGAGTGTCAACATTTTATAACATCTCATCATCGACACTGATTTCATCTGTACATATTAGAAAAAATAGTACATAATAAGCTTACATATGAACAATAAATAACTAAATTAATAAATATATGTATAATTTCAATAATACGTGCATGTGTTCAATATATATATATATGTGTGTGTGTGTGTGTGTGTGTGTGTGTGTGTGTGTACATACCTTGTGATTCAATTTCTTCATTTGAATTTCTTTCAATATTTTCACCATCTTCAATCATTGGTTCAATACCTCTTTCACTTTCTCTTTCAAAATTTTGTATCTCATCATCAATGTTTTGAGGAATATCTCTGTTTGTTTACATTAAAAAAATATTTAAATTCAAATTAGTTCATGAAATAAAAATTAAACTTCACATTTTACACTAGGAAAATTTTAAATATATCAATAGATCATAATATTTACATTTACATACCTGCTTCAATTTCTGCTTGAGGTTGATTTTCCCCTTCAATATTTGAGAGGGCTTCTATCTTTCTTTTGCGAGATTGTCTCGTCTCTTCTCTACGTTCCTCAGGGTATCTTTTTTTATCATATTTTCTCCCACAATTCCTTCGATTTCCCATGATAATAGAGTATGAAGTTCAAAAAATTTCCCTCAAAAAATTAGACAATAACTCAATTAGAAAAAGCATCACAAAAGATTTAATTAAAAAAAAAAATCATTTTAAATTTTTTGCAAAAAGTACATACTCTAATCCAAAACACTTACTTTAAAAAATTCGAGAAAAAAATGTCTTATAAAAATGAAACGAAGCTCAAAATATTTACTTCGACTCAAAACATGTACTCTAAAAAAATGTCACTTCAAAAAATGCCTCCAACTTTAAAAAAAAAACGTCACTTTAAAAAATACTTCAAAAAATACTTCCAGAAAACGTCTTTTCGAAATTAAGCCCAACTCCATACTTTCAAAAAAAATGAAGAAAAAAAAACATCCAAAAAAATGTATTACATACCTCCAAGAAATGTCCTTTGAATTTACGTCCAAGAAAATTACTTAAACCCAAAACAATTCTTTGCAAAATCAGGCCGCCTCCAAGAAATGTCCTCTAAGAAAATTCTTTAAACCCAAAACAATTCTTTGCAAAATCAGACCGTCTCCAAGAATTTGAAATTAAGCACAAATCCATACTTTCAAAAAAAATGAACAAAAAACATCCAAAAAATGTATCACATACCTCCAAGAAATGTCCTTTGAATGTACGTCCAAGAAAATTCCTTAAACCCAAAACAATTTTTTGAAAAATCAAACCGTCTCCAAGAAATGTCCTTAAACCCAAAACAATTCTTTGCAAAATTAGTCTGCCTCCAAGAAATGCCCTTAAACCCAAACCTCCAAGAAAAGTCTTTAAACCCAAACCAAGACCTTTATAAAATTAGACCAAATGTGCGAAATGTACGAAAATTATGAATGATTTCGCAGCAATTTATATTGCCGTGAAACGTGTTTTAGGAGGGGCACCGCGAAATTTTTCGGCCGACGGAAAATTAGATTAAAGTTTGGCCGAACTTTGATTTAAAGTTCGGCCTAACTTTGATTAAAATTTCAGCCTAACTATTGAGTCGTTAGACTTAACGGGCTGTCGGCTCAAAAAATAGTTCGACCAAACTTTTAATCAAAGTTCGGCCGAACTAATGCATCACCAGTTACGCAGCTTGACGTTTCTGCAAATTTGGACTAATTAAACTCCATGAAACATTCTGAATTAACTGTTAGAACCAAGACAAGAATTTTTAGAATTGAATCTAATTTCAGGAAATATAACTTTTATGGAATTTCATAAAGATTTACTAATTTTAATTAATTTTCTAATAAAATGGGTGCAAATAATTTATGAGGGTCATTGTGATTCAGTGGAATAAAAATTATGTATCTCCCAAAATACATTGTAAAAAAAATTGAAAAAATTATGGGGAATTACATTGGTTTGTTGTCTCTAATGGGTAGCTTTTAGATTTTTAGTTTATAACTTATATGTTAATAAATTTGTTGCGTCGCGAAACATATCCAAAATATGCAGTTTTTTCATATTGGACCAGTTTAAAAAAATCTAGTAATTATGATATGCATCCTTTGGCTTTGTAAATATGACGAAACCGAAGTAGACTCTGTCTAGATTGTTGTAACACATTTTTTTTTCTCAAAATCACAAATTTTCAATGAATACAACATTGCGTATTAAAATGACTTCTTATGAATCCTTTGATTGTTAAGAAACACACACTCAAAGAAATGCTAAGTTGACATATCAAATCTACATAAATTTTTTTCAAAAAATAAGTAATAGAAAACTAAAAAAATTTCTGACAACTTTTATTTTTATCGCAAAATGAAATTCTAAACAAAAAAATTGTTATAGTTTGCAGAAAGTTGAAGAACCGAAAAAAATGAAAGTTTTTTCTCAAAAAAGGGCAAAAAGTGTAACCCAACTTCACATTTTGACCCAATTTAAGAAATGCAAGATATGTCCATACAAACAAATTAAATAAATAGACTTAAAGAAAAGATAAAAATTATAGAGGATGAAAAGAAGCTAGTTCAAATCATGTATAAGAATGAAACATAGAAGTCAAACAGATTGACTGAGAAAGTAAAAAAGTTAGAAAAATAATTAACACTGAAAGAACCTCTTGCCCAAGAAAAGTAGCAGCTATGGGCCAATATCATTAACTCTATTAATGATATTTGGCCATCTATCCAAGTTATCTTTGAGCAGAAGGATTTGATAAAGGCAGTAGGTGAAGCCATTCATAAAGTCAAGGAAGAACTTGGTAAAATGCTAGAAGAGGCCACTGAAATCATTAAGTTTCTTAATTCCAAGAACAAATAGGAATTAGAGGAAATTGGCATAAATGATAGAACTGAAACAATCATTGAGGTAAGAAAAGTAATTTCTAAAAGGAACTTAATGGTACAACTTGAAGATAAGTGTTAGAACATGGAGCTTGAAATAACCAAATTCATGGTGAAATTTGATGTTCTGAGGCAAAAAGGTCTGCCTAGTCCTTTGGTTATCAATGAGAGATTGATGAAACATGAATATTATGATAAAAAAATCAGAGAAGTGGCAAAGGAACAGGCCAAAAATTCCTCCATGAAAGGAATTCCTACAAAATAAATACCCTATCAGAGTTTTGAGAATCTATTTTACCTCTAGCATGAGGTAAATCATCTATTTATCAACAAGCCTACATTTGAAAAGTACATAGAAGCTGATGAAATTCTCAGAAGAATGGGAAAAATTAAATTACCAGATGCAAAGGCTTGGAAAAAGTTATGTGATTTACTTTGAAAGAGAAAATTAAAACAGGTAAAAGAGCAATCAAAGTGAAAATGGAGCAGTCAAAGCTTAAAATTAAATCAGTAACAGAGTTTAAAGAGTATCCTATGAAACACAGAGTTTAAAATGACAAAGCAGAGTTAAAAGTAAAGATCCAGCCAACGTAAAGGACACTCAACAACATAAAAGACAACCAGCGTTGAGCAACAACAAAAGAGAGAAAGCAGCAAAACATCAACAAGGAAACAAAAAATCCTAATAAAGAGGGACCGCTAGCATTTAGTCTCCTAGGTGTCTCTATCTTCTTTCATGAAGATATTTCTTTTTCCTTGAATAATTCCTAAAGCAATTTTAGGATATTTTGTAATAGTTTTTGTATAAATACTTCATAATTCGAAGTACTGAGGGTGGACTTATAAACATTTCTATAGTTGTATTGATCTAAAACCTGAGGGTTTATTGTACCATTTTCAAGTCAGCAGACTGGATTGAGTAATAAAGGCATTGCATTACAGGATTCATGTGTTGATGCACTTCCGTGAAGTATCTTTCTATTGTTCAATTGTTATTTTATGAAGTTTTTCACATACTTGCATGTTTCCAATTTAAATGATATAACATGAATTTTATTTCAGAACCTGTTTAAATACACTCTGACTTGAATTGTTATTCATTTTGATGTTTTCTTCTGATATCTAGATTAGGTAATTCTTCATTTCTCCTTAATTTCGATTGACCTCTTTCATTTCCTTCATTATCTAGTTTGAGGAACCCTTAATTTCTCCTTGATCCCGATTGAAACCATTTCACCATCCAGCCTAAAAATTTGAATTTACTCATCTACCTTGCCTTGTGAACACTTCCTTTAGAACTTGATTCTTCCCTATTGCTTAATACATTGACTCCATAGCCCAATGGAAAATATACCTGCACCTATCCATCTGAATCATTAATTCCACCACCAAATGAAACCAAACCAAAATCAAAACCAATCAATATTACATAACTAGCCTAAAATCAACTAAAAACAACAAAGTTAAATCATAAAGAGATAGCCCTCTCTGAGCATTAGGAAGGCTAGATCCTAAGCTTAAAAGTAGGTTTTTGGTTACCTCTAATATTCTTTAAAACAAAAAGCATAACAACCCTAGGAATTATATAAGAGATAACATAAGGAATTCATAGATAATGATATTTCCAAGACCACATCAGGAGATGACCAACTTCTTGATGCATGGCAGAAGAAGGTAGTAAAGGTGAGGAGGGTCTTATTAGAGATAGTTCAAGATCAAATTGTCTCGAGTATCCATGGAAAGGAAACTCCATACGCTATGTGGAAGGCCTTGACAGATTTGTTTCAAAGTAGAGGTGACCACATAAAATTGGTACTCAAGGACAAGCTCAGGAAAATCAAAATGGAGAAGGGCGACACAATCCATAAATACCTGTCCAAGTTCACTCAGTGTCAAGATGAGCCTGGAAGTTTTGGGATTATTGTAGTTGATGATGACTTGGTGAGGCTAGCACTTCTAGGCCTTCCCAAGAGCTGGCATAGTTACCAGGACTTTGTGAATGGGAGGGAGAAGTTACCGAATTGGGAGTGACTATGGTCGGATTTTGTGCAAGAAGATTTTCGGTGGAATATCGGGGATGGATCCTCATTCAATACTAATGATGAGGAAAATTTTGCCTTGGCTGGTAAGGAAATGAAGGGGAAAGGGAAGAATTTCTATTCCAAATCTGAGACCGGAAAAGAAGGCAAGTAGCATGACATGTCAAAAATGAAATTTTGTCACTATCATGATCATGGACACTTTGCCATAAATTGTCCACAAAAGAAGAACAACAACAAGAAGGCTTCGGGAGCTACAGTGGGTGAAGCTTTGGCCTCAGAGTTTGAGTTGTACTTCTCTCTCATCGTATGCATGGTGTCAACTGTGATGGGATCTATGTGGTACTTGGATATTGGAGCATCTTTCCACATGATGGGAAACAAAGAACTATTTAGTAGCTTGGAGGAGAATGATCTTCGGATGCACATTGAAATGGGTGATGACGAGAGGTATAATGCTACTAGGATTGGTACAATTACTTTCCGGAGACATGCAGATAAACCTTTCATATTAAAATATATCATGCATGTACCAAGCTTGAAAAAGAATTTAGTTTCATTTGCTATGTTTGAGGATCTTGGATATGATGTGGTTTTCAGTGAAGGAAAGGCATTCCTTCGTCACAAAGCCACAAGACAGGTAAAGAATATTGGGGTTTGTGTGAAGAGCCTCTACAAACTTGATGTAGATTTATGTGCAACATTGAGCAGTAAAGCAGGGGAGGTGATGAGCTGGGATACAGGTGAGTTATTTCACAGGAGATTGGGCCATCTACACCAGAATGCTTTGAGGATCATGCAGCAGATTTCTACAGGTCTTCCAAATGGTACTCTTGTGCAGATAGACACATGCAAGGGATGTACCATGGGGAAGTATACAAAGTCCACCTTTCATGAGAAGGAGAACCGAGAAGTGGAAATCCTTGAGAGAGTTCACTCAGACATTTGTGGACCATTCTCGACAAATTCCACAGCAAAACACAGTTATTATGTGATTTTTGTTGATGATTTTTCTAGAAAGTGTTGGATCTTCTTTCTGTAGAAGAAAGATCAGACATTCTCCAAGTTTTGCAAGTTCAAAGCACTGGTAGAGAAAGATACAGGGAAGAAGGTGAAGGCTCTAAGGAGTGACAATGGTGGTGATTATATCTCTAATGAATTCAAGCACTTATATGCCAAAGAAGGAATTCAAAGAGAATTTTTCGCACCTCATAACCCACAACAAAATGGGGTTGCAAAAAGGAAGAGCAGAACAATTGTGGGAGTAGCATGAGCTATGTTACATGATCAAGGCCTACTATTGCATATGTGGGTAGAGGCATGCAACACAAAAATATTTGTGTAGAACCGTAGTCCTCATCAGATACTTGGCATGAGTACACTAGAGGAGGATTTTTCAGGTAAGAAACCGGATGTTTCATATTTTAAAATTTTTGGCTCATATGTCTATTTCCATGTGACCAAAGATGCCAAGAAGAAACTATAACCAATAACATAGGTTGGGATATTTTTGGGGTACACTGATACTCCCTACAACTATCGAGTGTATTTGTCGGCTAACATGATGACAATTTTCAGGAGAGATGTTAAATTTGACAAGGAGAAAGCCATGCAATTGTCCCTTGAGAGATGAGGAACTCTTAGTTCCAAAGGATGAACCTCAAGATGTGGAGCAACCACAAGCAAAGGATCATGGAGTGGCATAAACCACTCATGTAGATCCATCCACCATAAATGGTAGGAAGCACACTAGAGAGGCTGACAGATTGATGCTAGATGCGACAGAGCATGTAGGTGCACATATATCATAGCGCAGGTAGAGAAGGTCCCTAGACAGGTATGCTGGATACATGGCTCTTATGAGTGAGTGTATTGTGATAGAACGATCATTTTTTTAGGAATCACTGCAGCAACCAACATGGGTTGATGCCATGGTTGAGGAGTATGACTCCATTATCAGAAATAGTGCATGGGAAGTGGTCCCAAGACCAATGAATGAGTCAGTGGTTGGATCCAGTTGGATCTACAAGGTGAAGCAAGCAACAAATGGGAGTGTGGGGAAATACAAGGCTATATTTTTGGCCCGAGGATTCTCATAGGTAGAGGGGACTGACTATGAAGAGACTTTTTCACTGGTTGCAAGGTAATCATCGATTAGATCTATCCTTGCACTCTCCGCGTAGATGGGGTGGCAGATACATCATATGGATGTAAATACATCCTTTCTCAATTGAGTTATTGAGGAAGAAGTGTACATTGAGCAGCCAGAAGGTTTTGATAACTTTGACAGGGAGTCGCATATGTGCAGACACAAGAGAGCACTATATGGGCTGAAGCAATAACCTCATGCTTGGCACACTAGGATCAACAACTATTTCACAGGTTGGGCTTCACAAAGAGTGAAGTGGATGCGAACCTATATCATATTGTGGTTGATTGTAAGATTTTGATTGTTTTACTTTATGTTTATGATCTTATACTGACAGGTGATGAGTAGCTCATAACTTCTTGCAAGGAGGATCTTGCAAGAGAGTTTGAGATGAAGGACATGTGGCTCTTGCACTATTTCCTTGGCTTTGAAATATGGCAAAGAGAAGGGGAGCTATTTTTATCTCAAGGAAAGTATGCCAAGGAGATTTTGAGGAAGTTCCACATGGAAGACAACAAACCCATGGAGACTCCTCTTGTAGGAAACTAGAGGAAGGAGGATGCTACTTCAAGTGAGGTAGTGGATACTACTGTTTACAGGTAGCTTGTGGGTTCACTTATGTATATGGTGAACACATGACTAGACATATGCTATGCAGTTAACCAACTTAGTCAAGATATCGTTAAGCCTCCCAAGCTCTTTTGGAAGGCGGGGAAGCATGTGTTGAGATATATCAAGGGCACTACATAGTATGGATTATGGTACAGACGGTTAGAGGGAGTGAAGCTTCAAGGCTTCACCGATGTAGATTGTATAGGTAGTCCATCAAACAGGAATAGCACATTAGGGGGCGTCTTCAACATAGGATTAGCAACAGTTTCTTGGTACAGCATGAAGCAGAGTTTAGTTGCACTCGGTTTAGTCGAGGCAAAGTACATGGCAGCTATTCAAGTTGCATGTGAGGTCATCTGGATGAGGAAGATACTTTTTGGTTGGTTTGGTCATCAAATGGATTTGGCAGTGATACATTGTAATAACCAGAGTTGCATAAAACTCTCGGTTAATCTTATATTCCATGATAGGTCCAAGAATATTGACATCTGGTACCACCATCTCAAATATTGTGTTCAGAGGAACATTATGTTGTTGTAGTAAATTCCCACAGAAGATCGGGATGCAGATATCTTGATGAAGGTGCTTGCAAAGAGAAAATTTGAATACCACAGAGGCAGGATCGGGGTAGCAGATAATCCTTTTCTTGTTGAGAGGGAGTGTTTAAATTCAACAAGAAAATTCACCACATACTAGTGTGGGATTCCAGGTCACACATGAGTGAGGAATTTAGTGACACATTAGTGCTAATGTGGGCATCTAATTTTTAAATAAATTGGAAAATAAATTGTTATCTTATCTCGTAATAACTTGTAATAGATAACTAAGTGTGATAGACTTAGTTAGCTCAAGGATTTAGAGTTGAGGGTCAAAGGATAGGAATGTAGACTGACTCTATCATTTACAGGGTCCAGTTGCAGTTGTAGCACTAGTGTGGTGTCAGTGCAATCAGTTAACTCGAATTAATTGAGTTAAAATCAATTTAACTAGTTCTAACTGAACGATGAGCTAGTGGAAGATCAAGTGAATTAAAATAGATTTAATTCACAAGTAGTGATCTACCAAGTAACTGATGATTCACTATTGATATCTTCATGCAAGTCAATTCTGATGACGACCTAGTTGAGACAAAGGTTTAAGGAAAGTAAATTATCATTTGTATTGATAATGAACTGCCTAGATGAAGTTATAAATCCATAGGAATCCCATGATGGATTGCGCAGTCAAGGAATGTTGGAATTCCTATTTAATAGGAATTATTTTGCCTAGGGATTGCATGAGCAAGGCAGGCTGAAGGTGGGCAGGAAATTTGCTATGTATTGGTCCAATTTTTCCTAGATCAGTGTGAGACAATTGGTAGAGTGTATGAGCTTATGGTGGGTACACATGCATTGTATTGTTTCATGATTCCTTGGTTAATTATAAAATAAATGTGGAGGGGTTTTGAGTAGTTTCTTTCCATGGGAAATTCTTGTGTTGTGCGATTTATTCACTTCTTTCTCTTACTTGCATGTGATTGAGCGATCGTGATTTATATTCCACAAATATTGTAGAAGGATTTAGTATATTGTTTTAGTACATTTCATGATCAAATTGAATCCATTTGTGTAATTTCTACAGTTGTAGACCTTTTTGAGACTCTTTTGGCCTTTTCTTAGGCATATTTGTTGATGCATTTTAGAAGCTCCCGAGGTTAGGACTTCAGATAGTTTAATCCCCCCTTTTCTAAGGCATCTTTGACCCTGTCTAAGGCTTGTTTTTAACCTTCCTTGAGGTTTATTTTGGATTTGTTTAGGCATGTTTAAGGGCCACCTCTGAGGCCTATTTCACCTCTGCCTTGAGGCCTATTTCGACACCCCTTTTGACAAATATCTATGGTACATTTTCACTCTCTAATTCAGGGTTATTTAGCCCCCTTTTTAATGGTTTAGTGAGAGATTTAATGGTTATCTCTAAGGAATAATTGAGTTTTGTTTTTCTGAAGGATATTGCAGCTTTCTGAATAAAAAATTGAGGTTTTTCTGAGGCTTACTTCTGACTTCTTAAGGCCTATCCCAATGAAGAGTTCGACCTCTCTTTTGAGTCTCGTTTTTGAAGGCTTTCTCTCTACCTTGTTTGAAGGCTATCTGAATATTTTTCTCTTTTATGTCACTATCCCCTCATGGACCATAACTAATTCTAGCTATTTCTTGACAATTGGGAGCCTAACTACTCACATGGTGGACCCTCTTGTATCTTAAAAAATAGTAATAAGTAAAAATAATAATGTTTCATTAATAAAAATAAATATTCACAATCTTTTTGCAATCACAAAAGTCTAAATAGAAATTGACACACACACACACACATATGTGTGTGTGTGTTTTTTAAGTATTTAATTTTTATATTTTATTGAAATATTAAACCTCTTAGTGATTGAAGACTTCCACAGTTATTCATATTGTTAGCTTTCTTTGGTCCCTGATGATGGATAGAGTCACCATCCGAAATGGATCATTCATATTACACAGTTTTATTCCAGAAATCTCTAACAATATTAAACTTCTATTTATATATTTATAAATATTATTTTTTTATTTTTAACAAAATTTTATATTATTTAAATAATTTAAAATAAAATTAAATAAATTAAAAGTATTATTTTATTATATAAAAATTCATTTCTTAAACATAATTTTTTTTAACAATTTCTTATAAATGGGTTACACATTATTTTTTACTTGAAGAACTAATTTAAATTACTAAATTGAACCAAAAATTAGAGTGAATATTAAAATTAATTAATAATATATTTAAGTTAATGATAAAAGTAAAGTAATTAATGATATGTTTAAATTTATTGATAAAATTGTCATTTACTAATATTTGTTTTTATCCCATTACTTATATTAACAAATATTAAACAATATGGAGTAACCCAATTTGATTTATGGTCTTATTCATCTTATTGGTACACTATATTCTTTTTGCCAATAATTAGTCAAAGATATAAAAAAATGAAACAATGAACTCACGGAGAACGGAGCCATAAAAATATTTCAGTGTCAGCCAATAGCATTGTGAAGTCAGTGGAGTACATGTAATTTCAGCATCTGGCATGAAAAATCCATAAGAAACAAAATGAAAAATTTCAAAGGTGGTAAACAAATCTGCACCATTGAAAAATTTGGTCAATTGTTATGTAGTCCTAGTTTATAGAATTCCATAAGTAATGGCAGTTATTTCTCCATGACATTGCCTTGTTTGGTGCCTAAATACAGAGATTGGGAATTTTGTAAGAGGGTGAGCCTTACAATCATGGCAAGTTTTCTTTGAATAAGTTGATCATGGAGACTACTCAAAATGGAGGTAGTGATGTGATCCAGATAGATGATCACAAATCCTTCTCTGAAATATCCCCCAGTTTAAACAAATAGACAATTGGGTCATGTTTTGGTATGTCTTTTGAAAAATCACAAGCACCGAAGAAGTCTAAGAGGTCATTTTCCCAATATTTCATTAAGCCTCACAGAAGACCAGGCGTTACTATTCTTTGTGATTCGACTTATGCAACAATTCAAATAACTGCCAATGAAAGAACACGAGTGGAGCCTCTCCATGGTCTCAAGGATGGCATTAAAGTGCCTTTTATTGGGGAAATCAGGTGGGCGGTGGAGCAAAGAGTAGGTCTCTTTGCTTTGAGTGTGTGTTCACAAAGTGTACAATTATATTTTTAAATGGTACAATGAAAGGTTCTAATCGACCTACTAATATAACAAATAAACTAATAATGAATTTTTATTGGTGTTGGTGAGATGACCTGAGGGATGTGGTTACCTTACACTGCATATAATGTAAACAATGTACATCCATGTATATTTGTTTATGTAATATAAATAATTCCATGGTCATTTTCCATTGTGTAACTATGGTGAATATTTTATTGTTATCCTTGTATACACTATCCTTCTTACTAATAACTAACGTCTCATGGATCAAGGCCTTAACCGATGAGAAAACCCTCATTAGAGAAGCCTCAATTATTAACATGATGGTCCCTCCTTAAGTAGGACACTTATAATTAATCCCACTAACTCATAAAGTTTTTAAACTTGGATAGGGGAATCCAAACATTAAATAGATCCTATTTAAGTAACCCACAAGGAATAACGAAGGGTTTTATAAGCCGAAAATCAGGGAAAAGGATATGTGAGAAGATCAATGAGAATTCACATTCAAAAGATAGATACATTCCAGCAGAGACCTAATACACAGGGGGTTTCAATGAAAAACAAGCATGGATGATGTGAACAAGACTCTCGGGTTGGGATATATTTATGGAATTTTTGCACATGGAGGAGGCGATATTTTCCTCTCCCACCTCGTAGGTTCTAGAAAAATCCTAGGAAGAGGGAAAATGGCAGTCGAGGAGGATATGAGAGGCCAACTGGCAGAAAATGGTGGGGGGACAAAAAAAAACTAACTCACAAGATCATAAAAGGGAGAATAGTAGAAAAGGAAGGAGAGTAAATGAGAGGGGGGTAAGGGCAGAATAAATAAGTACAAGCATCAACATACTATGAGAAATGACTGAGGAAAAAGGTAAAGTCATTTGAGTGAAGAAAGAGGAAATATTGTTGGAGTGAAGGAGGAGGCATGATGTTCGTGTGATCGATACATAGGGCACTATTACAAGAAATAGTCACACCTAAGGATAGTGTGGTATGCGCCACAAGGGTAGCAAGGCAAGGTGCAATCTCAGAGTTGAGTCCCCATCACGCAATGCTACATTAGAAATTATACCTTATGTGCTTCCAATTAGTCGATTGACATGGTTCCATGGTAAAAGTAGATTCATAAATGTATTCTTATTATTGCTAGGTAGTATGTGAATATATTCCATGTAATGCATAAGGCCTGTAGGTTGTCCAACTTCCTATTGGGAATGTCAGGTTTGGCTACCCTCATTACTTTCACCTTAAACCTGATATAAGTTGAAGTACTAACCACCGTGGTAACAGATCTAGATTAGGATAAGGATCGATGTTGGTTCCCACACCTACACAACTGCATGAAATTTTCCTATTAACTCTAAAATATCAATTTCTCTTTAATGTATTACCACTATTAAGGCTCATGTCTTTGTACATAAAATAAAAGGAAAAGGAGGATTTCTGACTTTTTTTCTCACTGGCCTAATATCACATCGTTATTCCACTTGTCAATGAATTGACCTCAAAACATGAAAACCATAGAAGTATTTAGTCAAATACCTTATAATCATGTCCTATTTTTTAAGATAAAAACCTTGTAATCATGTCCATGCCCTAGCCACTTCCCAGCGGGTGTGGTGTAGACACATGGAAAATTCCATGCAGTAGAGAAGTAGACTTAGACCTTGGCTTGCAGTGAAGAATTAGTGTCTATGTAGCCCTTGCGGGATTCAATAGACTAAGGGTGGAGCATAATATCTTTGGAATCCATCATCAAGTAGTGGTAGGAGGCCTCAGTTGGCCCAACACTACTTTCAATTAGTACAGTCATAAATAATTTCAACCAGTACACTATTCCAATTGGAATTTCTATCTCATAGTGGAGAAACGTATCTGGAATCCTTGGGCAAAAGAGGGTGGAGAGTGGTCTCTGTAATCCCTCAATACTGTTGGGTGGAGGAAGATTCCTTTGGAACCCCTGATCAAGAATTAAATTTATTACTATTGAAGGACGAAGGTGTGAAACATCTCTAGAATCCCTAGGAAAATGAGGGTAGAGAGTGGTCTCTAGAACCCCTGATCAAGCCTGGAATTGATTAATAATTAAGGGTGAAGGTGTGGAAAATTTATGGAATCCCTGGGAAAATGAGGGTAGAGAGTGGTCTCTAGAACCCCTCAAGACTGTTGGGTAGAGGAATATTCCTCTGGAACCCCTGATCAAGCTTGCAACTAATTAATATTGAAGGGTGGATATGTCGAACATCTTTGGAATCCCTCGACAAATGAAGGTGAAGAGTGGTCTTTGCAACCCCTCAAGACTGTTGGTTGGAGGAAAATTTCCTATGGAACCCCTAAGAAAACCTGCAACTGATTAATGTTGATGGGTGGAGGAGTGGAACACCTCTAGATTCCCTAGTACACTTGGTGGGATGACAATGGGAATCATATTTACTTTCTAGGGAGTGACATTTTCCAAAAAAATAGTACTATGGTACTCTGTCACCAGTTGGGAGGTGAATGGTGAGCCTAGTTCCTTTTTTGAGTGTTTGAATGACTAGGGTAGTTCAATCATATCGATTTTATTAATATTTATAGAGTTTCAGGTATACCCAATGAAAGCCCTAGATTCTGAGCCCACGGGTAGTTTGTCATGATTATGATAAGGTATTTTTATGTATGATTTTAGGCCAACCACCTGAATTATGCATTATTTCTTCTTGGAAGTTATGATAAGGAAGTTTTAACTTGGAAGCCACCTAATCCTTTGTCATATCAACTCAACCACATCAATTTGTTGGCTAGGATGTTAAATGGAATTACTATAGTTTTTAGTAGAACTAACTTGGGTTAATTTAAACATTGCATCGAATTAGTCTCTCATGCAAATTATCGATAATTTAGTTTTTGTACCTATGATTTAAAAAACATTTTGTGGGAAGCCTTTATGACTTTCAATTACACTATCACCTATTTTTACCACATACTCATAAGGTGTTGCAATTTTATGTCTCAAGTACTGTCACTATAGCTTAATGTACAAAATCAAATTGAACATGTTGTGAACTTCAAATCTTGTGGTTAAAGTCTCTTCCTATGTGTTGGATAAATGTTTCAAGGGTTTAATCATTGTTGCATTATTTTTGGGGTTGAATTAGCTAGTCACTTGGAAACAAAATTCATATAATTCACCTTAAGTCTGGAATAGATCCCAATACTCCTGGAATGACTTGTTAGGGAAATATTTATGCATTAAATTCACTCTTGCTGGTTTTATGTATTCCATTTTTTATGGTAACAGTGAATCACACAAGGTAAAATATCTTAAAAAGCACTGGAGCAATCTGTTGTAACCTGGAAAACTCTCTTCTTACTTTTATAATATACTTTGGGAATTTCCTATTTCTCTCTCATAATTTGTTGAAGTAACATAATTTGATGATCAAAAAATCTTAACTCTGGGGATTTGTCAAGGTTGAATGAGTTTATCGTTGATATAAAATTTTGATCAACTAAGGGGTTGTGAGACATTTTAAATCCAAGTAATATGAATGTTGGTACGAATATTTCATTTTTCGATCTAATGGATTTTGCTAAGATACATCACCACCCATGTGCAAACATCTAGAAATGTTCTCAACTATAGGTATATTACTTGGTATGATTTGGTGCCCTAAATTTGCCAACAGTTTTGAATTTTTGGATATGAGTCATTGCTTGCATTTGACATAACTAAAATTTGATGCATAATTTTATCTTGTCATTAATTTGATGTTGTTCCAGTACATAAAAATGGCAACATTTATCAGTTTAACACTCAAATCTTGTTAGTTTCAAGAAATAGTTTTCTTGTGAGTTTCAAGCATATATTTGGGCACCCTTGAATAGTTTTTTTGGGACCACTTCTTGATAATTTACTCTGGTAATGAGCGTCTCTAGTTTAAAATAGTCATGACCCTTTTTTTAAGTTGTTTTCAGCACTTAAATGCAGTTGAGTTGATTGGATAAGCACTTGTTCCATAGCTCATCTATGGTACTTGCATTAATCAACATGCATGGACAATCAATTATTATTCATACAAGGAAAATTTATTATTTGTGACAAGATTTATAAGTCTGATTCGAGCTAACAAGATACTCTTTTACAACTAATTTAGCTTGTTTGACCATAGAGATTCCCCCCTAGACCAGGATAACTTACTTTCCTTTAGTTTGAAGAATGGAGCAAGGGCACAGTGGATGTCTTGCCTGAGATTTGTCTCTAGGCTCTCTAGTTGAGATTACAACTCTCCTTCTTAGGTGAGGGTTTGATCAGTAATCAAATGAACAACGAATAGTTTGATCTTAGCATTATTACAAATTTACCAAATTATGGATATGAACCATGATATTGAGGTTTAAAAAAAAATAAGAGAGATAATTGATTGAGGGATGTTACAAGTGGTATTAGAGCCCAAGTTTCAACATTGGTCGTCGAGGTAAGAATATTAAACAAGAATATTAATTTAAAACAATCATACATGTACTAGTTATATTAACATCTATGAGACCTTGATAGGAAGTGTTGTTAATTAATAGTTGCATGCCTCAATGTCAATATCTCATTGGAAACAATAATGCAAGGAATGGATGACAAGGTGATTAAGTACAACTCTGGAAAATCCAAGCACGAGACAAGAGACAAATTTTTCAGATGGGAAAGGTCAGCAAAGCAGCATGGAGAAGGATATTCTCTCGAATGGGTGGACACCTTGAGGAGTTTCAAGGCTGAGATGAGAATTTACAAAGATGACAATGAAAAACTAGTCAAGGCCAAAGGAAGGCAAGAAAAGGTCAATGCTATTATTTTACAAAAACTTTCATATTTACAAATACAAGAACAATATGAACCAAGAATCAGTCCAAGAAATAAATAGCGGCATCGGGAAATGTAAGAAGAGAAAAATGAAGCAGATGGAATCCAAACCCGAAAGAAACACAAGTTGGGAAGTGATGATAGGATAAAAGGAGGTACTCCCATAATTAATCCTGAGTGGGGAACCGATACACATAGAAAACATTCACAATCCCCTCCTGAGAAGCATTATTATTATTAAAATAGAAATGGGGCATATTACATTCCTGAAGAGTTCAAGAAGGCCAAACCTCCTACCTTTGATGGAGATATGAGGAAGTCTAGAGATGAAAATCCCTAGTTGTTGTAAATGAGAAATTTCTTTAGGATTCAAAATTATTCTGAGAACATGAAGGTGAGGGTGGCCACATTCAGCTTGAAGAGAAAATCAGATATATGATGAGAAGACATGGAAAATGTGAAAATGATATTGGAAGAAGACTTGACTTAGGGAGAATTTGAAGAACTATTTTAGAAGAAATATCTATCTGAGAGATATTTCGGCAACAAAGCAAAAGGATTCTATGAGTTCAAAATGGGATAAATGTTGATGATGAATATGTCACCAATTTTCTAGAGGTTTTGCAATATCTGCCCTACCTGAAGGAGGAGAAGGCAATGGTCCAAAGTTTTTTCAGTCAACTACCCAGTCCTTTAAGGATCACATTGAATTTGATTAACCTCAGAAATTAGATGATTCCATCAAAAAATTGAAGCATTTCTATAAGAAATCAAGATGCATGCCAGAAACTATGGGTGGCTGGAGGCATGGGCGATTTACTCAATGAACCTATGGCATATCACGTGCGTTTGTGGAACGCTAAACAATACCCATAATTTGACTAGATATTGGAAAATATATTTAAAAATAACATTATTTAACCCCTTAGCAATATGAACCCAATACACCTTTCCAATTTAAGAAACCCATACTTTCACTAGATATTGTAGGTATCCATATTTTCATTGGAAAATTTTATACCCTTTTATGTTTTTTCATTAACTTTAAGCTCCATTTTTATACCTACTAATATAAAACACTTTACCCCCAATATGCTACGTCATGTTTTGCTCCATATATATATCCCCCAATATGAACCCACATGGTATAGTATTGCTCCCCCAGTGAAGCCCCTATGGCTGGAGACCAGAAGGAAATAGGAAGAACAAAATATATGGCATAAGAAAGGAAGGAAAATGCACACCATAGGTAAAAACGAAGGTTCAACATCAACCAAAACAAGTCGACCTCAACCAAATTTCAAACTAACTGAAAAAGGGCATATGCATCAACCCACAGGGGGATATAACATATCAGATGATAAACAACCATTTCAATGTTGGATGTGTGGAGGAATTCATTGTAAGATAAATTTCCCACAATTAAAGGTTTCCAAGCCACAAATATACAACATGCAAGAAGATCACACCATGGGAGAAGTAGCCTAGAGTTTACCCAGAATATATGACGCAATGAACAATAGACATGTTGGAAATCAAGCCTCGGTCATAGAAATGGAAGCTAAAATTTGTAATAAAATTTCCTCTATTCTAATTGACCTTGGCTCAAATTATAGCTATATTATTCCTGAATTGGTGGGCCATTTCCAATTAACCAAATAAATCCATATGGAAGAATGGTTGGTCCATCTAGCCACAGGGACAAAAATATGAGTAAGCTACTAGGTAAAATCATGTGCATTTGAACTCAATGGCATGAAAACCAAAGCAAACCATGATATACTTCTGATATACACATATAAAATGCTACTAGGAATGGATTGGTTGTATTCCCATCAAACAAAAGTAGGTTGTTACGAGAATGTTATTGACTTCCTAGATGATATAGGGGAAAGGAGAATGCTACAAAGCAAGAAGAAACCTACCTTAGAAAGAATGATCAAAACTATGCAATCTAAGCGTAGCCACATAAAAGGGTGCACCCTATTTTTTTTACACATTACTAGTAACCTATAATACTGCAGTAACATGGGAAAGGAAGATAATGAAGTGTTGGATACATACCATGTTCTACAATGATACAAGGTTGTGTTTCCTCCAGAGAACCTTGGCTTTCCCCCTCATAGGGAGGTATACTTATATATCGAGCTAATATTAAGGGAAAAATTGGAATCCAAGGCACCCTATAGGATGAGTACCCATGAACTGGTAGAGTTGAAATTGAAGTTAAAGGAGATGCTTGATAAAGACTACATAAGACCAATTGTTTCCCCATGTGGAGCACCAAAATTATTTGTAAAGAAAAAATATGGCACACTCAGGTTATCTATTCATTACAAGAAATTAAATAAAGTGACCATAAAAAATAGATACCTTGTATCATGGATTGATGCTTTATTTGATCAATTGAGAGGAGAAATAGTATTCTTTAAGATTGATCTAAGATCAGGATATCATCAAGTGAACATCAAGGAATAATACATTCATAAGACAACCCTCTGAACATGATACATGAACTACGAGTTTGTGGTGGTAACCTTCAGGATTAAAAATGCCACAGACACTTTTATTTGCCTAATGAACGAAATATCACACCCTTATCTGGAAAAATTTGTGATTGTCTTCGTTGATGACATATTGGCGTATTCATATTAATTGCGAGAAAATAGTTCTACGAGCTCTGCTTGACCTAACCCTAGGTCCCCTGTTCTCGTCGTGGGCTTCTGTGGGCTCTACCCTCGCAGTCTGCCTCCCCTAAACGCCATGGAGAAGGCATTCCCTCCTGTAGGACCCTCATTCAAGGATCAGGTCATGGGCTCCTCCCTCGCGCCCACCTCATCTTTCTTTCCGCACCTTATCTCTTCTTTAGTTGTTCCGAGGTCTGACCAAGATCTCCGTCCATGCTCTCCTAATCCTGCAAATGAAAAATTGGTCAAAAGCTCTCAGCAGGGTGCCTCTGACATTGGGGGAAAAAATAAATCGAGGGATACGGCCTGCACCCAATCTCTGTCAAAAAACCCTGACAGCCCGGGCTCGGAAGATACTGCGACTAATCAGGATAAGTTTTAATCAACAAAGGCTTGTCATCCAAAATCAGCAAAATTCCCAGAAATAATTATTTAGGAACCAGACATAGAGTTCTACAAAGAGTACATGAAATAATATGCGATTATATGTAATTTTATGGGAATCTAGCCCTCTGAAGGGGCTCTGAAAGGCTGGATACAAGCCAAATGGAATCCTAAATGAGCCATCGAACTACAATTAGGTTCGAAAGGTTTCTTCACGATTTTTTTTGCTCTTCTGGAAGATAAGGGCCGTATATTCGAAGGAGGGTTGTACTTCCTCAACGCGGCAGGGCTATACATGAGATTTTGGAAGGAGAACTTCATGCCCAAAAAAGAAGACTTCACCCGTGTTCCTGTTTGGATCTTCCTATACTCTCTCCCTACGGACTATTGGGCACCCTCAGTGCTTCAGGCCATTGGAAATGGTCTGGGAGAATACATCAAAATGTCTGAAGGCACCAGGAATGGACACTACATATCATATGCTCGCATATGTGCCTATATTGATGTCTCTGGAGCTTTACCCGAAGCCATTATACTGAATTTCAGGGATGAAACATGGACCCAGGCGGTTGAATACGAGCACATTCCATTTAGATGTCACAAATTCCACGAGCACGGTCACCTCTTTAGAGACTGCCCTCAAAATAAACTACCCCAGCAAGAAAGGCCCACAGGAGTTAGGGATGAACAGGGTTTCACCAAAGTAACACACAAAAATAGGCAAGGAAGAGGAAACAATGGAGGACGGGAAACCCCAAGGCAAGCAACACAAAATAGGTATAAAATAGTCTCACAAACCACAGAGGAAAAGGGTCAGACAAGTAACCTCACAAAATAGATCCAGGAATAGCACAAGGAAATGGACACTGAAATGGAGAACAACAACAACCCTTCATCAGCAGCCCAAGCATCACAGGAAGAAACAGAAATGGATTACACTCAGGATCTCCCCACCTCAGAGGAAAAAGCTATTGAAGACATTCTAATGGGAATGGATCTTCAAATGCTTTCAAAAGAATGTAACTCTAAAGGATTTGAAAATATACCAGAAGACCATCTAAAGCGAATAGAATAGGCATACTCTCTGCAACAGAATTTTCAAAATCAAAGAGAGCACCAGAACATAGGAGGAAAAAATCAAACTAGGGGCATCAAAATGAATCTCAAAGCCAATCACCATATTACAAAGGGACCACCCAAAAGAAGAGGTAGGAAAACAACTATACAAAACCTCCAAGAGCTAGGACTCAGCTTAGTCAATGCAGGCAAGGTAAAGGTTCTTTCTTTCCCTCCCAACTTGTTATTATGAATTTCACTTCTTGGAATATCAGGGGACTCAATATCCCTTCAAAAAAAATGATTCTCAAATCCAAAATAATCTCGGGAAAAATAGACACTCTAATGTTACAAGAAACAAAAAGCGACCTGTCAGAAATGATGAACATTCAGCAAGCCTACTTCAAAAAGTAGTACAATCACGTAACCATAGCTGCAACGGGCACAGCAGGGGGCATTGCCACTTTCTAGAAAGATTCACGGTTTCACTTAATTGATTCCTTTGCTTCCAAGCAAGCCCTCACCACAATTCTCCAAATCATTGGCACCAAAGATAAAATATGCATCACTAATGTCTATGGTCCTCACACAATCAGAGAGCATTTAGCCTGGCTCAACCAAGTTGAAAATTTTCTTCGGCCTTTAGATTTCAAGCTCCAGATCTTGGCGGGAGATTTTAACATGATCCTAAATCTAGATGAAAAAAGGGGTGGAATTAGACGTCTTGATTCAGACTCTCAGGTGTTCCAAAGCATGATTGATAACCTTAACTTCATTGACATCCCCACCAAAAATGGTATCCACACTTGGAACAACAGAAGAGGGGGAACGCGTCAGGTAGCATCCAGACTGGACCATTTCCTCCTATTTGAAGATATTTTCCTCTCCTCCTTGGAAACAGAGGTTGTTATTGCTCCGTAGGTTGGATCTGATCATTGGCCGATTGTCCTAACCTTCCAGATCTCTAAGCGCCCAAAAAACGCTCCCTTCAGATTTGAAGCCTTTTGGCTTTCCCATCCAGAATTCCAAGAAAAAATCAAAGAGTGGTGGACCATATATTTTCCTCCTCAAGGAAGCAAAATGAATGGTTTCCACCAAAACCTTAAATTGGTCAAGCAAAAACTAAAAAATGGAATCAAGAAAACTTTGGAGATATCACTACGGAAAAAAAGCTCATAGAGTCAAAGTTAAAAGCATTACAACAAACAATCATACAAAATGGGACTGCAGAGGAAACCAAACAAATAGAAATGAAGCTTCAGAAAGAATTGGAGGCTCAGGCTACTCAGGAAGAGATCCTCTGGCGACAGAAATCAAGGATCCAATGGCTCAAGGAGGGAGAAAGAAACACTTCCTTCTTCCATAAATCCATGATTCAGCACAGGAAACATAACAAGATCCTCAGTCTGAGAAACAACCAAGTACAGATGTTTGAAACTCATCAACAGATCGAGGAAGAACTTCATCAGTACTTCACAAGCATCCTCACTGAAAGTAACCCGAACAATGAAGAGCAGATAAGGAAAATCACCAGTCACATCCCAACCATTCTAACCAGGGATCCTAATCAAATTCTATTAAAAAAGATAACCATGGAGGAATTGGAAGAAGCGGTTCAGTCAATGCCAAATGGTAAAGCCCCTGGGCCTGATGGATTCACCATCAACTTCTACAAAGCCTGCTGGAATACCATAAAGGATTCGGTTTATGATCTGGTGGAGGAATCTAGAATGAAAAAATCCATTTTTCCCTCTCTCAGTGCAACTTTCCTGGCTCTCATACCTAAATCAGACAAAGCTGACTCTTCAGAGCAATTTAGGCCCATTGCTCTTTGTAATGTCATCTAAAAAATTATTTCAAAAGTGTTGGCCAATCGCATGAAGCCTCTTTTGCCTCTCCTTATCTTGGCACACCAAACATGTTATGTAGAATGTCGGAAAATCATGGATAGCATCATTCTCTCTCAGGAAATTATCCACACACTAAAAGATCAAGGAAAACCAGATATGCTTATCCAACTGGATATGTCAAAATCTTTTGATAAGATCAATTGGAGGTATATCAGACTCATGCTCGAAGCTTTTGGTTTCAACACAGATATCATTAAATTGATAATGGCCCTTATTTTTGGAGCTTTCTTTTCTATCCTCCTAAATGGATCCCCCACCTCTATCATCAATCCCTCGAGAGGCATCCACTAGGGGGATCCCCTTTCTCCCTTCCTCTTTATCATTCTAGCAGAAGGGCTGGGTAGAGCCCTTTTTGCTGCTTCCTCCAGTGGCCTCATCTCAGGCCTTCAACTCTACCCTCAGTTCCCACCCTCAACTCACCAGCAGTTTGTCGACGATACACTCCTAATGGGCTGCCCTTCGGTTAAAGAAGCCCTTGCTTTCAAAAATATCCTAGAATATTTCTCTCTAGCCTCGGGATTGGATGTCAACCAAACCAAATCCAAAATCTTCTTCCTCAATACCCCTGCTGCCATTCAAACTCATATCGCTTGCATTCTAGGCTACCAGAAAAGCTTCTTCCCCTCAAAATATCTAGGAATTCCCCTCACTGAAAAAACTCTGGCATGTTCGAACTGGGAACCTCTCATCTCAAAGCTCAAGAAGAAAATCTCCAGTTGGACATTCAGAGCCCTCAATTTGGTGGGCAGATTAATCTTGCTCTGATCAGTCCTTCAAGCTATGCCCCTTTACCTCTTTTCGGCCTTGGCGGCTCCCCACTCTATTTCAAGCCAGATCAGAACTATTCAAAGGTATTTCCTCTGGAGAGGAAAAGCCCTCAAGGGTAAAGGGGCTCTGGTTTCCTGGGATAAAGTGTGCACTCCCTTATTTGAAGGTGGGCTCAGTCTCAAAGATCCAGATATCTTCGGGAAGGCCATGGGGGCTAAAATGTGGTGGCGTTGGATTTGCAACCCTTCCACCAATTGGGCAATGCTTTGGAAAGCCAAATATGCTCCCACTACCCCTTGGGCCTCCCTCATCACGCTCTCAGGCAACCTTAAAGGTTCTCCCATGTGGAATAAATCTTGGGAAAACAGAATGTTGATTCAGGAATACAGCTTCTGGGAGATAGGCAACGGTCAGCAAGCTCTTTTTTGGGAGGATGCTTGGGAGTAAAGCCCCAAACTAGACAAAGAGATTTACAAGCCAGCAAAATAATATTTGGAAGAGAAAAACAAAATAAAAGTAAAATATTACTGGAAGCCTACTGGAAATTCAAAATGGATGGACTGGGAGAATCTCCAAGACTCTCTTCCTACTCACCTCCATCATTCCATAAACTCTCTTGTTAAGGAGGTCCACAAAAGGAAAATTAAAAAAGAAGATGGTCTAGATATCCTTCGTTGGGGTTCCAACCCTGCAGGGAATTTTAACATTAAAGAAGCATACAACATCCTGCAAAATCCCACCTCTACTCAAGGGGACAGTAGATGGAAAAAATTATGGAGTAGGAAGCACTGGCCGAAAATCACTCTCTTTCTCTGGCTCATTACGCACAGGAAAATTCTGACGTGGGGAAACCTCCAAAAAAAAGGTTTCAAAGGCCCATCAGTTTGCATTTTATTCCTCTCTGACTCTGAAATGATCAACCACCTCCTCAACACCTGCCCCTTTGCTTCCAATATCTAGTCTTGGCTCCTGCTGGTTTTCAAAACCTCCAATCGTTCTGTGGATTCCATTCATAGCACCCTGGAAAACTAGAGCCCTGCCTTCTCAAGCCATCCACTTATCAATCTTGCTTGGAACCTTCTCCCGAGAATCATCTGTTGGGCTCTCTAGAAAGAGCGAAATTCAAGCATTTTCAAAAACCACTTGTCCAAAGAAGAACATGTTCTTACCAATATCAAGGCCACCCTGAGAGAATTAGCCTCCATTTCCAATATCCCTGATTCCTTGCACCTTCCCTCTTCAGATGACCACCGCATCCTCTCTCTTCTCAATCTTCCCACCCCCCTCTTTGATTCCTCTTCCCGACCTGACTCTATCAATCCTGATCCCCTGACTCTTTGGCAACCCCCTGATCAACCCTTTTTCAAGCTCAATTATGTTGGGGTGTCTAAAAAAACCCTGGAAGGGCTGGCTTTGGCGGTGTTTTTTACAATTCTCAGGGTTCCATCCTATGGATATACTATGGAAACCTGGGGCACAGTACCAACAATGTGGCAGAGCTTCTGGCGACGGCTAAGGGTCTGGTCATTGCCAAGCAGAACCACTATTGGCCCCTTCAAGTCGAAGGAGACTCTAACGTCGCTACCGAAGCTTGCAGAAAACTTCAGAATGGCAGAAGTGTAGCCAAGGTCTCCAACAGTTGGCGCCTCAACCATATACTCCTTCACCTCAAAGCCAGCATCATGGAAGCCAGAGGGCTCATGTTCCATGTTGTCAAAAGAAAGGCCAATCAGTGGGTAACCACCCAGGCGCGTCTAGTCTCCCACGGATGGAATGATTTTGGCTCACCTGATATGAAGAAGGATTGTACGATAATCAATCAAAATGATCTGCACAGGGCAGGAGTCATGTCGCAGCAGCCCAAACCCCCAATTCATCATGATTCTGTGCTTAATTGATGCCCTTCTGATTGCTCCGAGCGAGAGCATGTCCTTGATCTTCTCACCCGGGCATATTCCCATGCTATGTCTTTACTCTCTGCATGACACTGTGATTAATGCTTGGATGCGTCACAAGAGCTCTCCCGTAGCCAGCCAGCCTGATCTCAAGCCTTTAAATTCTCTTATCCCGACTTTATTTCCTCACTTCGCTCTTTGGCTCAATTTCCCTTCTAATAAATTTATTTTCGGCCTTCTTTTTCCTGGCTTTGCTCTCCCTCAAGCCTTCTGCTCCCCTGGACCGCTCTCTCCTGCAAGCCCTCTTCCTTTCGCAGCCTCAATCTCTTTCCATGGCCCCCTGTCATAGGAACCCCATTCCTCCCATCCAACTCAGCCATTCCTCCCAGTGTGAGAACCCTGTTGAGAAAAATACTGAGAGGGGGGGGGGGGGTGAATCAGTATTTAGATTTGACTGAAAAATTATGCATTTAGTTTTTTTTTTTTTACTTAGATTATTGCATCATTCATTCATCAGAATTTTAGTAAGCATTAAGCATGTGCAGTAATAATAGAATAAGCCATTAAACATAAACAACACACATGAACACCAGTATTTAAGGTGGAAACCCAATTCGGGAGAAAACCATCGCTGTTGTCGTCTCTGTCTTCAATATTTATTATAAAGAAAACTTCTTACAATGTTTGTGCTGGTGCAGAATTATACCAGCACGCAGGCACCCACCTGGAGAAGGCTACAACCTTCTCTCGTTCTCCAATCACTACTAGAAGGGAGCTCCAACCCCCTGATTTTGACACCAGCTTGTACTGGCAGAAAGCTTCCACTTTCATGCAGAAGACTTCAACCCTCAGATCCACCAAATTTCTTCAATTTTCTTCATCAGACTTGTGTCAGGTCTTCATGATTTCTTTGCAGATCTTCCTGGAGATTCATCATTTCTAGATCTAGAGATCTTGAACCTTTATCAACTCCATAGGTGCATCATAGATTCAGCATTATCAGACAACAGAGTTCAATCATGTAGATATCTCTTAAAGAGATTTATTCATTGACCATCCCTCCGCATACACACATTGTACTATATCCTCTTCTCCTTATATAGTTTTTGCCTTTATTAATACCATGAGTCTATTAATAACATGAGCTTTATTAATACCATGAGTCAAAACCATTCAACCGCTGATGGTATTTCTGGACGGGGTCAAATAGATAATCCAGTGGGGTCTACCCAAGCCCCAAAAAACTTCTCAGTGTTCTATTTCCTTGGTCTGGAAATTAGATAATTAATATACGGCTTTTTAATATCTCAATCTGAGATTGAGATATTAATCCAAATTTCTCCTTTAGAAATGACCTCCCTAAGGCATACAAAGATGCTCTCTTATTAACAACCCCACAGAGAACCAGTCTCGTAGCACACTTCATAGTCCTTCATGTTTCAACCTCAAGTTTATTCGTTTCATCAACTTTTGGAATAACATTCAAAGTGATGGCCCAATCGCTTTTCGTCATAAATTATATTTAATTTTAAACAAACCTTGGTTAAACCCGCAAACATTAATTTGAACAATCCCAATCAATATAATTTAATCTAGGCCCACTTGTATAATTAACGACCCAATCACATACTCGCATCGTACCGTGGTTATCCATCGTGCACCTTCCTCATACGGCCACCGTCTGATGGCTCCCCTCCAGATCAACGGCGCACAAAAATATCGCGCGGCTTCCTTGGTCAGAAATTAACGCGCAATGGCGCACAGTGATGGTGGTTTTGCAGATCCGTTCAGGGACGCATGTCGCTTGCTCTATGGAATCGCTCTCCCCTCCTGAAATACTGCTCACTGTGCAAAGGTGGTGCGATAAAAACCAGAAATCGTGTTTACTGTTCGTCCTTCATGGTTCTGCCCCTTCGCTCAAGGTCACATCAATCCTTTGGTTCATCAATGTTTCAATATGACTCCTTTGCATACTATAACGCGCTTCTTCATCAGGTTATACATGCCCCATTGTTCACTGTATCGTGGCCTTAGCAACCCGATATCTTATACAGATTCGCAAATCTACTCCTTCCACAGAGCTTATGATATTTTCAGACCATGAGTAATGCTTTCACAATTCAAGCAATCTACACGTGCATAATCCCATCTGTCAGTAACACTGGGACTCAAATATCCTTTCTATTGAATTCAATCAAGAATATACATATAATTCTCAGAGAGTTTAGAAGCAATCCCTCATCATGATATACAAATGTAACTAAGAACTTCACTTGTTCTTCTCAATTTGCAAGATTTTCTATTCCTCTGTCTCTGGACAACTCTGCTTCAATTCATTGCTTGTGTCTGCTCCTTGACTAATACTGCTCTCTGTAAATGCACTCTTCCTTTGTTCTTCTCTGCTACTTTGATTTTCTCTTTTCCTAGTTACTGTTTCAAATGCTCCTTCTTTGCCACTTCTTTTGCCATCAATGAAAATATTTCCAACAATCTCCCCCTTTGGCATTGATGGCAATACTCTTCCTCTGATTGTCTTATAGAAGCCCCTTTTTGCTTTTCCTCCCCCTTTGCCATCAATGGCAAAGAGCTGATCAAGATCCTTTGAACCGATAATACCATGCTCCCACTGAGATCATGCTGTATCTTAATCAAGATAAAAAATTCTTAAGCATGAGATTAGACTACAACAAATAATTAGAATTCCAACAATGCATTCTTTCCACATGACCAATGCTCCCTCTTAACCTATGCATTCAAAGATACTCATCAGCACCGCAGCTGTGCTGAAGAATGCTGACCCAAAAGGAATTTGTCTGCAAATACCCATACGCGGTTGTCCTGCAGAAAATCCGCATCTTCTGTATTTAAGTAGATCTGATCTTTTGCATGGCAGAGACTACTCCCAGCCTTTTTCTGAGATATTCGAACGCTTCCCTGGGTAAAGGTTTGGTAAATATATCAGCAACTTGTTCTTTGGAGGGAACATACTCCAACTTCACCTTTTGTTCAAGCACTTGTTCTCGTAAGAAGTGATACTTGATGGGAATGTGCTTGGTCTTGGAATGCATAACAAGATTCTTTGAAATACTGATGGCACTTGTATTATCACACATAATGGAGATAGGAGGTGAACATTTGATTTGAATGTCTTGTAAGGTTTGCATCATCCAAAGAAGTTGAGTGCAACATGATATGACAGCCACATATTCTGCTTCTGCTGTAGATAAGGCAATAGAGCTTTGCTTCTTGCTGAACCAAGATACTAACCGGGACCCCATATAGAATGCACCACCACTAGTGCTTTTCTGATCATCAACATTTCCAGCCCAATCTGCATCAGTGTAAGCATGAAGAGTAAGATTAGCATTCTTTGGATACCATAGTCCAAAGTCTTGAGTTCCTTGTAGATATTTGAATATTCTTTTCATAGCCTGAAGGTGAGACTCTTTTGGATTAGCTTGGAATCGTCCAACAATCCCAATTGCATGCATAATTTCTGGTCTTGTCCCAGTGAGATAAAGTAGACTTCCTATCATAGATCTGTATTCTGGTTGATTCACCGTGGGGGAATCATCATTAGAACTGAGATTACATCTGGTTATCATTGGTGTACTTACAGGTTTGCAATCTTCCATGCCAGACTTCTTCAAGATTTGCTTAAGATATTTTTCTTGTGATAAGAATATGTCATCTATTGTTTGTTGCACTTGCAAGCCAAGAAAGAATGTTAGTTCCCCAAGTAAATACATTTCAAATTCTTGCTGCATATCAGAAGCAAATTTCTAACTCATAGACTCTTCATTACTTCCAAAAATGATATCATCAAGATATACAACCACAATCAGTAGTTTATCATTTTCAGTTTTTATGTATAAGTTGTTGTCAGCAGACCCCTTAGAAAATCCTTGTTGATGAAGATATTTGTCAAGACGATAGTACCATGCCCTTGGAGCTTGTTTGAGACCATATAGAGCCTTTTTAAGTCTACAAACAAAATTTTCATCATTTCCCAAAATGAATCCTTTAGGTTGTTCTATATAAACTTCTTCTTCTAGATCACCATTGAGCAAAGAAGATTTAACATCCATTTGATAAACTTTGATTTGTTGGAAGCTTGAAAAAGAAAGAAACATTCTTATGGCTTCAATTCTAGCTACATGGGCAAAAGTTTCTTCAAATTCTATACCTTCTTATTGATCATACCCCTTGCAAACAAGTCTAGCTTTATTTCTTATAACATCCCCATTCTCATTTAACTTATTTTTGAATATCCATTTAGTTCCAATGACATTTTTGTCACGAGGTCTTGGTACTAATTCCCAAGTGTGATTATTTTCAATTTGATCAAGTTCTTCATTCATGGCTTGAATCCAACATTCATCTTTGCTGGCTTGATTGAAATTTTGTGGTTCAATAGTGGATAGAAATGCCAGGTAACTAGAAGATCTCACAAGAGTCCTTCTTGTTTGTACACCTGCTCCCTTTTCTCCCAAAATTTGAGATTCTGGATGATTCTTTTGAACATATTTGGATGGAGAATTTTTAGATAAATCATCTTCGGGTTCTTCATTGGGTTCACTATCTATATCATTCCTATTTGATGTAGAAGGATATATGTCATCATCGTCTTCATCTGTTGTTTGTTTTTCTTCTTTTGGAGTTGCAGGAGACTCATCAATAACAACATCTATACATTCAACAATCTTCCGAAGTCTTTTATTGTAACATTTATATGCCCTACTCCTAGAGGAGTAGCCAAGAAATATTCCTTCATCTTCTCTGGGTTCAAACTTGCCAAGTTTTTCATCATTATTTTTGATATGCATTTGCTCCCAAAAACTCTAAAGTGCTTTACAGTGGGAGGATTGCCATACCATAGTTCATATGGAGTTTTATCACTGTTTACATGAACATGTGCCTTGTTAAGAATATTTACCGCTGTATGTGCTGCTTCTCCCCAAAATGTGTCAGGTGTTCCGGAATCATCAAGCATATCTCTAGCCATCTGTTGAACTATTCTATTCATTCTTTCTGCTACACCATTTTGTTGTGGAGTGCCAACTACAGAAAACTGTCTTTTTATGCCATGTTGTTCAAAAATTCAAGGAATTCATCTGATGTATATTCTCCTCCTCGATCAGATCTAAGACACTTGATTTTTAGATCTAATTCATTTTCAACCAGTGCTTTGAAGATCTAAAATTTCTCAAATGCTTCATCTTTGTGTTTAATCAACCCAATCAACACATTCTAGAGAAATCATCAATAAATAAGATATAGTATTGTTCACCACGTGGTGAATTTTTCTTCACAGGTCCACATATGTCAGTATGAATGAGTTCAAGAGGCTTACTTGATGAACCTTCCTTGGAATTAAATTTCACTCTGGTTTTCTTACCGAATTGGCAAGATTTGCATATGATACTTTCAGGTGGTGTAATATTGGGAAGATCACGAACAACATTAAGTCTGCTTGATTTGTTTATTTGAGAGAAGCTCAAATGGCCCAACCTTCTATGCCATAGCCAGTTTTCTGAAGATTTACTCATGTAACATTGTTCTTTGCAGTTCTTTAATACATACATATTGATTGGAGTTCTGTTTCCTTTTATAATTGTTTTACCTATATCAAGATCACGTACCACACATTCTTTTGAACTAAAGACAACTTCAGTTTCTTGATCACACATTTGACTTACACTTAACAGGTTATGCTTTAATCCATCCACATACATGACATTATTAGCTTTCACCTTTTCTTTTAGAAAAACAGATCCTTTTCCCTTAATGACAGCATGAGTATCATTTCCAAATGTAACATTCTTTTCCTTTTCTAGAGCACTATATGCAAGAAGTTTGTTTTTGTCACCTGTCATGTGTTTTGAGCATCCACTATCAATGTACCATTTATTTTATTCTCCTTCTGGAAATAAAGCTATGCCACAATTTTCAACCTGTAATTCCTTCTTTTTCCATACTTTGGAGCTTGAAGGAAGATGCTCTTTTGGCTGGACTTTGCTTCTGCATTCAGATTCTTCATGGCCAAAGTTATTGAAATAAGCACATTCAACTTCATTTTGAAGAGGAGAAAAGTTTTTTATGTATTCTTCTTTGTTCCAATATCAATCCTTTTCTTTCTTGCTTCTCTTGTCATGATGGTTTTATATGCAACACATTGAACAGCTTTATGACCAAAATTGTGACATGAAAAACATTGTCCCTTGAAGAAGAAATTTCTGCAATCATGAAACCTTCTACTTGAATTTACCTGTTGATTGGTGTTTCTTTGAAAGGTACTCCTGTTAGTGTTCTTTGAATTGAGATGGTCATGCTTTATCTATAAAGGTTCTTTATTCCCTTGCTGAGGGGCAGAATGTTGTGTATTGGCTGTAGCTGCTTTTAGATGATTTGGTGCTGAAGCCTGAGAAGATTCTCCGATATATCCAAGACCTGTCTTTAGAAGAGGAGAATGTTGTATCTTGATAATCTCATTTAAGGTTTCAGATCGTTTAGCAAATCTAAGATTCAAAGTCTTTACTTTCTCAATTTCTTTTCTTAGACTTACTATTTCACATTCTAATTTCTCATTATGTTTCTCCTTTTCTTGAAGCTGGTTTTTCAGAGTCTCTATGGTTATTTTACTTTCTTATAAGCATATTTTGAGTTGATTGATTTCATCAAGAAAATCATTGTCCTCTAAAGCATCCATAAAAGTTTCCTTTTCTTCTCTAGACTCTGTTTCAAATGCCATGAGGAGTCTAAGATCTTGTTCACATTCTTCCTCGCTATCTGATAACCCATCACTGTCTTCATGAGTATAGTAACTTTTTCTAGTGCTAAACCGATTCTTCTTCCTTCTTGATACTTCCTTTCCTTTTTCATGTGTTTCTTTGTGAGGACACTTAGCAGCATAATGACCAACTCTTCCACAAGCAAAACATTTGAAAGGAAGCTTACCTTTGAACCGTCCTGTACCAAGTTGGAGTTTCTTTACAAAATTTACCTCATCTTCTTCTGAGATATACCCTGATCCTTCTGTCTCTTGTACTTATTTCCCTTTTGTAGAAGCTCTAAAGACGGCTTCTTTGACTTCAGATGGTCCTCCTATTCTCATTTCATATGCAGTTAGTATGCCATGAAGTTGCACCACAGTAAGATTTTGAAGATCCTCCTTTTCTTCAAGAGCAGAAACTTTTGACTCAAATTTTGTCGTTAGTGATCTTAAAAATTTCTCAACCAAAGTAGATTCGGCTATTGTTTCTCCTAGATTTCTCATACAATTTACAATATCATTAAGTCATAAAAAGAAATTAGCAATTCTTTCCTCATTATGCATTTTTAGGTTCTCATATTGAATTCTGAGAGTTTGGAGTTTAGCACTTTTTACCGTTGCATCACCTTCATAGCTTAGAATGATTTTGTCCCATATTGCCTTTGTTGTATTCAGCTACATGACTTTAACAAATTTTGATTCAGTTAGACTTCCCAATAGAGCATTAACCGCCTTTGAATTTGTTTCATAATTCTTTCTTTCCGTTGGATCTGTTGGTACTACGGCTGGATATTGATATCCTACTTCAACAATAGCCCATACGTCTGCACCCAGAGACTGAATATAGGATCTCATCCTTTTTTTCCAGAAGATTAAATTGTTTATGTTGAAGAGTAGAGGCCTGATAGATGCTATTCCATCTTGATTGCTCATCTTGATTGATCTTCCTTCTAGCGGCTAAGATTTTCAGAAGGACGTGCTTTGATACCAATTGTTGAGAAAAATACTGAGAGGGGGGGGGGGGTGAATCAGTATTTAGATTTGACTGAAAAATTATGCATTTAGTTTTTTTTTTTTACTTAGATTATTGCATCATTAATTCATCAGAATTTTAGTAAGCATTAAGCATGTGCAGTAATAACAGAATAAACCATTACACATAAGCAACACACATGAACACCAGTATTTAAGGTGGAAACCCAATTCGGGAGAAAACCACCGTTGTTATCGTCTCTGTCTTCAATATTTATTATAAAGAAAACTTCTTACAATGTTTGTGCTGGTGCAGACTTATACCAGCACGCAGGCACAAACCTGCAAAAGGCTACAACCTTCTCTCGTTCTCCAGTCACTACTGGAAGGGAGTTCCAACCCCCTGATTTTGACACCAGCTTGTACTGGCAGAAAGCTTCCACTTTCATGCAGAAGACTTCAACCCTCAGATCCACCAAATTTCTTCAATTTTCTTCATCAAACTTGTGTCAGGTCTTCATGATTTCTTTGCAGATCTTCCTAGAGATTCATCATTTCTAGATCTAGAGATCTTGAACCTTTATCAACTCCATAGGTGCATCATAGATTTAGCATTATTAGACAACAGAGTTCAATCATGCATATATCTCTTAAAGAGATTTATTCATTTACCATCCCTTCGCATACACACGTCGTACTATATCCTCTTCTCCTTATATATTTTTTTCCTTTATTAATACCATGAGTCTATTAATACCATGAGCTTTATTAATACCATGAGTCGAAACCATTCAACTACTGATGGTATTCCTGGATGGGATCAAATAGATAATCCAGTGGTTTCTACCCGAGCCCCAAACAACTTCTCATTGTTCTATTTCCTTTGTCTGGCAATTAGATAATTAATCTACGGCTTTTTAATATCTCAATCTGAGATTGAGATATTAATCCAAATTTCTCCTTTAGAAATGACCTCCCTAAGGCATAAAAAGATGCTCTCTTATTAACAACCCCACAGAGAACCAGTCTCGTAGCACACTTCATAGTCCTTCATGTGTCGACCCCAGGTTTATTCGTTTCATCAACTTTTGGAATAACATTCAAAGTGATGGCCCAATCGATTTTCGTCATAAATTATATTTAATTTTAAACAAACCTTGGTTAAACCCGCAAACATTAATTTGAACAATCTCAATCAATATAATTTAATCAGGGCCCACTTGTATAATTAATGACCCAATCACATACTCGCATCGTACTGTGGTTATCCATCGTGCACCTTCCTCATACGGCCACCATCCGATATCTCCCCTCCAGATCAACGGCGCACAAAAATATCGCGCGGCTTCCTTGGTTGGACATTAATGCACGATGGTGCACAGTGATGGTGTTTTTGCAGATTCGTTCAGGGACGCGTGTCGCTCGCTCTATGGAATCGCTCCCCCCTCCTCAAATACTTCTCACCGTGCAAAGGTGGTGCGATAAAAACCAGAAACCGTGTTTACTGTTCGTCCTTCGTGGTTCCGCCCCTTCGCTCAAGGTTCTGTCAATCCTTTGGTTCATCAATGTTTCAATACGACTCCTCCGCATACTATAACGTGCTGCTTCATCAGGTTATACATTCCCCATTGTTCACTGTATCGTGGCCTTAGCAACTCGATATCTTATACAGATTCACAAATCTACTCCTTCCACAGAGCTTATGATATTTTCAGACCATGAGTAATGCTTTCACAATTCAAGCAGTCTACACGTGCATAATCCCATCTGTCAGTAACACGGGGACTCAAATATCCTTTCTACTGAATTCAATCAAGAATATACATATAATTCTCATAGATTTTAGAAGCAATCCCTCATCATGATATACAAATGTAACTAAGAACTTCACTTATTCTTCTCAATTTTCCAGATTTTCTATTCCTCTGTCTCTGGACAACTCTGCTTCAATTCATTGCTTGTCTCTGCTCCTTGACTGATACTGCTCTCTGTAAATGCACTCTTCCTTTGTTCTTCTCTGCTACTTTGATTTTCTCTTTTCCTAGTTACTGTTTCAGATGCTCCTTCTTTTCCACTTCTTTTTCCATCAATGAAAATATTTCCAACAACCTTCCCGCCACCCTGTTACTCAAGCAGAAATCTAGGTTCACAATACTGCTCACTTCTTTAGAGACAACACTCTGGCCCCAACAAGGGAATTCAGGCAGAATTGGAGAATGCTGCGATGGCTCGGCGTCGGGCCACCCTGACAGAGACGGTGTACCTCGAATTCCAGTGGATTCCGGACCCTTGCTTGACAAGAAGCCAGGAGAACTTGTACACGCGTGCCATTGATCTTCACTGGCATACTAAAACTCTCCTCTCTATGGCTCTCCAGGAGCAAAGCAGAATTAGCAAGCAGATCGATAAGAAGATTCAGACCCTCTCGGACAAGTTCGAGACGTATGTTAAAATGGTTCACCATTTAATATTTGTTGACAGTTCTTCACCTCATTATGAATTGTTGAAGCAGCATTCGGGGCTTCAACAGAGAGTTGGGGATCCTAACCTCTGAGTTAAAGTCGATACTTCTTCAAAGGGCTCTCCTCTAGCTGCGGGACCCTCTCACTGCCTCCGTTTTGACCTTGAGGAAGCGACTCCTGAACGCCTGATCAACATAGATGATTTCTTCTACGACGAAGACCCGATGCTTTAACTTGTTGGTTTTTCTCTTTCCTTGCCTGCTTTTTAGGTTTTTTGTAGCGCTGAGCCTGTGCACTCTCTGTCTTCTTTTAGTTTTGTTTCAGAACTCCCCTCTTATTCCCCCTCCCCCCTATATCAAGTTCACTGAGAAAAGTTTTTTTTATGCGCTCTTTGAGAGCCATGGATGTAAGCCAAGATGTCTCTTTTTGTAACATACGACTTTTTGATTAATGTGAATAGATACGCATAATTTAGAAAAAAAAAGACATATCGGCGTATTCAAAAAACAAGGACAAGCATGAAGAACATTTAGAAACATTACAACAATTATTAAGGGAACATAAGCTCTATGAAAATTTTATAAAATGTGAGTTCTTCCAATCCCAGATCCATTACTTCAGACACATAGTCTCCAAGGAAGGGATAGCAGTGGATCCAGAAAATATCAAAGCCATAGTAGAGTGGCCAGTACTTAGGAATCTAACATAAGTAAGATCATTCATTGGATTGGTTGGTTACTATTGGGGTTCCTATGTTTTGGCAAATTTGTCAATACCAAAAGATAATACAACATCAAACCACTTTAGGATCTCAGGATCTAGCCCTCCTGGGTCCAGAGAGGGATCTCTCTATAAATAGAAATAAGGATATATCTTTGAAGCTCAAAATGAGATGTTAGGCTAAGTATGAAGCACAAGGGGTTTTAATTGATTTGGTTGGTTGTTGAGTTGGTCGTGAGATCATCAACTGAGAAGGTAATGGGAGGAAAGGAGAAAAATAGTAGGATGTTTCGGAAAAAAAGGATAGGTTAAGAATGTGCCATCCATTGGGCTATGGAGTCATGAAAGGAGATTACTTGCAAACAACTAGCCAAGGCTTTCAGAGGGCAAGTCATATATACTAAGGGATATTTTAGATAGATGGTGGAATGGAACATTAAGAGTGAAGGTGAAAGAAGGAAAGAAACCCAATTTTTGTCTATAGATCAGGTCAGAGGTCATTTAACTCCAGACCTGCTTGGACATACTCAAAGGCAGCTTTCAATGAAGTCACAAAGGGGGCAACTTATAGATCAGACCAGAGGTCATTTAACTCCAGGTCTGCTTTAGCATGCTCCAAGGGAAAAGAAGAGATAAGATTTGACACAAGGCTAGATTCTATAGATCGGAGAAGGACTTTTAACCTTCCCTGCTTTGACACCAGCTAGAACATCCAAGCAACAAACCTGAATTCATACATCAGCTAGCAGCGAATAACAACTGCTACACTAGTTAAATTACAAGCATTTGCTCTTATATTCACAATTAGCGGAAAAAATTGAAGGTAGGGAGAGCAGAAACATAGGGTACCATGCGAGGGTAAATCCTATGCCAGATTTCTGATGCGTACTAGAAGAAAATGAACAGCATGAAAAAATGTAATAAAACAGTGTAAGAGAAAACATCACCCGTAGTAATAGACTAGGATCCTGTGAAATTTGCTTGATTAATTGATGAAAAACCAGTCACATACACTGAGCTCAATGGCTAATTACAGTCCCAAATTTCTCCTCCCAGCCTACTACATTACAAACTAATCTGCTACCCTCCCCCAAAACTGTTCTAACAGCTAAGAAAATCCCCCTAGCAGCAATAACAACAACCCGAACAATATGTTCTTGGGGATTCTTATAGGAGAATGAATAATAGCAGGAGTAGATGTTCATTTAATTTGATTCATTAAGATAGAGTGTAGGAAGTGTTCGAGCCCACTCTGCTTAATGGTTCTGCAGTGTTGTACTCTGTAGTTTGGTTCAGAGGTATTTGCCAGGTCGATATTGACCTCGGATGTGTTCTTGAAGTCCTTTCAAGCTGTTTGGAACTCTGCGCTGCCTTCGGGGATAAGTGACTTGGATATAAGGTCTGCGGGTCTCCATAATCCATAACTACTGGTTCTGAAAGTCTTTTAAGAAGCTTCTGTAGTGTAATTAACTGTTTCTGGGCTCGAGGAGGCATGGAGACTTCTGAAGGAAGTTTTCCTTCTGGAGAAAAAAGTTCTGCTGACGCTGGAAGCACTGATAGGAATTGACAGTGTGCTTCGTATTCTATCCGCATATTATCCTTTGATCACAGGATTAAGCGTTAAGTATTCAATTACTGTCTTAAATCCCTCAAATCCGTCTCTGTTGCTTCACTTGGCCGCTATAATGGCCTCTCTGTGATCCCTGCGCAATAGAATAAGCCTGTCATAAAATCTAGGGTGGTGGTGAAGGAATGATTTGAAGGCCTCGGGGAATGTGGTGCAACTATGGAAATTAGTGGAAACTATGAAAGAACGGCAGAAGATATAAAATTGGTGTTAAAACCCAAAGCACTAAGGTTTCGGGCGATACACAAAGTAACGTGAGAAATGAATGAAATGGAGACCATGATGTGGGACCCGGCATGGGTGGGGGGCGATTAGGTATGAACCGTCGGATCGAAAGAAATGGGTGGTTGCGATCGGATCGGCGGGTCGCAATCAGGGGGAACGGAGGGTGACGCCTTTAAGAACTTTCGATTGGCGACGTGCGATTGAGCGCCAACCGTCGGATCGCGAAAGGGGACCAACGGTGGGGATTCAATCAGCAAGGAGGAAGACTGGAGCGATGGGAGGGGAGCGATAGGATCTGGGTCGTTGGCTCCCAAGAGATCAATGACAGAGATCGGATCGAGGATCAACAATCGGCAGAGGTCAATTGCGACGGGATTGGGCCTGCGATGGTGCGATTACGCACCAGCCATCCGATATTAAACCAGATCGACGGCTCACATTCCATCAGAGGGGTAAAAAATGGGAGAGGTGGGGCGCAAGAGGACGTGCGTGGACCGTTGGATATGTATAGATCGACGGCGGGTATTACACCCGTGCTCCACAGACCATAACACCATCGCATCGGAGAAAATTGAGTTTACAAGGATTGCGCCCACATTGATCGCTTCGATCGCGATAAGCGCCCGAGGCCTAAGCACTTGGTCGTGGGCACAGGGCATATGTGGGGAAGTGGTTAAGGGGCTGGCCGAAAGGGGCTAAAGCCTTTATATGTTGAAAAATGGGTTTTTTAGCCAAAAAAGAGGGTTCTTAAGGCTAAAGAGGGAATCAGTAGAGAGGATAAAGCGATTTTAAGCCAAACAAAGGGTATTTATAGGGTTAAAAGGGGAATTAGGATTATTTAAAAGGTAAGTGGGGAATTTAGAAGGGGAGGAAGAGTGATTAAAATAGAGGTTTAATGGGAATGAGGAAAGGGAAATGGAGGCCTTTTGGGAATTCTTCTTCACAGACAGAGAGGCTTTAAACTAGGAACAATAGTGAGGATTTATCAAAGGAAAAAGGTACAAGGAGGCTTCAAGGATGATGTGTTTTTAGAGAAATGCATTCCTTGAAGGCTCAAAAAACATTTTAGCCTCCTATTTTCTTGTCAAAAAATTCATAAGGGGCTAACAGTTACTATAGGAATTTTATTAAAAAAAATTCCAAGATAGGTCATCCAATCACTGCCTTACAGAAAAAGGGAAAAAAGTTTGAGTGGACGGTTGAATGTGCAACAAGTTTGACCAGTTGAAAAAATTTCCCACCAATGCTCGGGTCTTAAGGATTGTTGATCTAGATAAATACTTCATATTTTTCACCAATTCCTATAAGGAAGGGCTCGAGAGTGTCTTAATGCAGGATGGAAAAGTGGTGTGTTATGAGTCACAAGCATTGAATGAGCATGAGATCAATTATGCAACCCATGACCTAGAGATTGTCGCCATTATTCATGCATTAAAAATGTGGAGTCACTACCTCCTCGGTAGGAGATTTATTTTAATGACATATCATGGAGGGCTAAAATATTTGTTTGACCAGTCAAAATTGAATGTAAGGAAAGCTAGGTGGCTATAAACACGTAGAAAATTTGAATCTGGAATAAAATATATAAAAGGAGAGGAAAATAGGGTTGATGATGTACTTAGCATAAAAGTGCAATTAAATCACCTAATTGACATATGCTCTTATGGAATTAAACTTTGAAAACGAACTTTGGAAACTAAAATCCATGATGAGAAATATCAATAGATAAAGGAATAATTACAACGAGCAGATCAGGGAAGGAAGGGTCAAGAATATCACCTCACAAAAGAGGGCTTGATCAAATTCAAAAATAGGATCTTTATGCCTGAAAATAGTGAATTGAGGAAGTTCCATGCTAAACCATGCTTGAGCCATCCGGGATGCTAGAAGACTCATAAACATCAAAAAAATTTATTATTGGCCTAATATAAAGAAATAGGTAGCGAAATTTGTTACTAGATGTATGGAATGTGAGCAGGTGAAAGCTGAATGAAAACACCCAACAATATTATTACAACCTATTCCCATTATAGAATGGAAATGGGAAGTAATATTGATGTTTTTTATCGCCGGATTTCCAAGAACATCAAGGAAACATGATGCAATCATGGTGGTAATTTAAAATTTGAGAAAGGTGTCATACTTTTTAGTAGTCAAATCCACCAATACAATGAGTGAAATTGCCCAAATATTCCTTTGGGAATTCGTGAGGTTGAACAGAGCCCCCAAGAAAATCATTTACGATAGAGACGCCGAGTTTACCTCAAGGTTTTGGAAGGAACTATTTGCAGGCCTAGGGACAAAATTGGTCTTCAACACAACCTATCACCCCAAAACAAATGGAATAACAAAGAGAACCAACAAGATCCTCAAAGATATGTTGAGGATATATGTGATGCACTAGCCAAAGAAATGGGAAAAGTACCTCCCACTGATAGAATTTTCTTATAAAAATGGATACCAAGATTCCCTGAAGATGAGCCTTTCGAGGAATTGTATGGGAGGTGTTGGAACACTCTTATTAGCTAAATTAATCCAATAAATAGGGTCCTAATTGGACCTAAAATGTTGGTGGAAATGGAACAAAAAATGAATACCTTTACGAAAAAATTGAAGGCAGCACAAGAATGTCAGAAAAGTTATGCAGATCAACTTAAAGAGCATAAGAAATTCCAAGTTGGAGATCACGTGTATTTTCACATCGAACCCAAGAAATCTCCCTAAAAATTGTATCATGTGCTAAATTGGCACTATGATTTTTTGGACCTTTTGAAGTAATGGAAATAATTGGACGAGTGGCTTATAGATTGTCCTTACCCCCTTCAGTAAAAATTCATGACATTTTCCATGTGTCCTTGCTCTAGAAATATGTGTGAGATCCTAATCATGTCATTGATTGGTTTGTCTTACATGTGGACCTAGAGGAAGGCTTCCAGTCATAAAAAATATGAATTTTAGATCAGAGGAATACCATGCTTTGAAAATGAGAAATAGAGAAGGTTAAAGTACAGTTGAAACACTTTGGGCCCAAGGAAGCTACATGGGAAACAACATATCAAATGTGGGAAACATATCCATATTTGTTCGTCAAATAAAGTAAATATGAAAACCTATGTTAATAATGTATAAAGTTATACACTCTATGATAATTCATTTTTATATATTCCTTTTTTTTGTATATAGGCATAAAACATCGAGGACGATGTTATCTTCAAGCGGGAGGGGTTGTAATGACCTTAGGCATGTGGTTACCTTGCATTTTATGTAATGTAAACAATGTATATCCATGTATATTCTTGTATGTAATATAAATAATTCCATGGTCATTTTTCATTGTGTAGTTATGGTGAATATTTTATTGTTATTCTTGTATACACTATACTTCTTACTAAGAACTAAGATCTCATGGATCAATGCCTTAAACAATGACAAAATCCCCATTAGAGAGGCCTCAATTATAAAAATGATGGTCCCTCCTTAATGAGGCAACTTATAATTAATCCCACTGACTCATGAATTTTTTAAACTTGGATAAGGGAATCTAAATATTAAATAAATCCTAGCTAAGTAACCGTTAAGGAATAATAAAGGGTTCAATAAGCTAAACTTCGGGGGAAAAGGGAAGGTGAGATGATAAATTAGAATTCACATTCAGAGGATAGATATGATCCATGAGAGGCCTGTGACATAAGGGGTGTCAATGAAAAACAAGCATGGACATTGTGAACGAGTCACACCAGATGGGAGATATTTATAGAATCTTGGCACATGAAGGAGGAGATGTTTCCCTCTCCCACCTCTTCGATTCTAGAGCAAGACCTAGAAGAGGGAAAATGGTAGTAGAGGAGAATATGAAAAACCAACTAGGATAAAATGGGGGAGGAAAGAGAGTAAATAATTGTCTAGGTCACTGAAGGGGAAACAGTTGAAAAGGAAGGAGAGGAACCATGAGTCGGGAAAGGGGAGAACAAAGAAGGACAAGCATCAATGTACTGTGACAATCGGCTCAGTAAAAAGGCAAGGTCATTTGAGTGAAGAAAGAGGCAAGGTAATTTGAGTGAAGGAGGAGGAAGGAAGTTTTTTTTATCGATACATATTGATTTCTACAAGGAAGAGTCACACCTGAGGATAGTGGGGTTTGCGCCACAAGGAAAACAAGGCAAGGTGAAGTATCAGAGCTGAGTCCCCATCAGAAAAATGCTACCTTAGAAATTCTACCTTTTGTGCTTTTGTTTTATTGAGTTCAACTCTCAGAGAAGAAATAATGCCATGGGGGTCGTTAGACCAAGTAAAACTTGGTTGGAAACCCATTTTCTTTAACATTGCATATGCTTCAGCACCAGCTGCTCTGGTATTGCAGATGAAGGATCCAATGTTGGATTTGAGTTTAAAATGAGTTTTCCTCCTTCCTGAGACAAAATGTAGATCATCCATGTTTAGCATTTGTCTTATATATTCAAATGAGAAGACTCTCATAGGGACATATCTTGGAAGCTTATATGGTGGGAGTTCACAACCATATACCCTGATTTTTGTGTAGTTTTGGTATAGGTACCAATCACCCATTTTATCTTGCTCACTGAGGTGTAGGATCATTTTCATTTCTTCCCCAATTATGGGTTCTTATTGACTTGTAAGAAGTTTCCTGACTCAGTGTATGAAGGATTCTATGAACTTTGCAAAAGAGGTTATTTTTGACGTAACCCTGACCAGCTTTATCTAGTGAATCAATGATTGATTCACTCCCTATGCATCCTACTTATTGAAGTGGTTATGAAACATCTCTACCTATTGAAAAAGAAACATGTGAATAATTATAGAAGTGTAATTACACACACCCTGTGTTGTAAAATTCATGAATTTCTCATGTATATTTTCAGCCAAGAATTTGTTTTAATTATACATGAAAAATGGTGATTTGTCTTTACTGAAGATGGATAAGAACCCCATGATGGGTTCATCAACACTTTGGTCATTTGGGTATCCTAACATGTATGAAAGAAGAGATATGTAGTGCTTAGAAGCTTCATGAAAGATCGAGGATGAGTATTGTTGATCATAATCAGCCTCCTATAAATTTTTCACAGGCAATCTGGCTTAAAACTCTCGAATCCCCTCTTTTAGCCTTAAAAAATCATTTTTATGCCTATCGTTACCATTTCCTGCCTCCAAATTACATTATAAAAGGTAGAAAACCCCGCATGTGAAAATATTTAAGGCCTAGCACCTTTCAGCCAAACCCCTGCACCTTTTTCTTCCACGTAACCCAATGCTGGAACCGAGCGCAAAAGCACTAGGCGCTTATCAAGCAAATGACCAGGTGAAATATTAGTCGTCGATCTTTGCAGATCGGACGGTCTTTGTGAATCAGCACTGTTCTCGTGGCCCACTCCATTCATCACCCAAATCGTTTGTGCACTGTCCGATCATCCTGCCAAATCAACGGTCCGCAATCTATTTATCCTTGTGGTCCCCGCACCCAAAAACGTTGTCCAAAAACCAGCGGTATTCATCACACCACCTTTCGGAGGTGGGCGGTATTTCTCAAATCGAAGCGATTCCATACATCACTCGCCGTGTGTTTCTGGTACGGCTCCAAATTCGCCCTCCACCGCGCATTATTGCTCGATCAAAGTCATGGCGTGATATTCATGACAGTCGTCCGATCTGGAAGTCTTTATCTAACGATTGTCGCACTCCGAAGCTGCACGAGTGTTAATCCAAGTCTATAGTGCCCCTGGCCCACAGTCCATCGCCCTCCGATGCAGTTCCAGCTGTTGATCTCGTCTGGAGATCGAATGGTCCAGATCATTTGCATGCTCCACTGTTGACTCAGTCTCCCTCCACGTCACCATTCCACGTGCCATTTGTTCCGTATTCGCTTGCCATCCGTATATATTCATCCAATGGGTCATTTTCCTATGTTTCCATTTAAATTTTCCGCCCACGTTCGTTAAACTGTGTTACATGAATACGCTGCATTTTCTACCATCGCCCTGCATTCCTCAATCTGTCCACCATGCCGCGCTGTCACACCATTATCCCCACTGTGTTCACCTTCCCGTGCATGGTTTTCTTTAACAGCTTTGTGGGTTTTGCAGGGTTACAGTGGCGTAAAATTTCCATAATCCACAGCCTCCATTACAGAAGCAGAGAACGTAGGAAAGGACTATCTTCCAATAGTTACATTTATGAAGAAAGGCCTGGGGAGGTAGATCGACAAGACTTCCATTAAAGAAGCAGGGTTAAAATCTGTCAAACCCTGCGAAGCCATTCAAGGCGCTGATTTCGCAGGTGAAGATATTAATGGAGCAGCAGAAAAATATCAGTGGATGATTGAGGAATTCAACGCTCAGCATTGAATATTTTCAGTCGTGACTCAGGATTAGAAGGCAGAGGGTACAATGCACCAGAAACAATACCCTTCAGGTTTTACTTCAGCACCATTTTCTTTCAGGAAAGGACGGAATGTTTATGTGATTTCACCGCTTCGCCGTGTTCCTGGAGAGATTTCTACCCAGTGAATTTATTTCAGTTAGCAGGCCGCAGAGTACAAACAACATTACAAAGTCATCGAGCAGTATGGGCGTGCACATCTCTGCCATTTTTTTTAATGATACAATTAAATGTTCATCACCTACTCCCTTTTTCGAGCTTTCTTGTTCTCCTATAAAGCTCCCAAAGAACAGATGTTTTAGGGTTCCAGATTTTATCAGAATATTATGCAGTGAAAGGCTTTTTGTATACATTTTGTGGAACTTCTTGTATGAAGGCTCAGAGCCCATAGGGTCTCAGTGAGGAGGAGTTCTATCTATTAAAGAGGATTCTGGTCTTTGGTATTTCACAGTCTGTAACTTTCTCTTATGTGTTATTTAAATAGATTATTTCATTTAGCCCATCTTTCCTGTATCATGTTTTGGAATGCGAGTGGCTCACTGATTTTTGGTGTGGATATATCCTAGTTGATACCCATGCTCGGATTAGTCAAGCGCTTTAAATATGGCTCATGCATGATATCCTGTTCCACTATTCATCTAAACCATGTTTCTACTATATTAGTTTCTTTGGGAGGGTGTTTTTAAAACTCTATTATTATGGATGGATTCTTAGAATGGTAAGCCCATGCATGGTGGTATTGTGTATCTGGATATCAGCTCAATGATAACTAATATCTTCTCAATATTTCATTCACCACATTACACCTTCTCATAACTTATTTCTGTGATATATTTCTGAATCGGCCCTCTTTGCAGTAAGCTGTCTCTGAATTTTCTGTTGCTTTTATATTGGATTTTTGCATGTTTCCTCTGTAATATCCCTATTTTTGTGTCAGTTTCTGAAGGTCTTGGTCCCATTCAGGTGAATTTTCCTTATTTTACACGAGATAGCATGAGAGCTTTTATTGATGACTTCCTCCGTTATACCATATGCTCCTTGCTATATAAGATGTCCTAGGCACTGGTCTATCACAACTCTAGGCTGTCTCTAGGAACGACAACATCTTTTTGGCGCGATTGCCAGGGAACGAAGTTGAGAAATTTTAAAATCCCTGGACCTCGACAAAATCTAATTCACTCTTCAAGTAGGTGAGTATGGAGAGTTGAGAGTTGTAGATACCTCACCTTGGTGACTACACATTTTTTATTTGATAAATCTATTTGTAGTCCTGGCTCCTTGTAAGCCACACCTAAGGTCAGATACGTGTAAGCCAAAGACACCTTCAGTGTATGACCCTGAAAATATCATACATAGAATAAATTGGAGTGAAAGAAAATCAGTCCACTCTGAAATCCCTGAATTATCTGTAGAAGACTTTCCATCCTCTTCTTCTCAAGAAGCTCAAGTGCCAGATCTCGACTTCACTGTGGGAGATACCGATTATTACTATTCAGATAGTCCACCCCGAGGAGGCTTCAGAAGTAAAGATAGTTTTCACCCTACTCCTGAGGTTGAAGAGGTTAAAGAAGTCACTTAAGTATCTGCTATTAACAGACCATTATTCCCCTCAACACCTCAGCCCGCTGTTCATTACATTCCTATAATTATTCATACTCCACTTCCACCTCCTCCTCCTCCTCTTACTCATCAAACTATTGCACTACCTCCACCCCCTCCAGTGGCAAATGTTCCAAGTTTCTTTTTAAATAAATATGCCCCTCTGGAATTACCCCAAGTGTTGAATGATTTTCCACAAGATTATTTGAAGATTCTGCCCCGATTCAACGGGGAGAATGAGATTGATGCTCAAAAACATCTTGAGGTCTTCTGTGCTTTTGCAGAGAATTTTAATGTGGAAAATTTAGATTTGGTCTTGAGGCTGTTTGTCCAATCTCTGGATGGTGAAACTCGGAAATGGTTTAAGACAGTGGCAGGTCGTTCTGTTACCACTTGGGAAATAATGGAAGATACTTTTCTCAGAAAATGGGGAGAGAAGAAATACCATGGACATTGTCTTACTGAGTTTAATACACTCAAGAAAAGACATAATGAAGGGGTGTCAGAATTTATCAAAAGATTTAAAAAATTGTATCTGAGTCTCCCTACTAATATGAAACCCCATCAAACTGTTGCAAGAGTTGTTTTTGTAGCAGCCTTTGATTCAAAATTTGGTTTCTCTCTCAGAGAAAGAAAACCTGCTACTTTGGATGATGCTCGGTCAGATGCACTAGAGTTGGAAGCAAACTTTGCCTCCACTGGAAAATCAAAGGGAAAATCTGAACAAGATGCTAGAAGGAGGGGCAAAGAGGAGGTATCTACCTCCTACCAAGACAGAGACTCAGCTAATGACGGAATTGAAGAAATGAGAAAAATGATTAAGAACCTTTCTGGTAAACTGGTCAAGCTTGAACTGAAAGCCAAGAATTCAGCCCCCAAGAACTTCCACCATGCTCAAAACAGAGGTTACAATCCTCAGTATAGGAAACCACCCCTGCAAATATTTCCAAGGGAAGCAAAGGAACAACAAGATCAGGTACCACACCCATTGTACCTAGAAGTTCCAGTAGATGATTCTATTGAAGACACTACCTATGGACTGGAGGATGCAAATCTTACCTTTTCAAATATTGATGGAGAATAATTCCCTTTGCAAGGAAATGATGGAGCTGAGTGCTCATTTCAAGAAGAAGAAAAGGCCAGAGACACAGAAGATGCAGAAATTGATCATTATTGTAAACAATTTGAAGATCTTATGCAAGCACAGTTCAATAGAAGATATGATCTCAGATCTTCTAGGAAGAGGACTCGTACTCAAGATCAAGAAGGGGAGCTACCCCAAAAGGAAGAACTTGCTCAGGAGGAATCTACAGTGTAGAAATTCATAGACAAAGGTAAGGGCCCTCTAAACAAACCTTTGCAGTCTAATGATCAAATTCATTCCTCTTCCAAAGTAGTTATTCCTCTTAATACCAAGTCTATGTTAAAAGAAGTCAAGCACTCTGCCGAAAATAAAGATTCAAAAGAGGTTGTAGTAGAAAAATCTCCCCCTGTTTTCAGTCTGCAAAAGGAACTTGAAAAATTCAAAATCCCAGTTCCCTTGACTGAACTATTAAAGCAACCTGCATATCAATCCCAAGTCACCTCTTTTATGATCCCTCCAGAAGCAGCACTCACCCCAGATAGCCTCAATCTTCAAGAAGAAAGGCCCATGGTCGTCTTTGGTCCACATGTTGAGAAATTAGATGCTTCTACTCCTCCCTTTTATGTGTCTCTAGTGATTCATGACCTGCTATTACATAATTGTATGCTAGATTTTGGAGCTTCCCATAATCTATTGCCTTTTTCAGTCATGGAACAACTAGGATTACAAATTACCCGTCCATACAAAGACCTCTATTCATTTGATTCCAAAAGAGTTAAATGATTGGGGATGATCAAGGATTTGGTGTTCAACTTGGCCCAAATCCCAGAAAAAAGTGTGGTAATGGACATCGTGGTGGCTGACATCCCAACTCGCTTTGGCATGTTGTTGTCAAGGTACTGGGGGACAAAAATTGGTGGGTCAATTAAGTTATATTTAACATATTCCACTATCCCAGTCTTTGGTGGCCAGGAGAGGAGGTTGTACAGGGAGACTAGATTTTTCAATATGGTGACTAAGGCGAACAACTCTGTAAATTCACCAGTCTATAGTAAAGAAGGATATTTCTCATGCTTGATGCTGGAAGAAGATCAAGATTATGCACATGAACCATCCTTCTGTCAGATCAAGACTGAGTAGCCCTCAGAGAACCATGAAACAGGAATCTGGACACTTCATTTTGATGGAGCAAATTCGAGAGAAGGTAATGAAGTTGGAATACTATCGATTTCTCCTACAGGAAAATGGGTCCCATTATCCTTCAAGATAGAATATGAAGCTACTAATAATGTGGCCGAATATGAAGCACTTCTGTTAGGATTGCAGACAGCCAGGAATATGAACATACAAAGTTTAAAAGTTCTGGGAGATTCAGAACTGGTGGTTAGACAAGTCAGGAATCAGTGTCAGACCAAACATCCTCGGCTGAGGGCTTATAGGAATGAAGTTTGGGACATAGTGGAGAATTTTTTCTTGGCATTTAATATCTAGTTTATGCCCCGAGAACAGAATAGGATGGTTGATTCCCTTGCTATGGCTGCTAGCACATTTCGTCCACCTCAGAACCCTCTTTTAAGATATGAAATTGAGGTACGTTATCGACCATCAATCCCAGATAATATTAAACACTGGCAGGTATTTGAAGATGAAGAATAGATGAAGAGATTCCTGGGAACAGTGGGGGAATTCTCCAATATGGAGATTGATGTTGAAGAAGAGGTTGAGTCTGAAGATACTTCAGAAAGAAATTGGGAGAAGAAAGTGGCAGGTAATAAAGTGTTGCAGTTAAAGGGAAACATTATACCTAGAGGGTTGGTGCCTCTAGAAAGATTATTTGACAAGAATGATTTCCCACTATAGCCAAGCAAAGGGGTAGAAGAAAATCTGGTAGAAGACCTGAATCTTGGTACTGAGGCTGACCCCAAAATTGTAAAATTTTCCAAGAAGATCCCAGGAGAATATAAAAGGCTATATCAGAAATTTTTTCAGTCTTACAAAGATGTGTTTGCATGGTCCTATCAGGACTTGAAAACTTTTGATATCAGTATAATGCAACACAAAATCCCACTGAGGGGAGATGCCAAGCCCCATAAGCAGAAGCTCAGACAGATAAATCCCCTGCTGCTTCCTTCTATTGAGAAGGAAATCAAGATGTTGTTAAAGGCCAAAATAATTGTTCCATTGAGGTACTCTGAATGGGTGGAAAACCTAGTCCCTGTCCGAAAGAAGAATGGAGAAATAAGGTTGTGTGTGGATTTCAGAAATTTAAATAGAGCATCCTTAAAGGATAATTATCCACTTCCTAAAATGGATCATATCCTGCAGAAGGTGGTTGGAGCTTCTAGGATGTCAATGATGGATGGATTCTCTGGTTATAACCAGGTGGATGTGCTTCCAGAAGATCAAAAGAAGACTACTTTCACCACACCATGGGGTACATTTATGTATGCCAGGATGCCTTTTGGATTGATTAATGCAGGGGCCACTTTTCAGAGGGCCATGGACATTGCTTTTGTTGGGGAGCAAGATATATTTTTGGTAGTCTATCTTGATGATATCACTGTATTTTCAAAGAATGATACTGAGCACATTGAACATCTGCGCAGAACCTTTGAGAAATGCAGAAGGTATGGTCTCTCTCTAAATCCCCAAAAGTATTTATTTTCATTAGAAGAGGGAAAACTTTCGGGACACATTGTAACAAAATATGGGGTGAAGATAGATCCTAAGAGGTTAGAGGTTATAAATGGTATTTCTTTTCCTAGAAATAAGAAATAAGTACAAGTATTCCTAGGGCACATTAATTTCCTGAGAAGGTTTATCCCTAACTATGTTGAAATAGTTAGACATATAACTGACATGCTGAAAAAGAATAATGAAGTTAAATGGTCCCAGGAATCACGAGAGGCATTTACCAGGATAAAAAATGCTTTTGCAGAAGCCCCTGTGCTAGCTGGGCCAGATTATGCTAAACCTTTCATGTTCTTTTCTTTCGCATCACCTCATACAATAGTAGGAGTCTTATTGCAGAAAAATGAGGAGGGGTATGAGCAGCCCATAGCTTTCTTCAGTCAGGCACTCCGTGATGAAGAATTAACATAAAACATATTAGAAAAGAAAGCATACGCCCTAGTGACATCCCTCAAAGCATTCCGCGTAGATATCTTACAGTCCCATATCACTACATTTGTGCCTACAGCTGCTGTAAAAGATATTCTTATTCAGGGGGATAGCGAAGGAAAAAGGGGGAAGTGGATTGCCAAGATACAGGAGTATGAATTAGACATCCACCATACTAAGCTAATCAAAGGACAGGGGCTTGCCAAAATATTATCTGAGTCAAACTATCAAGCTCTGGGCATAAATTTGTCTATAATAGCAGGTGAGGAATCTGAAGAGAAAGAAGAGCGACAGGGAATTGGGGTAGCTACTCCGGGTACACATATAAAGTACCTCACCAGTTAGTGGTACAAAGAGATAGTAGAATATCTCCTCACACTCATTTTTCCTCCAAGCTGTGATAAAGCTAAATACATAACACTAAGATTGAAATCATAGAAGTATATAGTCGCCAATGGCCAGCTATACTAGCGAGATCCCTCAGGCATCCTACTCCTGTGTCTCACAGAGGATGAGGTAGAAAGTATTATAGCTGAATTTCACGAAGGGATCTGTGGGGGTCACTACAGCTGGAGGGCCACTGCTCACAAAATCCTGAAGGTTGGCTTCTATTGGCCCAAGCTTTTTGGAGATGTTTTTGCCCAGGTTAGAGCATGTGAGAAATGTCAAAAATTTGCTGAAAGGCAGAAGTTGGCACCTCTGCCCATGATTCCTGTGCACGTGGATGAACCATTTAGACAATGGGGAATTGATTTTATAGGTGAAATACATCCCCCATCATGTGGTCAGCATAAGTTGATTTTAATAGCCACTGATTATTTCACTAAGTGGGTGGAAGCCATTCCTGCGAGGAATGCAATAGATACTATCATAATAAAGTTCATGGAAGAAAAGATCATATCCAGGTTTGGTTGTCCTACCAGAATAGTAACGGATAATGCACAGGCCTTCAAGTCTGTGAAATTTGTGAGCTTCTGTCATCAATATAATATCACACTAAATCACTCTACAGCCTATTATCCACAGGGAAATGGCTTGGCAGAGTCTTCCAATAAAACCCTGGTAAGAGCATTGAAGAAGGCTATAAATGAAAATCAGAGGAACTGGGATTCTCAATTGCAATTCGCTCTGTGGCCAATAGAATTACCAATAAGAGAGCAACTGGAAAATCCCCATATGAATTGGTATATGGGAGGGCAGCAGTATTTCCTATTCAATTAGCCCTACCAGTAGCCTGATTCATGCAGGAAAGTCAAGAGGAGCTTGATGATATGACCAGGTGAATAAATCAACTGGTAGAATTGGAGGAAACACCAAGCCAGGTGAATCAAAGGCTAACAGAGTATCAGGAGAAGATGAAACACCTTTTCGATCAGCATGCTAAGGACTGGAATTTGCAGATTGGTGATCTAGTGCTCATGTGGGATATCTGAAGGGCTGAAAAAGGAAAACATGGTAAATTTGATCCGCTTTGGTTCGGTCCTTTCAAGATTGTGGAGCAGGGAGGTAACAATACTTTCAAGTTGGAAAATTTACAAGGTGACTTGCTTGATTCCCCTATAAATGGTCAGTTTCTTAAACCCTACTTCCAATTCTGATGCAGGCAAGGACAGCCTGGTGTATTATATTGTATATGTTGACACCTAATCCTATGGATGGGTGTGCATTTGTATTTTTGTATATTATTTATTATTAGGAAATAAGGAAGGCCAAGAGTCATTGGGAGATGAATCCCAATAGCCTCACCTCCCATCTATATAAGCATGTACATTCTTCAGCTAATACATATTCTAGTTTTGAGGAGTTACCTCCTGGTTTGACATGGTATCAGAGCCAGCCCCACAATTGGCATTTCTGCCCTGTGGTGTAACTCCCTATCCTTTGCTCAGTCATATTTTTTAATAGTTTTCTGCTGCTCCTAATTGCTAGACTGTTATTCTGCATTTTTTTTTCCTAATATCACTGACATTTGCAGCTCCAGCTCCTGCAGCTCCTGAAAACTGCAGGCTCTGTCATTCTGCAAATTGCAGCTCTGCCATTCTACCACTCCAGCAGTCCTGCAACCCTGTCTTTCTGCAGATTCAAGTTCAAATTTTTTGTAACGCCCTTTTGGGCCTCCTCCTCTCCATTCATCCCTGCGCTCCTCTCCATTCATTCACCTCCCTTCTCCATTCTCCCTGCACCCTCACTCATCTCCCAACGCCTTACCTACCCTACACCCTCTCCCTCATTTCAGCGCACACTGCATAATTTCCCAACTCATTACACTCATTCCCTCTTCCCTACGCTGCATTCAACGCTGCCTGTCCTGCATAAAATACGCCCTCGACTTAATTCACATTACCGCCATTGATCCCATGCACTGTATTTATACCCTGTCCATATATATTAAACGCCGCCTGTGGTATATAGAAAAAACGCTGTGGTTTGATGCGTTGTCATGTAATGCGTTGAAACGCTGTGGTTTGAAACGCAGTCTCACTGTCGACCATATCATAAACGCTGTGTTTTGTTATCTGTTATTTATACGCTGTATTGTGATTCATATTCAAACGCTCTTGGTATCACATTACCGCCCTCCACGCATATACAGTCCGACTGTCATTTTAATACACGCCGACATATTCTGGGTTATATACAATACCACTTTGTATTATCCACTGTTTGCGCCTTTTACCGCCTTACATATAATACGACCATTCAACATTTGTTATATCATATATTCATTACGCTGTTATATATCACGCTATTTAATACCACGTTGATATATATTGACATTACATATATCACCACGCTTTCATATACCACGTTGATATATATTGTCATATTACCATCGACCATATTACATGTAAACGCTATGTTTTTTGTTATGGTATGCGCCCCTCCCATGTCATAATACACTGCCCCTCCATAATAAAACAACGCCCCTCTCCCCTTTCATAATTCCGCCCCTCCCACACTGCTCCCCTCCATTTCGCCCTTCCACACCACTTTTCATTTTCACAATTCCGCCCCCCTCCCATTCATAATTCCATTTTTTTTTCATATACATTTTTCCCAAACAAAAAAAAAATATATTTTTTTATGCAGAATCAGTTTATAGCAAAGAGATTTTTTTTAAATCCAGTCTTCAGAGTTTTTGAGCAGATTTAGTTTCCAGAAAGAGTTTTTAAACTCAGAATATTTTTTCCAGCAAGAGTTTCTGCCCTTTTAATTGAGTACATTTTCCAGCAAGATTTTTTTGTTTTCTCTCCTTCAAGAGAAATTTTCCAGCAGATTTTTTTTTCTCTCCTCCTTCAAAAGAAGATGACAGTCCCTTCATCTTCTAAAGAGGCTGCCTACTTGGCACAGAGAGAAAAGAGACACGATTCAGGTCCATCCAGAGGAAGAGAAGGCAGAAGACGAAGAAGAAACTTCAGAGAAAAGGGGGGCAGACAATCTAAAGCTCAGCAGCAAACAAATCAAGACAGAGGTAAAACTGATGACAAAGACAAAGGTAAACCAGCTGAATCAGCTCATTCTGCTCTAGCACATTGTAACAATGGAGTAACTGAAAACCTATTTGATGTTTCATTTACTTCATGGAGAGATGATTGGTTGCTAGATTCAGGAGCAACATGTCACATGACATTTAGAAAAGATTTTTTTGAAGAATTCACTAACAAAGTTGATGGAGCAATATATTTCGCAGATAAATCCAAACTCAAGCCATCAGGGCTTGGCACAGTCAGGCTTAAACTGCCTGGTCTTCCTGATCATATCCTACATGAGGTTCTATACCTCCCGGAGTTGAAGAGAAACTTGCTATCCCTGGTCGAAATCCGGCAGCAAGGACACTCAATTCACTTGTTTGATGGCAAGGCAGAGGTCAGAAAAGCATCAGATCACTCACTTGTCATGGAGGGAATAGAAGAAGGGAGACTCTTGAAGCTGAAAGGTTCATCTGCTCATGCTCAAAACTTTGCATTCACTTCACATCATGATGAAGGTACATTCCCATCAAGTCTTTTATGGCATGCTAGATTTGGACACTTAAACTATGACAGCCTTCGTTTGTTGAAGAAAAATGGTGTTGATGGATTTCCTACAATTCCTAGAAAACCTAAGGAATGTGATGCTTGTATTCTAGGAAAGCATAGCAAACAGCCATTTCATGATTCACACTCAAGAGCACATAGGAAACTTGAACTTGTTCATTCAGATTTATGTGGCCCTATGCCTATTGCTTCTGAAAATGGAAACAAATACATGATGACATTTATTGATGACTACACCAGAATGTGTTGGATTTACTTACTGAAGAATAAGTCCGATGCTTTTCAAACTTTCAAGAATTTTCATGCATGGATTGAAAATGATGCACAAACACATATTGGCTCTCTACGTACTGATAATGGAAAAGAATACACTTCAAACTAATTTGAAAATTATCTTCGTCAACATGGAATCAAACATCAAACCACTGTGCCATATAATCCACAACAGAACGGTGTAGCTGAAAGAATGAACAGAACCAACTTAAATATGGTCCGCTCCATGTTATTTTTCAAGAATGTAAAATTGATGTTTTGGGCTGATGCAGTTCTATGTGCTGTTTACATAAAGAATAGGTGTCCTTCAAGTTCAATTAGAAATAAAACTCCTTTTGAAATGTGGCATGGCCACATTCCTTCCGTAAAGCATTTCAGGGTCTTTGGGTCCACCTGTTATGCCTTGATACCCAAGGGTCAAAGGAACAAACTTGGTGCTAGAAGCAGAAAATGTATCTTCTTGGGGTACTCCAATACCTCCAAAGGATATCGTCTCTATGATGAAGCAAATAAGAAGTTTGTCATAGCAAGAGATGTCATATTTCTTGAATCTTCCAAGAGTGACAAAGTTGTTGAGCGGCAACTTGATCGCCTGGACAGATTCACACATGCAAAGTCTTTCCAAGAGTTTGATAATGTGATTCCACACCTTGAAGGGGGGATTCCGATATTGAATCAAACTGTGGAATCATTTCCCGAACCACACTCTCCCCCACATGAAGAAACAACCACGGATGACACATTGGATGATGTGATTGACAGAATTGGGAGATTGAATCTTGAATCAATCCCAACTCAGTGAAATGACCAGCCTGGGCCATCTCAGAAAGGTCCTCCCAAATGGCTGACAAAGACACTGGAGAATGTTCATCCCGATGAGGTTGGAAAAACAGGAACAAGAAGTTCCACTCAACAAATCGAAGGTGATGTAGATAATTCTAATTCTCCTGTTGATATGGATATTGCTTATAACTGTGAATTGAGTTTGTCTACAGATCATAAACCAACTTCCTTCAAAGAAGCCGCTTCTCATGATGAATGGAAAGAAGCGATGCAGAAGGAGTATGATGCCTTGATAAAGAATGGCACTTGGAAGCTGGTTGATCCGCCTTTGGGAACGAAACCAATTGGCTGCAAGTGGGTATACAAGAACAAGTACAAAGCAGACGACTCACTTGACAAGCACAAGGCCAGGATTGTGGCAAAAGGATTCGCACAGAAGGAAGGAATTGATTATGAAGAAACGTTTGCTCCCACAGCAAAATGGACCACCATCCGGACTCTCTTTGCCTTAGCAGCTCAGAGTGGATGGAAAGTCCATCAGATGAATGTAAAAACAGCCTTCTTGAATGGAGATCTAAAGGAGAAAGTTTATATGTCCCAGCCAGAAGGATTTGTGATAAAGGGTCAAGAACACAAAGTTGCAAACTTGTAAAATCCTTGTATGGCCTCAAGCAAGCACCACGAGCCTGGTATGAGAAGTTGATCGAGCATCTTCTGAAACTTGATTTCAAACACTTTGATCTTGATGATGCAAATTTGTTTGTTAAGAAAGTTGGAAAAACAGTTGTATATCTTGTGGTATATGTAGATGATCTTTTGATAACAGGAAAGAATGAGAGCTATATTGCATCCATGAAGAAAGAATTGAAGAAAGGTTTTGAAATGACTGATTTGGGTCATGTTCATTACTATTTGGGTATTGAAGTAATTCAACATCCTAAATTCATATTTCTTTCTCAAAAGAAGTACATTGGAGATCTCTTGAACAAATTTGGCATGGATGATTGTAAACCCTTAAGCACTCCAATGGAAAAAAACTTGAAGCTCACATCTATTGAAGGAAAGGAATTTGAGGATGCAACTAAGTATAGACAGCTTGTAGGAAGTCTTATCTATCTCACCACCACCAGACCTGACATCTCATTTGCTGTTGGAATCCTCTCAAGGTTCATGCAAAAACCTTGTGAAGGACATTGGTCTGCTGCAAAAAGAGTACTAAGGTACTTGAAGGGGACTCAAGACTTTGGACTCAAATATACACAGGTAGGCGACTTCATCTTAACCGGATACTCTGATTCAGACTTTGATGGCGACAAAGAAACAGGGGTGTCTACTACAGGTTACACCATGAGTCTTGGATCGGGAGCTGTCTCATGGAGATCACGCAAACAGTCAGTTCCAGCAGATTCCACGACCGAGGCAGAATATGTGGCAGCAGCTGAAGCAACAAAGGAAATTGTGTGGCTCCGGAAAATCCTGGAAGATTTGCAGATGAAACAGATGTATTCCACTCCACTCATGATCGACAACACTTCTGCAATAAATTTGGCCAAGAACCCAAAGTTCCATGATCGAACAAAGCACATCAATACAAAGTACAATCTCATTCGACATCATGTTCAGGCCAAAACCATCCATCTACATCATTGTTCCACAAATGAGCAAACTGCTGACATCTTCACCAAAGCACTTGGAAGAGAAAAGTTTGAAAAGTTCAGATCGATGCTTGGACTCACCAACATCCCTTCGGATTAAAGGGGGGGAATGTTGACACCTAATCCTATGGATGGGTGTGCATTTGTATTTTTGTATATTATTTATTATTAGGAAATAAGGAAGGCCAAGAGTCATTGGGAGATGAATCCCAATAGCCTCACCTCCCATCTATATAAGCATGTACATTCTTCAGCTAATACACATTCTAGTTTTGAGGAGTTACCTCCTGGTTTGACAGTATATTAGTTTCTTGTTTCGTTTTTGTTTGAATAACATGGGTGTTGTGATGAATCATGAAGTTAAAAAGTAGAAGCGCCAAAGGGCAGGGTCTGCATAAGAGATTATATGGTGGTCTACAAAGTTCTCGACACGCTCAGGGATGAGCATGCCATCCCCAGGTGGAGCCAATGTTGATCATAATCAGCCTCCTATAAATTTTTCACAGGAAATCTGGCTTAAAACTCTCGAATCCCCTCTTTCAGCCTTAAAAAATCATTTTTATGCCTATCGTTACCATTTCTCGCCTCCAAATTACATTATAAAAGGCAGAAAACCCTGCATGTGAAAATATTTAAGGCCTAGCACCTTTCGGCCAGACCCCTGCACCTTTTTCTTCCACGTAACCCAGTGCTGGAACCGAGCACAAAAGCACTAGGCACTTATCAAGAAAATAACCGGGCGAAATATTAGTCGTTGATCTTCGTAGATCGGACGGTCTTCGTGAATCAGCACTGCGCTCGTGGCCCACTCCATTCATTGCCTAAATCGTTTGTGCACTGTCTGATCATCCTGCCAAATCAAGAGTCCGCAGTCTATTTATCCTTGTGGTCCCCATGCCCAAAAAAGTTGTCCAAAAACCGGCGGTATTCATCGCACCACCTTTCGGAGGCGGGCGGTATTTCTCAAATCGAAGCAATTCCATACATCGCTCGCCACGTGTCTCCGCGTATGGCTCCAAAACCTCCCTCCATCGCACATTATTGCTTGATCAAAGTCATGGCGCGATATTCATGATAGCCGTCCGATCTGGAAGTCTTTATCCAACGGATGTCGCACTCCGAAGCTGCACGAGTGTTAATCCAAGTCTATAGTGCCCCTGGCCCACAGTCCATCACCCTTCGACGCAGTTCCAGCCATTGATCTTTTCTGGCTATCGAACGGTCTAGATCATTTGCATGCTCCGCTGTTGACTCAGTCTCCCTCCACGTCACCATTCCACATGCCATTTGTTCCATATTCACTTGCCCTCCGTATATATTCATCCAATGGGTCATTTTCCTATGTTTCCATTTAAATTTTCCGCCCACGTTCATCAAACTGTGTTACATGAATACGCTGCATTTTCTAACATCGCCCTGCATTCCTCAATCTGTCCACCATGCCGCGCTGTCACACCATTATCCCCACTGTGTTCACCTTCCCGTGCATGGTTTTCTTTAACATCTTTGTAGGTTTTGCAGGGTTACAGCGGCGTAAAATTGCCATAATCCATAGCCTCCATTATATAAGCAGAGGACGCAGGAAAGGACTATCTTCCAATAGTTACATTTATGAAGAAAGGCCTAGGGAGGTAGATCGACAAGACTTCCATTAAAGAAGCAGGGTTAAAATCTGCCAAACCCTGCGAAGCCATTCAAGGCGCCGATTTCGCAGGTGAAGATATTAATGGAGCAACAGAAAAATATCAGTGGATGATTAAGGAATTCAACGCTCAGCATTGAATATTTTCAGTCGTGACTCAGGATTAGAAGGCAGAGGGTACAATGCACCAGAAACAATACCCTCCAGGTTCTACTTCAGCACCATTTTCTTTCAGGAAAGGACAGAATGTTTATGTGATTTCACCGCTTTGCCGTGTTCCTGGAGAGATTTCCACCCAGTGCATTTATTTCAGTTAGCAGGCCACAGAGTACAAACAGCATTACAAAGTCATCGAGCAGTATGGGTGTGCACGTCTCCGCCATTTTGTTTTAATGATACAATTAAGTGTTCATCACCTACTCCCTTTTTCGAGCTTTCTTGTTCTCCTATAAAGCTCCCAAAGAACAGATGTTTTAGGGTTCCAGATTTTATCAGAAAATTATGCAGTGAAAGGCTTTTTGTATAAATTTTGTGGAACGTCTTGTATGAAGGCTCAGAGCCCATAGGGTCTCAGTGAAGAGGAGTTCTATCTATTAAAGAGGATTCTGGTCTTTGGTATTTCATAGTCTGTAACTTTCTCTTATGTGTTATTTAAATAGATCATTTCATTTAGCCCATCTTTCATGTATCATGTTTTGGAATGCGAGTGGGTCATTGTTTTTTGGTGTGGATTTATCCTAGTTGATACCCATTCTTGGATTATTCAAGTGCTTTAAATATGGCTCATGCATGATATCTTGTTCCACTATTCAACTAAACCATGTTTCTGCTATATTAGTTTCTTTGGGAGGGTGTTTTTAAAACGCTATTATTATGTATGGATTCTTCGAATGGTAAGCCCATGCATGGTGGTATTGTGTATCTGGATATCATCTCAATGATAACTAATATATTCTCAATATTTCATTCACCACATTACACCTTCTGATAACTTATTTCTGTGATATATTTCTGAATCGGCCCTCTTTGCAGTAAGTTGTCTCTGAATTGTCTGTTTCTTTTATATTGGAGTTTTGCATGTTGCCTCTGCAATATCCTTATTTCTGTGTCAGTTTTTGAAGGTCTTGGTCCCATTCAGGTGAATTTTCCTTGTTTTACACGAGATAGCATGAGATCTTTTATTGATGACTTCCTCTGTTATACCATATTCTCCTTGCTATATAAGATGTCCTAGGCACTGGTCTATCACAACTCTAGGTTGTCTCTAGGAATGACAACAAGTATTGTGGGTTTTTCTTTGGAAACTTTGTATCCTTAGGTAGGAATATCTCAAATATCTGGGCTCTCTGAGGAAATTTTAGCCTGTGGTAAATATCCATGAGAGCAGCAGGTGAAAAATGGGATAGGGAATCAGATGAAGGAATGAGGAGCATTTGATTTATGGTTTCTGGGGATATGGTGGTCAGAATGTTTCCATTCTAAGCCACCATTGATCTTGTTAAGGGATAATATTGTTTCTAGCACCAGGAAATTAGATCAGGAAAAGAGTGGGTCTATGGAAAGGCAAATAGAGGAAGCATAGAGTCCCAGAACCTGATAGGGTCCTGGTTATCTATGTGCTTTTGTTTTAACCATAGATATAGCTGATGGAAGTCAAATTCATAGTGAGCATCTGTGACTTTGAAGAAAGCATCTGTGAGGGGTATCATATCGAGGTTGAGCTGTGGTGTTGCAACATGTATTTATTTTGTAACTAGATTGGCCACCTCTGAAACTAGGTTGATGACTTGCACTTCTTCTGTCACCTGTTTTTTTTATTTACCTTTATGGGTCGTTTGATTTTTAGTCCTATCTTTGGGAGCCATGTTGACAGGGATATCGACTAGGAAAAAGGATTTTAAGATCGGGTTGCAAAAAGGGTGACAGGGATTACGGAAGTGAGGATAGTGGTCGGAGATTGTAGAGATGGAAAATCCTTTTGAAATAAAATTCAAAGATAATGGTAATTTGGACGAGAAAGTAAAGTGGTATCAGCCTCTATTCACATGATTTTATAGGGTGAGATCTAGATTTAACGTTTTGGAATATGACCATAGGCATTTAACGACTCAGATGGAGATTTAATGACTAACGATGCAATCAAACGGTTCAAGGGTGGGCTTAATGACCAATGGTGCATCAAAATGGATATGGGTGGAGCATTGGAGGATAACGATTAGGTGATGTGGTGGGATAATATTGGATAGATAACCAATGGTTATGGCATGGGGAGGGATGTTTGTTGGCTAAAGGTGCAGGAGGAAATGGTTATGGGAGGCGCAAAAACCTTCAGTGGATTTCGGGAGGGGGGTACCTCCCAGTTTTCGGTTTTGGGCAGAGGGGATGCAAAACGTTGTGTTGTTTCCACGTCGTGAAATGTGGCAGTCATTAAAACCACACTTTGAAACCCCCCCCCCCCCCCCCCCCCCGTCACGTTAATGAGAAACGATCATGGGGGTTGAGAAATGATCCTCCGTCGTAGATATGGAGTTGGTGTAAGATCTGCCCTCCAAACTTACCCACTCTTTATTCCTTTTGATTTGACCCTTTTTGTCACATAGAATTTTAGAATAAAATCGAATGAGTGCTATATATATATATATATATATATATATATCAAATTTAATAAATGAAAATTAAACCCATTTCAAAGAATTTAACAATCATTAATTAATTCTTAATCCTTTTTGTCATTTGGCGCATTTAAACAAACATCCATGGTTTAATTTTTAAAACACTAAATAATTCGCATTTTTTATTTTATTGCTTCCCTAACATTTTTTCTTTTTTCCTTCTTTCTTTAGGGAAAATCTATTCTAACATTTTATTCTGACATGGATGCACAAAAATATAATTTTTCCTAACATTTTTTAATTTTTCTTTTTCACCCATGTCCTAACTTAGCATTTTATTTTTCATTTTTCAATTACCATGCTAACTTATCAAAACTAGATAATGTTACAACATCGGCTCCAGATGGGAACTGCTCCCCCCTATGGGATGCAGAGCACAAGATGTTCCATGTGCCTTCTCCTCGGGCTATGGAGTCTTTGCTGTAGAAAAAAAATATACTTGAAATGGTAAAAGAAAATGATAATGTACAATGATGATGTAGGAACTCCTTCAATACTGCATATAATGTTTCAGAAATATGCCATTGACAGGAAGTGTTGAGAACTGTCCTTCCAAATTTTGTAGCACAAATGTGTTGTTTCCATTTACCTTTGCAATTTTGAGTGGTCCAAACCATAGATTGTCAAAATTGCCATGTTTTCCCTTATCTTCTCTCCTAACATCCCATATTAAGACTAAATCTCCTTCTCTAAAATCTCTTTCCCTAGCCTTTATGTCAAAAATACTCTTCATATTATTTTTATATTTTCTTATTTTATATTGAACCTCATCTCTGTTTCATTTAATTAATAATCTAGTTTATTCTTCTAGAGAAATCATCAGGTTCATCTATAGATTATTGTAAAAAATTAAGCACAGGGAAAGCCAAATTTGTAGGAAAAATAACATCTTTTCCATATACCAGTTGGAATGGAGATTTAACTGATGATCTTTTGGGAGAAATCATGTTTTCCCGGACTGCATAGATAAGATGGTTGTCCCAATTTTTATTATGGTCTTCTAAAATTTTCTTGATTACCTTTACTAAGCCCTTGTTAGATTATTTGGCAAGACCATTCCCTTGTGTATAATAGGGAGTTGAATGATGCAATAAAATCTGATACTTTTGGTAAAATTAAATCATCTTTATTCTACTGAATGTTGTGGCACTGTCAGTCACTATCTATTGTGGAAAACCAGATCTAGATAAAATTTTATCTTCAATGAATTCGATTACAACTGAATCTGTGGCATTTCTTACAAGAATGGCTTCCACCCACTTGGTGAAATAGTCAGTAGCAGTAAAGATCCATATATGTTGATTACTTGAAGCTGGGTGAATTTCTCCTATAAAATCTAGTCCCCATTGAAGAAATGGTGGTGAGACAACTACTGGAACTAGTGGAAGAGCTGCTAGTTTTTTCTTACTAGCAAACATCTGACATGGATTACAGGCTCTAACCTTTGATCCCACTTGTGAAAATAGAGTGGGCTAATATAATCTCTCCTTTAGTATTTTTTATAGTGTTTCTCTCCAAACATAATGGCCTCCACATATTCCTGCATGAAACTGATCAATGATTCCTTCAGTCTCTGATTTTTTCAAGCAAAGTAATAGAATGTTAAGAGGATCTTTCCAGTACAAGTTGGCATTGATGATACAGTATTTGATGGATTTCAACTTAAGTGTTTTGCACTAGATTTTTGGTAACTCATTTGGACATTCAAAATGGATCAAAAAATGAACAATATCTGCATACCAATCTGATAATACAAACTTCTCATCAATGTGAACAAGGACTGCTTGAGTTGAAAGAGAAAGTTCTTGTGGATTCTTTCCTTGATATCCTTGGGAAAGTTCTTGTTGATTCTCCCCTTCTGCATTTAAGGAAGATTCTTGTGGTTTATCCCTTTCAATATTTGAAGAAGTTTCTTGTGTATGCTTCTCAGAGACTTCAAAAACAGAGTTTATGCCCAACACTTTGCAATTAGATTTAGCTAAAAATTTAGCTAAACCCTTTCCCTTTACTAACTTGGTGGTTTTAATGGTGAGGTAAAACTCAAGGATTTGAGTTATCCATATTCCTCTTCTTCCATCAGTGTTTGGTTGTGTAAGAACAGTTTTTACAGCATTGTTAGGTACATAGGAAATAATGGTAGAATGGATTACATACATTCTGAAAGATTTCAAGGCATGAACTAAGGCATAGGCTTGTTTTTCAATGATATCATACTTGAGTTCTGTATCTCTCATGACCTTGCTAAAAAATGATATGGGTTGATCATGATAATCTTCATATTTCTACAAAAGGACAACAACAAGCGTGGTTTTAGAAGCAAAAGAGAATATACTAAAAGGCTCAGAATAGTTGGGACTAGCTAAAGTAGGAGCTTCAGAAATGGCCTTCTTTATTTGATCAAATGCATATCTTGTAGGAATGATCCGTTTGACTTCATGGTTATTTTTTAGAATATATTTAATGTCTTTAACTATTTCAGCATAGTTAGGTATAAATCTTCTCAAAAAGTTAATCTTCCCTAAAAAAGCTTGTATCTCCTTCTTATTTCTAGGTAATGATAATGATTGAATAGTAGAGACCCTTATGGGATCTATTACTACTCCATCCTTTGAAATGATGTGGCCTAGTAATTTTCCTTCTTTTATGGAAAATAAGGACTTCTTAGGATTGAGAGATATTCCAAGCTTTCTGCACCTGTCAAAAACCTTCATCAAGTGTTTTAGATGTTTATGATCTGATTCAGAAAAAACAGTTAAATCATCAAGATAAATAACAAATTTGTTTACCTTCCCAACAAAGGAAAATTCCATGGCTCTTTGGAATTTTTCTCCTGCATTTGATTGACAAAAAGGCATCCTGGCATACATGAATGTACACCAAGGTGTAGTAAAGGTCGTCTTCTCTCTGTCTTCTAAATTCACCAATATATGATCATAACCAGAGAATCCATCAACCATAGAGAGTCTATTAGCACCTGACACCCTTTGGAGTAAATGATCCATCTTTGGAAGTGGATAGTTATCTTTCAAGGATGCTCTATTAAGGTTTCTAAAATCCACACAGAGTCTAATTTCACCATTATTTTTTCTGACAGGGACTAAATTGGCAACCCAATTAGAGTATATTAAAGGGACAATTATCTGGGCATATAAAATCTTCTTAAGTTCTTTTTATATGGTGGGAAGCAGAACTGGATTCATTTTTCTTAGTTTTTGCTGATAGGATTTTTCTTCTTGTTTTAGTGGAATTTTATGCTCAATTAAATATGTGTCATAAGTTTCTAGATCAGCATAAGACCAAGCAAAAACATCTTTGTAATTCCTTTAGAAGTTTGTTGTATTCATATTTAATTTTAGGAGCTAAAGATGCACAAAGTTTAATTTTTTTTAATTTCTTCATTGGTGCCAATGTTGATTTCTTCAAAGTCATCTTCTGGAGAAACCGAGAATGGATTTTTTGGAACATCATTCTGATCAAATAATTTTTCTAAAGGAGCAAGTCCTCTGGGAATAAAATTATTTGGTAGTTGTATTATATCATGATTAGATACCTTTGAATTTAGATCTAAATTTTCCTTGTCTTTAGTAGCTTCATTAATGTCTGAGTTATCTTCTTCAATTTGTAATACATAAAATTCATCAATAATTTGAAGAAAGAATTTCATTTGTTCGTCATCTTCAAATATTTTCCAATGCTTTAGATTTTCTAGAATTGATCATGGCCTATATTTGACTTGAATTTGGTATTGTATCTAAAATTGATCTAGAATCTTAAAAGAACTAGCAGAAACTGTTAATGAATCTGCATGAATGTTTTCATCTCTAGGAATAAAAGTGATATTGAAAGCATTAAAGGAGTTTTCAATGGTGTCCTAGATTTCATTTCTGTAAGACCTAAGCCTAGGATTCTTTGTTTGAAAAATACTCCTAACCTATCTTACTATTCATGAGCAATTCATGAACTTTACAACACAGGGTGTATTTAATTACACTTTTGTAATTATTCACATGTTTCTTTTTCAGCAGGCAGATATGATGCCTATCCACTTCAATAAGCATGATGTACAAGGATTGAATCAATCAGTGATTCAGTGGACAGAGTTAGTCAGGGCTACATAAAAAACAAGCTCTTTTGCAGAGTTCATAGACTCCTTCATACACCCAGTGAGGCAGCTTCTTACAAGTCAATTAGAACCCAGAATTGGGGAAGAAATCAAATGGATCCTACACCTCAGTGAGCAAGATAAAACTGGTGATTGGTACCTATATCAAAAGTACACAAAAATCAGGGTATATGGTTGTGAACTCCCACCATATAAGCTTCCAAGATATCTACCTATGTGAGTCTTCTCCTTAGAATATATCAGACAAATGTTAAACATGGATGATCTACATTTTGTCTCAAAAAAGAGGAAAGCTCAATTTAAACTCAAAGCCAGCATTGGATCCTTCACCTGCAATACCAGAGCAGCTGGTGTTGAAGCAGATGCAATGTTAAAGAAAATGGGTTTCCAACCAAGTTTTACTTGGTCTTATGACCCCCATGGCATTATTTCTTCTTTGATAGTTGAACTCAAGACAACATCAATTTGGCGTCATTTCCGGGGAACAAAATTGATTTATTTCCATGTGAAAACAATAAAACCCTCTTCCTTTAAAGGTGACTGATCATTTAGTTAGGTCAAAATTTCTCACCTAGCGACTCCACTGTGACCAAACTGGCTCCTTCAAAGCATAGTGGATCTCGATCTGACTATGAAATTTTCCTACCCTTATCAGATCCATAGAGACTGGTAAGACAAGCTTCTTCCAAAAGAAGGCATCAAATCCCTTCTTCTATCCCTCAACAGGAGATCATTATAATTCTTGATCCTTTCATATCTGGACCTATCCCCTTAGAATCAAAAGACATACCTCAGAGAGTGCATGACTTAGTATCTAAAGGAGTGGATTTTCAATCAGCCTTGTTATTTCATTCTTTAGAGTCCAATAAATTACCTCAGGAACCTTCTGAATCTCCTATATCAGAACATGATTTGGATCAAAACTTACCTGTATTCAAACCTACTGATTTCATTTCTCCTGTTACATATTTTGCACCTTCTACTTCACACCAACCAGGAGATATATTTTCTCTGTACTCTAATCCTTTATTTGAACACAGACAAGGAGAATAATAGGTTCAAAATATGGTCATTATAACTCCTTTAAGGTCTCGAAGAAGGTCTTCCATCCCATTTCATTCTCCTCCTCGTTCTCCACCTCATTCCTCACCTTCTTCCTCTCCATCTTCACCTACAAACTCTAATTCTTCTTCTTCAACTACTATTTCTCATTCCTCTACATCTACATCTTCAAGTATGGTTTGTTTTAGACCAATTGTACAAGCAAGATATGCTCCCCTCTTACTTCCTGCTATCCTTAATGATTTTCCTCCTGGATACCTAAATCATCTCCCTAAATTTAATGGAGAAACTGCTTTATCATCTGAAGACTATTTGGCAACATTTCTGGATTTTGCAGATAACATGAACATAGAAAATGAAAATGTTTATATGTGATTGTTTGTGCAATCCCTAGAAGGAAATGTCAGAATCTGGTTTAGGAAATTACCAGCTAATTCCATTAGATCCTAGCACGAATTAACTAATATCTTTAAAGATAAATGGGGAGTCAAAAAGGACCCTATGTATTTATTAACTGAATTTTAAGAACTACAAAGATATTATGGAGAACCAGTTGTTGATTTCATCAAAATATTTAATAAATTTTATCACAAGATGAATCCTGATTGTAAACCTCCTGTAGCAGCAGCTAATGTTAGATTTTCAAAAGCCTTTGAGGATGACTTTGCTGTCATGTTGAGAGAAAGAAAATCCCAAACCTTAGAGTACATGCAAACTAATTCTATAGAGGTTGAAGAAAATAGATCTGCATCAGCCAAGTTAAAAGCTAAAGCTGAAAAAGCCCAGAATAAATTAAAATCAAATCAGGAAGCTTCTTCTTCCTCGAAATCTAAAAATGAAGATGAAAAAATAGATGAAATCACATCACTTTTTAGAAACCTATAAAATAGGATTTAAAATGTTGAAACTCAACCTAGAACAGTCCAAAAAATTGTTTCCAGACCCAAAACACAGGTCCAAGGTTAGTATAAAAAGTCTACTCCATTACAAATTCTTCAAAGACCACATAATGATCGACAAGTACCCACACCATTCTTGATTGATGATCAACAACCTGATGATAACACTTTATCTATCACTGAAGATATTAATAACATAGATCATACATCTCTTCAGACTATCATTGTTCCTATTTCCCAAATTCAAATCCCTCAAGAAGACCAAGATACTTCTCAGGTTTCAAAATATCAAGCCTTTTCTGAGTTTTTTATTGCGGACCTCAATAGAAGGTATGACTTAAGACCTAGAGCTGGTCCTGGCAGACCTCCAAAAAACCCTGTAATAATTGGAACTCAAGTAAAAACTGCTGAAACTCAAACTACTTATATTCAACCTCTAAATCAGTCAAGTTATTATTCTCAAATTGATAAAACTATATTGATTGCTTTTAATGTGGAAAAATAGATATAAAAAGTTAAAATTCCTATTCCACTTTCAGAACTTTCTAAAAACCCTGGATATGAGAGTCAAGTTGCAAAATGGATCCAAAACTCTAGTATGGATGCTGAAGGAGATATTTTTAATCTGCAAAATGAAATACCCGCCATAGCCTTTGGTCCTAGTTATGATATGATTGATGAATCCATACCACCTTTTTATGTGACTTTGAAAGTGCATGAATCCCTGCTATACAATTGTATGTTGGACTCTGAAGCTTCCCACAACCTAATGCCTAAGGTCATTATGGAACAACTTAATTTGGATATCACTCGAACCTATCATGACTTATATACCTTTGAATCTAAAAGGGTGCAATGTTTAGGACTTATAAATGACCTAGTGGTCACATTACATCAAATACCAGTCAAAAGAGTTGTATTAGACATAGTTGTCACTAATATTCCCCCCTAATTTGGAATGCTTTTATCAAGATCATGTTGTGCCAAATTAGGAGGGAGTCTTCAAATGGATATGTATTTTGCCACTATTCCTATATATGGTGAAAAAGCCTTAGGTTATATAGAAAATTCAGATTCTTAAACACTGTTTGTAAACCTGATCAGGCTAGAAATCACCCCATTTACGTAGTTGACCAATATTTTAGTTGTTTTCAACTATCATCAGATATTTCACAAAATTCTCAACTCAAGATTGAGGATGTAGTTGAAACCCCTAAATCTGTTCAAACTAAAATTTGGAAATTATTCTTTGATGGATCTTGCACAAAAGATGGAGCTGGAGTAGGATTTGTTTTAATTTCACCCGATAAAGAAAATGTCACTCAATCGTGCAAGTTAGACTTTGAGGTTACCAATAACGTTCCTAAATATGAAGCTTTTATTCTAAGATTACAGCTTGCCAAAAGTTTAAAGGTCCAAAATTTGAGTGTCTTTACTGATTCAGAACTTATAGTAAGGCAGGTTAGGAGTCTTTTTCAAACAAAGCATCCTAGGCTCAGGTATTACAGAAATGAAATCTGGGACATCAATGAAAACTCTTTTAATGCTTTCAATATCACTTTTATTCTTAGAGATGAAAACATTCATGCAAATTCATTAGCAGTTTCTGATAGTTCTTTTAAGATTCCAGATCAATTTCAGAGACAATACCAAATTCAAGTAAAATATAGGCCATCAATTCCAGACAATCTAAAGCATTGGAAAATATTTGAAGATGACGAACAACTGAAATCCTTTCTTCAAGTTATTGATGAATTTTATGTATTAAAAATTGAAGAATATAACTCAGACATTGATGAAGCTACTAAAGACAAGGAAAATTCAGATCTAAATTCAAAGGTAGCTAATCATGATATTATACAACTATCAAATAATTATATTCCCAAAGGACTTGTTCCTTTAGAAAAATTATTTGATGAAAATGATGTTCCCAAAAATCCATTCTTTGTTTCTCCAGAAGATTACATTGAAGAAATCAACATTGGCATCGATGAAGAAATTAAAAATATTAACTTTGTGCATGTTTAGCTCCTAAAATTAAATCTGAATACATAAAACTTCTTAAGGAATTACAAAGATGTTTTTGCTTGGTCTTATGCTGATCTAAAAACTTATGACACATCTCTAATTGAGCATAAAATTACACTAAAACCAGAAGAAAAACCCTATCATCAAAAACTAAGAAGAATGAATCCAGTTCTACTTCCCACCATATAAAAATAACTTAAGAAGATTTTAGATGCCCAAATAATTGTCCCTTTAAGATACTCTAATTGGGTTGCCAATTTAGTCCCTGTCAGAAAAAAGAATGGTGAAATTAGACTCTGTGTGGATTTTAGAAACCTTAATGGAGCATCTATAAAAGATAACTATCCACTTCCAATTCTTCTTCAGAGCACACTCAATCTAGGCACGTATGATTAAACCACAACATCGACCAGAAGTCGATTTCTTCAACTAAATACAGAGCGCAATTTATCCCAAATTGCGGAATACATATCTACACATTATCATATCCTTTCCTTTCTGAATACACAGGCAGACTCGTAGCTTGATTTACACAGTCTAGCTTCTACAAGAACTTAACCAACAATTACAAAGGTACTTTCCACACAGAGTTAACCAACAAATGTACAGTTGCACTAGGACAATTTCCTCTTATAATCTAATATGCTTCAAATGATAAATTTATATATATATGTACATATTCTTGGAATAACAGTGGTTTCTCTGCAATAAAAGTTGTGGCTCTGTCTCTAATTCCCCCCCCCCCTTTTTTTTTCTCATCTCATAGCTGTTCTCATTACATGGAGCTATTCTTAGACTACTTTCATGGGGTCTATATATGAACTGCTCTCCCCCTGGGATATTGCCTCATATTTGTAACTGGTTAGATATTTGCTTTGTTTCCTAGAGCATCTCCCCCTGAGACTATGCTAGATTCATTATGTTATGGAGATAATAGGCTCCCCTTTTCTCTTTTCTTTCCATACTTTATTGGGGTTCTTCATAATTACTCCTCTCCCTTTTGATTCATAATTTTGATTGATCTGTTTTGATTCCATCATATGTCTATAGTTCTTTAATGTATATGGAATATTACAATCTTTTGCTTTGTGAACAAGTTTGAGGGATACATAACATTTTATTTGACCAATGTGCATTTGAGCTAATGTATAATTCTTTGTTCCCCTTCTTGAATACATTTTACATTCAACAGATTTATGTCCAAAATTATTGCATGCATAACAATGGCCATGGAAATAGTTTGTGTACCTGATAGAAGATTGCCTTTTCCATTTACTTGTTTGAGGGGTTCTTCTCTTTTGTTGCATCCCTTGCTGGTTGGACTGGGTTTGTTTTGTGTTGCAATATGCTGAAATATGTCCTGGTTTGTGACAAGAGAAACAAGTGATACTTCTCATAGGTGGGAAAAATCTTCTTTGACATCTTCCAAATTTATTCATTTCATCTTTAGGAGCATGTGAGCCTTTAGCAGTTGATTGTTTCATCCTCTCATTCTCTGTTCTTTCATGTTGCTGCTTGATTATGTTTATTTCTTTACAGCTCATGTTCCTACTGGCTTCTGCTTCTATAGTAGTTTGCTGAGCTGCTTCACTATTCTTTACAGCTTTTACAAAAATTATTTTCTTGTTGTCTTCAACCTTGGACTTACTGGTTTCACCTTCATATCCTATCCCAGTCTTTATGATAGGTGAGCTTTGTGAATTTAGAATCTGGTCCAACTATCTAGACCCTTTCATTAGAGGAGTATTCATTAATAAATCTCTTTGGGCCTTTTCTAATTTCTTTCTCATGCTCACTACTTCTTCTTCCAATCTTTCACGTTCCTAACTTTTCTCTCTCATTTGTTGCAGCAGAGTGTCTTCTACTTTCTTTGTCTCTTCAAGTTGTGTCTTTAGGCCAATAATTTCTTTCCTATCTTCAAATTCTCTCTCATCACATATTTGCACCAATGTCTTAAGGTCTTTATTTTCATTCTTTAGTCTTTCTATTTCAGTCAAGGCTGTGTCTAGTTTGGCCTTTTCTTCAGCTGCAATTTCTTCATGGTTCTTACTACCATTCTCACTAGCAGGTACCTCATTTGATTGAATATTTTCCTTTTGACCTGAAGTTTTCTTCTTCTTAATTCTCTTCTCCTTCTTGACAATACAGTCCTCTGTGTCTATTTCATGCATGAAATGCAATCTGTCCCAGATTTCTTTTGCAGAGGTTAAGTCCATTATCAACTCAAGGTCCTTGTTATGAAGACTATCATATATCACACATTTTGCCTTGGCATTCCTCTGTTGTTCTTTCACCATGGGTGAGTCTTTGCAGTAACCATCACATACAAGCTTCCATACTTCAGGTTCATAAGCCAATAATCCTGTTTTAACTTTATCTCTCCATTCAGGAAAGTTTGTTGTATTTAGCACAGGTACATTTTGATAGTCCATGACTTAACCAGATCTCCTTCAAGCTATTAAGCTTACACCAAAGGAACCTGCTCCGATACCAATTGTTGAACCCTTAGTTAAACTGAGAGGGGGGGGTGAATCAGTTTAACACATACATGGACTTTTAAAACTTTTCTCTCAAAATTTATTTACACCTTCACTTCATGATCAACTTTAATATGTGAGCAATCTTTATTAGTGAGCAGCAAGTATCAAACAGATTTGTTAATGTAACAACAGTATTAATATGTGAGCAACAAGTATTAAGCAGATTATATAAACCATATCAACACATAAACATCATGCACAGAGACACCAGATATAAGTGGAAACCCATAAAGGGAGAAAACCACATCTTATTATTGTTGTGATGCAAAGGCAAGCTCCAACTCCCTCTCACCACTGATTTTCTGTGGGCACCAACCTACAGGAGGCTCCAACCTCAATTCTGCAAGCTACAACTTGCAAGGAAGCTCCAACTCCCATCAATTTTCTGCAGGCACCAACCTACAGGAGGCTCCAACCTCAGTCAGCTACAACTGACATTTTATCAAGCTACAACTTGATGTGGAAGCACCAACTCCCATCTATTTTTTGTAGGCACCAACCTACAGGAGGCTCCTACCTCAGTCAGCTACAACTGACATCTATCAAGCTACAACTTGATAGGGAAGCTCCAACTTCCTTACTATTTCAAAAAAAAAACTCTTGCTGATTTACCTTGGATATCAGCTCTGTTCTGTACCTTCTTCTCTGCTGTTCATCAACTCTTAAATCGGACCTGCATCATCTCTGCTCAGCCCCTTCTTCTTCTTTGCTCGGCTCCTCCTTATTCACATTCTTCTTGCAGCTTGCTTATTCTCTTCAACTCTCTTTAATTCTGCTGCATACTCTCTTCTTCTCTCACTCCTTTTTCGTCAACCCTATCCCCTTGGATATTACCCTGTTTTATACAAAAACAGCTTCATGGCTATTTGTATTCCATTGGGAATTCGAAATGGACGGCCATGTCTCTTTGCCTTCTGCCTTCTCATCTCTTTTCAGCTCACTCAGAAAAATGTAACTGTAGGTGCTTATTTTAATATTACAGTGGGATATTTTCTCTCTTCCGGAGACTTGCCAATGCATCACAAACAATAAAAAATTCAATTACAATGTTTACATTCACATATAATGAAAACTCCAGCTCACTCATTCTGTCTCTTGGCTTGCTGCGCATTTGTCATTTCTCTGACTGTGTCTTTGTCCCTTTCTCTTCTCTGTATGCCTTTCTGTTTATGGCTGCTGCGTAACTTCTGTATTTGTGTAACTACATTTTTCATTTTTATATCAGTGCTTTATATATAAATGAATCTGCTGACTGTAATTCTAGGCCATATTCCAACGCTTTTCATGCCACGAGTGTCTTGTTGATGTGGAACATTCCGCAAGCGGAACATACATACATCACAATTGTATTAAACAAAGAATCGCCCTCCACCTTGAGCCGAGGCCCGTGGGTCCACAGACCACGTGGCATATTTTAATACCATTGCAACCATCGTTTTATATTTATGACAAATCTTTTATATATATATATAACCCAAATTTCATTACACTGACTGCCTTTTAATATGTCTTTAAATCAATTCTTGGCGTATATAATAAAACCTGTTTAAACATATAAAAACTCCTTTCAGGCCCACCTGAATGCGATCAATCGCAATCGCAAATTTCTAATTGCGATAGTTGCTGTGCAGTTTCAACCAACTGCGATATTGCGATATTGCGATGGTTGCGATATTGCGATATTGCGATGTTGCGATAGTTGCGATATTGCGATGGTTGCGATATTGCGATATTGCGATGTTGCGATAGTTGTGATATTGCGATGGTTGCGATATTTGAGGGTCCCGCCTTATGGTACTTTGATTCTTTGAATCTCGCGCTACATATGGCTATATATCCTTTAGTCCTTTGTATATAAAGCACAATATATACTTTGCCGCTTATTTAACTTAAAACCTTAATTGAACAACACACACATATACGTGGGCCCCATATAGATTAATATGTGTGCCTTGGGACCTTTGTGCATAAGGCGTATTATATGTAATGCGCTGTATATATATAGACTTTGTTGCTTGGGTTATATGATTCCCGGAATTTTCTGCTTTGCCTCTGCTTGTAATAACGGCTCTGCCGCTCGACCGCTTCACTGCCTCTATATTCGCTGCCTCTGTCTCCACTGCTCTGTCTTTGATATAACGGCTCTTCTTCTATATTCGCTGCCTCTGCCTCTGCCTTAGCTGTGCTTCTATCTCTGTCTCTGCCGTTGCTTCTGCTCTGCTGTTTGACTGTTACATTTTGACATTCTTCTTCCTCTTGTCTCCTTTGCGCTTCTTGTTGCCTCTGCTACTCGTTTTATGCCTCTGCCTTTTCTGCCTCTATTGCCTTATTGCTGGTCCAGGTACTTCACCTTTGCCACAGGGTTTATTCAACTCTGTTTATAAACCCATGCACAGTCAATTTCACATAGGAGCCATTTATACTCCCAATTACAAAGTCTCATCATACTCATGTAATGCTGAACAATTCCTCCCATAGATACAAATGAATCCACTTGCAAACACTTCTTCTTGTCTTGGAAGAAATTCTTCTTCTCTTAACTCTGCCCCTTTTTCAAAATCAAATGGCCCTCATTTTGTCCTCACTACTCTGCACCTTGAATAGCTCTCTGCTTCTTTGCTATCCTCTGCTCCTTGAATGATGTTGCTCCTTACTTCTCTTTTTGTTGCCTCTGCTACCTCTCTGCTGCCTCTGTAACCTGGGCTGCTTCTTTTTGCTGCCCTGCTTCTTTAAATGGCCCTGTCTCTGCTGCTCGACTCTCTCTACATCTTGCTGCCTCTTTTGCTATTTCTGTTTCAGGTGTTCCTTCTTTGCCATCTCCTTTGCCATCAATGACAACATTTCCAACGGTGGGGTGACTAGGGGTCGAGGAGGGGGGATTTTATCGCATCGACACTTTTCTGCAAAGGGGAAAAGAAAAAGGAAAGGGATAAGCCGATGGAGAAATTGCGATGAGGGCTAAGGTAAGGCCCGGGACACGGTTGCTTGTTGTAGTATGTGACCAGGATCTTTTAAGGGAGAAGGGGCTTATCACATCGGCGGGAGGGGAAAGGGAAGCGGGGTAAGGAATCATCGATTGTGCGATGCGATATATAGAGGTGCGATGCGATGAGCACTTAGTGCCTGGTCGCGAGGTTTGGGCATATGAAGAAAAGGAGCAGAAGGTTAGGCGCTCGAGATCTTAAGGCCTAAAATGGGCAAAAAAGGTTTTTAATGGATTTTTTGTGGGTTTTTTCAAGTTTCGGTAGAGGGAAAGGAAGGGTTTTTAAGCCATAAAAGAGACTTCATGGTCTTTAAAAGGATTTTATAAGGAAATGGAGGATAAATGAAAGGGAAAAAATGAATGAAATGGTTTTTTAGAAAATGATGGAAAAATAGCCTAAAAATAATAGTCTCTTTTGATATCAGTAGGATTTCTTGGTGGATTTTGGAGGGGAAAGCAGGCTTTTGAAGGGAACAACACTGTTTTTTAAGGCACAGTAGTTAAGGAACAACACTTTAGGGAACAAAAGTCTTCAAGAATGAGTAATCTTCTATAAAAATGATCACTTGAAGACTCAAGGCCTGTTTTAGCCATCATTTTCTTATGACAAAATTTATTGATGGCTAACAAGCACAACTTACTTTTTTTAGTGGTTTTCGGGTGTTGAAGTTCCAGAGCCGTTTTAGGCCCTAAACGACATTTTTTAGGAAAATCGAGAGCAACATGGTTATATAGATGCTCACTCAAAAGTATTATTCCTTGGATAGATATTTATAACGACATATTGAGTGCATCAAACGGAGATCATATGCCAAATTTACGTCCCGGGGAAGATTGATGTACTAATTTACCCAAACGAGGCCCACAGTTTTGGTGCTTCATCTCCTAGGGTTAGGTTTTTGGATGTTGAGGGTTTTTCATTATTTCTCAATAATAAATAGGACTTCAAGCCTCATTGTAACACATTTAAAAGGCCTATAGCTACAACATCTCTTCTCATAGATATGCTATCAATGCCCTAGCTAGTTTATTTCCATTATGTCTGTAAGCATATTTCTATTATTTGATATTAATGAAATGAAATATTATTTTCGTTGCATCTCTGTGTTTATTTTTATTTTTTTGTATTATTTCCATCTGCATAAATCTGGATTAGTGGTATCAGAGGGGTCTGCTCTTTTTCTGTTTTTCTTTGCATGTCCCTAACAAGGTCAAGGTATAAGGAGTTAGGGCTCATTCTGGTAGAACGCTTGCAAGATCAGCCTCACAAACCCCAATGACCTACCTATTAAAATATTGCTTGAGGAGGCCCTCAAGAAATAGAGGAACACGATGATGGATAAATTTTCCTAGATGCTTCAATGTTTGCCCACCGGCAACACATCTACATGTAGTAGCCACTGTGAAGGCACCTCTCCTTTCAAGGTACAAGTCAAATTTTACATTGCTATATTTGAAGGCTAGATAGATTCATATGCTGTAGATATATGGTTGAATTTTTTGGAAGGGTATTTCTCATTTCATGATTTATCTAATCGAGAAAAGATTATTTTTGCACTCCTCAAAGCCACCCCCCATGTAAAAGACTGGTGGGAAACCTAATGCGAGCAAAAGGACGAGAGGGAACACTATTTTTTCTCGGCCACACCCACTTGGAATTCATTCTGAGACGGTATCAAGGAACAATATTACCCTGTGAGGGGCTCTTAGGACAAGTACATCCAATGGACCACGCTACAATAGAAAAGGGATCAAGATGTGCATGAACTATTGAATATGTTCCATACCATACGCACAACGATGGGTATTAAATATTCAAAGAGATATTTGGTGTTCAAGAACTGCAGATGTATGCACCAATACATTCAGGAGGAAATGGAGTTCCTCAAAATTACATCTCTTGGCATGGCATATCACTATGCCACCAATATCAAGCAGAAATTTAAGTAGAAGAAGCGAGACTTTGGATCTGTGAATCGAAAGCTAGGCAAAGACACCCCCAAACCGAAGAACAAGGGGCAAGGCTGAAGCGGGGTGACTCAGAACAACACCACAAATACAAATAAGGACATGGGGAAGTGGTGTGAATTTCATAACATCCCACTCACAGCAAAAATGAGTGTTAGGTCAAACAGTCATTGGTGGCCGAACTAAAGGCACCTGAATCATATGCATGTTTTGAAAAAAGGGAAGAAAATCATTTATGTGGATCCTAGTGCCATTGTTTCCACCACCAAGATCTAGGGGGAGGATCCCATGGATCCAAAGGAGGGAGGGAACCTCTTTTATTCACAGATGGGCAAAGGGTTCTCCACTGCAATTCCTTGTCGATAGTAGAAGCAAAAAGAACCTCATTTCAGTAGAGGTCGTGAAGGGGTTTGGCCTACAGAATATAGCACACCCACAATCGTATACCATTAGGTGGCTTCACAAAGGAAGATATCTCCACGTCCGCCAGTAGTTACGCCTTCTATAGAGCATAAAGCCATTCAAGGATGAGGTACTGTGTGATCTTGCTCCTCTTGATGTGTCTGACGTATTATTGGGCCAAGCATACTTGTGGAGGTGACATGTTGTGTATGATTCTAAGCCTTGTGCTATTATTATTACTTTAGGAAATAACTTGTATAGGATACCGGAGGTAGTACTGCCTCCTGCCATCTCTTTAACTACTGCAAAACATCACAGTAAGATTTTTTCCCAAACCAGGAAATTTATTTGCATTACCAATCACCCACAAGGAAAGAAGAAGATTGTGGCCACAACCTCGAAACAGGGCTCCCCTACACGAAAACAACAAATGGACAAAGAAATGGAAAAATACAAGGACATTTCTCCTCACCCATAGAGGTTCCTCTATACTGTCAGGTCAATCACGCCATTGATCTGACCCCAGGCGTACCGCTACCTAATATTCCATACTTCATGTGACCACATAGAAATAATCAACACATGTACTGTTTGAGGCTTAGAAAGAAACCAAAATTACTGAATGCATCTAATACCCAGTTCAACAGAACTTGCCTCATATCGTGGAGGAGCTCAACGCAATGGGGAACATTTCTTCCTAAGGGGGGAGGAATGATCCAGGTGGATATTGGTGGTCACCCACCTATTCCATTTGGACCCCCAACATTGGTTCTTTCAGTGTTTCAATTTCAGCACAACTTACTATTTTTCGCAGGTTTTCGAGTCTTGAACTTTCGGAGCCGTTTTGAGGCCCTAATTATCCAGGTGGATAATGGAAGCCACCTGCCTATGTTTTTTGAACCTCCACCATCAGTTCTTTCATTTTTTCAGTTTCAACACAACTTACTATTTTTAGCATTTTTTCGGGTGCTGAACTTCCGGATCCATTTTTAGGCCCTAAAAGACATTTTTTAGGAAAACCGAGAGCAACATTGGTTAATAAATGCTGACTCAAAATTCCTATTCCTCGGATATAAATTTCTAACAAGATATTGAGTGCATCAATAGAGATCGTATTCCAAGGTTACGTCCCAAGGAAGATTGATGTACCAATTTACCCAAAAGGGGCCCACAGTTTTGGCGCTTCATCTCCTAGGGTTAGGTTTTTGGATGTTTAGGGTTTTTCATTGTTTCTAAATAATAAATAGGCCTTGAATCCTCATTGTAACACATCTCAGAGGCTTGTAGCCGCAACATCACTTCTCAGAGATACACTACCAGTGACCTAAATAGTTTATTTACATTATGTTTGTAAGCATATTTTTGTTATTTGATATTAATGAAATGAAATATTGTTTTTGTTGCATCTCTGTGTTTATTTTTATTTCTGTGTATTATTGCATTCTGAATAAATCTAGATCAGTGGTATCAAAGTGGTCTTCTCTTTCTTTGTTTTTATTTGCATGTCCCCAACAAGGTCAGGGTATAAGGATTTAGGGCTCATTCTGGTAGAACCCTTGCAAGATTAGCCTCACAAACCCCGATGACTTCCAATGATGGAAGAAAAGAGAGATGAGGGAAAGGGATATCCTATTAAAATAGTTCTTGAGGAGGCCCTCAAGAAATAGAGGAACGTGATGATGGATAACTTTGCCCAGATGCTTCAACGACTGCCCACTGGCGGCACATCTACATCTAGTAGCCACTCTGGAGGCACATCGCCTTTCAAGGTACAAGTCAACTTTGAAATTCCTGTATTTGAAGGCTAGATAGATGCAGACAATGTAGATAAAAAGGTTGAATTTTATAGAAGGGTATTTCTCGGTTCACTATTTCTCCGATCGACAAAAGATTATTTTTGCACTCCTCAAATCCTCCCCCCATGTCAAAGACTACTGGGAAACCTACTGCGAGAAAAAGGACGAGTGGGAAACCTCTCTATTCTTGGTTGCACCCACTTGGAATTTTTTCCGAGATGGCATCAAGGAACAATATTACCCTATGGGGAGCTATGACGACAAGTACATCCAACGGACCATGCTACAACAACAAAGGGATCAAGATGTGCAAGAACTATTGAATATGTTCCATACCCTACGCACAAAGCTTGGTATTAAATATTCAGAGAGAAATTTGGTTCTCAAATATCACAGCTGTATGCAAAGATAAATTCAAGAGGAAATAGAGTTCCTCGACATTACATCGCTTGGAACGACATATCACTATGCCAAAAAGATCGAGCAGAAATTTAAGCAGAAGAAGTGATACTTTGGATTCGTGAATCCGAAGCTAGGGAAAAATGCCCCTGAACCACAGAACAAGGGGAAATTCCAAAGCGGGGTGACTAAGAACAACACCAAAAATCCAAATAAGGACATAGGGAAGTGGTGTGAATTTCATAACAACCCCACTCACAACACAAACGAGTGTCAGGCCAAACAATCATTGGTGGCCGAACTAAAGGCACCCGAATCAGATTCATGTTCTGATCCTGAGCTAGAACCAAAGAAGGGCAGTGACAAAGGGAATTAGATCATTGATGCAGATCCCAGTGCCATTTTTGCCACCACCAAGATCCAGGGGGAGGATCTCTAGGATCCAGAGGAGGGGGAATGACTCTTCCATTCACAGATATGGGTGAATGGTTCTCCACTGCAATTCCTTGTTGTAGTTGAAGCCAAAAGAACCTCATTTCAGCAGAGGTCGTGAAGCGGCTTGGCCTACCAACTATAGTGCACCCGCAATTGTATACCATTGGGTGGCCTCAGGAAGGAAGAGATCTCAGCGTCCGCTAGCAGTTCTGCCTTTTGTACAACATCAAGCCATTCACGGATGAGGCACTTTGTGATGTTGCTCCTCTTGATGTTTCTGATGTGTTGTTATTATTATTTTTGGAAATAACTTGTACAGGATACCGAAGGTAATACAACCTCTTGCCATCTCTTTGACTACTGCAAAAAAATGTAGTAAGATTGTTCACCAAACCAGGAAATTTATTTGCATTACCATTCACCCACAAGGAAAGAAGAATATTATGGCCACAACCTCAAAATAGGGCTCCCCTAGACAGAAGCAACATATGGACAAAGGCATGGAGGAATATGAGGAAATTTTCTCCTCACCCACAGAGGTTCCTCTACACTGTTAGGAAAAACATTCCATTGATTTGACCCCAGGTGTACCCTCGCCTAATATTTCCATACCTTATGCAACTACACAGCGAAAATCCAAAAATGTATTGTTTGAGGCTGATAAAGAAACCAAATTTACTAAACGCATTCTATATGTCCACCCGGGGTCCATGACATCTTCCAATAATCCAATACCCATTTTTGCATAATTTGCTTCATCTCATGGAGGATCTCAACGCAATGCGGAAAATTTCTTCTTAAGTGGGGAGTAATGATCCAGGTGGATATTGGTGGCCACCCACCTATTCCATTTGGACCTCCTTCATTGGTTCTTTTAGTATTTCAGTTTGAACACAACTTACTATTTTTAAGTAAGTTCTCAGTTCTTGAACTTATAGAGCTGATTTGAGGCCCTAATGATCCTGGTGGATATTGGTGACCACCCACCTATTCCATTTGAACCCCCACCATCAGTTCTTTCAATTTTTCAATTTCAACACAAATTATTATTTTTAGCAGTTTTTCGAGTCTTAAACTTTCGGAATCGTTTTGAGGCCCTAAACGACATTTTTTTGGAAATCGAGGAGTGACATGGGTGTGAAACTTGATATTGGTCACTCAAAAGTTGTAGTCCTCGGATATATATTTCTAACGAGGTATTAAGCGTGTCAAACATAGATCATATGCCAAAGTTACGTCCCCGGGAAGATTGATGTACCAATTTACCCAAACGAGGCCCACAATTTTGGCGCTTCATCTCCTAGGCTTAGGTTTTTGGATGTTTAGGGTTTTTCATTGTTTCTGAATAATAAATACACTTTTGATCCTCATTGTAACACACTTCAGAGGCCTGTAGCTGCCACATATCTTCTTAGAGGTGCGCTACCAGTGCCCTAGCTAGTTTATTTCCATTATGTCTGTAAGCATATTTATGTTATTTGATATTAATGAAATGAAATATTATTTCCACTGCATCTTTGTTTTTATATTTATTTATGTTCTCGGCTGCACCCACTTGGAATTCATTCCAAGACAACATCAAGGAACAATATTACCCTGTGGGGAGCTATGATGACAAGTACATCCAATGGACCATGCCGCGGTAGCAAAGGGATCAAGATTTGCACAAACTGATGAATCTGTTCCATACCCTACACACAAAGCATGGTATTAAAGATTCAAAGAGACATTTGGTGCTCAAGTACGATATTTTTCTGCACATATACATTTAGGAGGAAATGGAGTTCTTCAGCATTAGATCGCTTGGCATGACATATCGCTATACCACCAAGATCGAGCAGAAATTTAAGCAGAAGAAGCAAGACTTTGGATTCACGAATCTAAAGCCAGGGAAAGGTGCCCCCGAACTGCAGAACATTGAGCAAGGCCAAAGAGGGGTGACTCAGAAAAACACCACTAATCCAAATAAGGACACAAGAAAGTGGTGTGAATTTCATGATAGCCCCACTCATAGCAAAAATGAGTGTTGGGGAAAATAGTCGTTGGTGGCGAACTAAAGGTACCCGAATCAGATGCATGTTCTGATCCTGATTCAGAACCAAAGAAGGGCAATGAAAAATGGAAGTAGATCATTGATATGGATCCAAATGCCATTTTTCCACCACCAAGATACAAGGGGAGTATCCCAAGGATTTAGAGGAGTGGGAGCTCCTCTTCCCTTCACAAATGTGGGTGAAGGGTTCTCCATTGTAATTCCTTGTCGATAGCGGAAGCCAAAATAACCTCATTTTATCAGAGGTTGTGAAGAAGCTTGACCTACTGACCATAGCACACCCACAACCATATACCATTGGGTGGCTTCACAAAGAAAGAGATCTCCATGTCTGCTAGCAGTGACGCCTTCTGTACAGCATCAAGCCATTCACAGATGAGGTACTATGTGATGTTGCTCCTCTTGATGTGTCAGATGTATTATTGGGCCAGCCATATTTGTGGAGGCGACATGTTTTGTATGAGTCTAGGCATTGTGCTATTATTATTCCTTTGGGAAATAACTTGGACAGGATACCAGAGGTAGTACCGCCTCAAGCCATCTCTTTGACTACTGCAAAACAACACAGTAAGATTGTTTCCCAAACCAAGAAATTTATTTGTATTACCATTCACCGACAAGGAAAGAAGAAGATTGTGGCCACAACCTCGAAATAGGGCTCCCCTACATAGCAACAGCATATGGACAAAAGGCATGGAGGAATACAAGGACATTTTCTCCTCACCCACAAAATTTCCTCTACACTATCAGGTCAAGCACTCCATTAATATGGCCCTAGGCGTACCGCCACTTGATATTTCCATACCTCATGTGACCACACAGACATAATCCACACATGTACTATCTGAGGCTGATAAAAAAACCAAATTTACTAAGCACATCCAACATTTATGCCAGCGGGTCCATGACATCTTCAACAAATCCAATACCCAATTCAACATAATTTTTCTCATCTCTTGTAGGATCTAAACACACTAGGGACCATTTCTTCCTAAGTGGGGATTAATGTTACACGTGGATATTGGTGGCCACCCACCTATTCCGTTTGGACCCCCATCATTGGTTCTTTCATTTTTTCAGTTTCATCGCAACTTACAATTTTTACCAGGTTTTCGGGTTCTAAACTTTTGAAGCCGTTTTTAGGCCCTAATGATCCAGGTGGATATTTTTGGCCACCCACCTATTCCCTTTAAGCCCCCACAACCAGTTCTTTTATTTTTTCAGTTTCAACACAACTTACTATTTTTAGCAATTTTTTGGGTCCTGAACTTTTGGAGCCCTTTTTAGGCCCTAAACGACGTTTTTTTGGAAAACCAAGAGCAACATGCTTATATGGATATATGTTTCTAACTCAAAAGTTGTAGTCCTCAGATATATATTTCTAACAAGGTATTGAGCGTGTCAAACGGAGATCGTTTTCCAAAGTTACGTCCCCTGGAAGATTGATGTACCAATTTACCCAAACATGGCCCATAGTTTTGGCGCTTCTTCCCTTATGGTTAGGTTTTTGGATTTTTATGGTTTTTCATTATTTATAAATAATAAATAGGCGTTCAAGACTCATTGTAACACATTTCAGAGGCCTATAACTGCCACATCTCTTCTCAGATATATGCTACGAAGGCCTTGGATAGTTTATTTCCATTATATCTGTAAGCATATTTCTGTTATATGATATTTCCATGAAGGCTTGTTTGACACGCTCAATACAAAAAATACCTCATACCATCTGAGGCTGATAAAGAGACCAAATTTACTGAATGCATCGAGCATGTCCGCCCGCGGGTCTATGACATCTTCGACAAATCCAATATTGAGTTCAGCAGAATTTTCCTCATCTCATGGGGGATGTCAACGAAATGGGGACCGTTTCTTCCTAAGGGGATAGGAATGATCCAGGTGGATATTTGTGGCCACCCACCTATTCCATTTTGACTCCCACTATCGGTTCTTTCAGGTTTTCAGTTTCAGCACAGCTTACTATTTTTAGCAGGTTTTCGGTTCCTGAACTTCCGGAGCCATTTTGAGGCCCTAATAATCTAGGTGGATATTGGTGGCCACCCACCTATTCCATTTGAACCCCCACCATAATTTCTTTCATTTTTTCATTTTCAACACAACTTACTATTTTTAACAGTTTTTTGGGTCCTGAACTTCCAGAGCCGTTTTGAGGCCCTAAGCAATGTTTTTGGGGAAAACCAAGAGAAAAATAGTTCTAAAGACCATATTTCCCACTCAAAACTTGCAGTCCTTAGATAGATATTTATAACGAGGTATTGAGTGCGTTAAACAAAGATCGCATGCCAAAGTTACGTCCCTGTGATGATTGATGTACCAATTTACCCAAACGGGGCCCAAAGTTTTGGCGCTTCATCTCCTAGGGTTAGGTTTTTGGATGTTTAGGGTTTTTAATTGTTGTTCAATAATAAATAGGCATTCGAGCCTCATTATAGCACATTTCATAGGCTTGTAGCAGCCACATCTCTTCTCAGATATACTCTACCAATGCCCTAGCTATTTTATTTCCATTATGTCTGCAAGCACATTTTTATTATTTGATTTTAATGAAATGAAACACTATTTCCACTGCATCTCTGTGTTTATGTTTATTTCTGTGTATGATTGCATTCCTACATAAATCTAGGTTAGTGGTATCAAAGAAGTCGGCTCTTTGTCTATTTTTCTTTGCATGTCCCCAACAAGGTCAGGGTGTAAGGAGTTAGGGCTCGTTCTGGTTGAACCCTTGCAAGATCAGCCTCGCAAAGCCCGACGAACTCCCATGGTGGAAGATAAGAGAGACAAGGGAGCAGGATATCCTATCAAAATATTGCTTGAGGAGGCCCTCGGGAAATATAGGAACATGATGATGGATAACTTTACCAAGATCCTTCAATGGCTACCGACCGGTGGCACATCTACATCCAGAAACCACTTTGGAGGCACCTCTCCTTTCAAGGTACAAGTCAAATTTGACATTCCTATATTTGAACACTAGATAGATGGAGACATTGTACGTAGATGGTTGAATTTGTTGGAAGGGTATTTCTTGGTCCATGATTTCTCTGATCGAGAAAATATTAGTTTTCCACTCCTCAAAGCCACCCCCCATGTCAAAAACTGGTGGGAAACAAACTGCAAGCAAAAGGGCGAGAGGGAACCCTCTCTATTCTCAGCTGCACCCACTTGGAATTTGTTTCGAGATGGCATCAAGGAAAAATATTACCCTATGGGGAGCTATGAGGACAAGTACATCCAATGAACCATGTTGCGGAAGAAAAGGGATCAAGATGATCAAGATGTGCACGAACTAACGAATATGTTCCATACCCTACACACAAAGCTGGATATTAAAGTTTCAAAGAGACATTTGTTGCTCAAGTAACACATTTGTTTGCACATATACATTCAGGAGGAAATGGAGTTCCTCAAAATTAGATCGCTTGGCACGGAATATCACTATACTGCCAAGATAGAGCAGAAATTTAAGTAGAAGAAGCGGGACTTTGGATCCGCGAATCTCAAGTCAGGGAAAGGTGCTCTTGAACCACAGAACAAGGGGCAAGGCAAAAGTGGGGTGACTCAGAACAACACCACAAATCCAAAGAGGGACACAAGAAAGTGGTGTGAATTTCATAACATCCCCACTCACAGCACAAACGAGTGTCAGGCCAAACAGTCTTTGGTGGCTGAACTAAAGGCACCTGAATCAGATGCATGTTCTAATCCTTAGTCAGAACCAGAGAAGGGAAATGAAAAATGGAAGGATTAATTGATGTGGATCCTAATGCCATTGTTGCCACCACCAAGATCTAGGGGGAGGATCTCGAGGATCCATAGTTTTATCACAAAATTGCACCTAATTGGCTGCTAACTAGACAACTTTATGTAATGGTTTCAAACCAACTTGTGACTGAAGCTTAGCCTCTTCAGTCTGAGAGGGCTCTCTCAAAAAGGGTTAATGATATTTTATAATGATAAACTAGATGGCTAACTCTACTTGGAAAATGATTTTTTTGTGATAAGTGTAGGTTGAAAAGAACATCAGTCTGCAACATTAGGCTTATGGAGTCAACAAAGAAATTTTTCAGTAGTAATTTCACTTGACATGGAAGCTGAGGTAGGTAAGAGTTTTTAGCAAAGGTAAGCACTCATGAAACAGGAAATAAAATAACCAATTCATATATAACGAAATTCAGAGCATTACATGAATTAATTCTAAGTATTAAAAGTAAAAACCACTGAAAATATTATGCACATAAAATATAGATCAAATAAACACTAGAAACTCAATCAGAATCTCAGGTTGGTCAAGAAACAAGTCTGTTGTATTACTGAAACAATCAATTACATAAAGCTGCAGTTTTGCCAAAAAGTCTCCAACCCGTACAAATTCGAATATCTACCCTTTAATAGACTTGTTACATGACGAGGTGATTTTCCTCATGGCTAGATTCATCAAACTTTTGCTAATGACACATTTCATAACAAGAAAAAATCTACATTTATTAGAAGATGACACTATTCTATTTGACAGTCCTTTTCCTAATAGGACTCAAACTATTCATTATTACATCAACTACCTTATCTCCTAATATCAGTTACATATTTGAAAACTCTTCTTTCACATGTTTGAATAGGGTGTGATGGGACTCATCACTACATGACATCTTAATTGACCTCCTCTAAAATTGGAAACAAACCCTGCTTTTTAGGAAAACTGGTCCTTATCTTCAACGGATGATTTGGCTATTGAGTTGTCTTCATCTCGTGGTCTTTTAATGTTGGATGACTGTTGGAAAGATCCCTTGAATCTTTGAAAGTTTCCTCCTATCCATAATTTCACAAAAACCTACTCATAAAGCTTCAAAACAGTATGCTACGAAAGTATGACAGTTTCGTAGAGTACTTTCGTAGCGTTACAAAAATGCCTTTTGCCATCAACTTTTCTGATTCTTTCTTCATGCACTATATTCCTCATGTCTTGACACCTCTACCATATCATTTTCACCCTTTATAAGCTTTTCAAAATGATTCAAAATGAAAAAATAAATCTATAGTATTTTCGTAGCGTTTTCCTTGTCTTCAAGCTTAGGAACGCTATGAAACTGCTGAAACAGTGAAATTTCCAGATTTTTGTCTAGCTTAAAAAATGTGTCTTCCAACTGTAAAAACCTTGTTTCCAACATTCCATTAACCTTTAAAATCATAAACCATCTCACACTATAATTATTGAGGTGTTTCTTCCTCATTGATGATGATTTGAGCAATTGGCTCCTCAACTATTGTCATTTTAAGGCCCTTTTTCTCCAACTCCTCATGGATTAGTTCAAGTTGTTCTTGGAGGTCTTTAACTTGATCCTTCAAATTTATGTTTGTAGATTTCAAATTCAATTTCATTTTCCTGACATGTTTCACCTCTTTCCTCAATGGCATGGTCCATCTGATAAAATTCTGTGTATTATCGAGGGTCTTGGAAACACTATCAACCTACTCTTCCAAAATCTCTTTCATCTTTTCAAACTAAACCTTCTGGACATTGTGTTTTCTCGCTTCTTTCTTCATAACAAAAATTTCATGATTAGCCAACTTCAACTGTTCTTCAATGAGTTCAAACTCTATTTTTTCCATTACTTTCTCCTTTCCTTTCTTTGACTTGTGTTAGCCCCCTGTAAATTTTTGACAGGCAAAGTAGGGGGCTAAATTGTTGTTGAGCCTTCAAGGAATGAATCTCCCCTGAAGACACATCATCCTTGAGGTCTCCTGTGCCTTTTCCTTTGATAAACTTCCCTCTGCTGACTCCCTTTATAAGGTTTCATTAATTACATAAACTGTGCTCCAAAAGGCCCTCATTTGTCCCTTACACCCCTGCAGAATATCTCATGTTAACCTTTGTTTTCCCTTGTTCCATGCCCCTATAATTATTTAAATCCTCTCTGAAAACCCCTTTGCACCTAGCACACTCCCTTTGTTTATGCCTAAATCCCCCTCATTCCCCTATCGTTGCCCTTGGCTGGCCTTAAAATGCTTTAAAAACGAGCCAAAAACCATATTTTCTGCATAGTCTGGGCCTAGCACCTTTCGGCCTAGCCCCCGCACCTTCCCACCATGTAACCTCGGCGCCGGAACCACACACTAACCCTAAAGGCACTAATCTCCAATGTATATCGACCGCATTTTTAACCATCGATCTGTTAGATTGGACGACGATCGCCGCCCCCGCAACTTTCGTCGTTAAACCATTCACCGCTGATCATCACATCTTGACCGTTCGTTTACCCACCAAATCGACGGTCTGCAGTACATCCGTCCTAGTGGTCCCCACCGCACACTATTCAGAAACAGCCCGGTTTTCATCGCACCGCTAATGGGGGTCAGGCGGTATTTTCCCATTGCCCAGCGATTCCACTCAGCTTGCGACGCGTGGCAGCAACACTGTTCCAAAACTGCTTGCCTATCGCGCGTTAACATTCGGCATAGGATACATAGTGATATGCATATCATCCATTTGATCTGGGGTGCCTCATCCAATGGTTGTCGCTTCACGAAGTTTCGCGGGGTTTAATCCATGGTCGTCGTACCCCTGGCCCACCATTCGTCGTTCTCCGTTGCATTTTCAACCGTCGATCTCCTTTGAGATCTGACGGTCCAGATTTGTTTCTCCGCTGTTGAATTTTCCTCCATCCCTTGGTCTCGCCACATCACCTTCTCCACGTGTGTCTATAATATATTCACCCCCGCCATATATATTTGTTCCAAGGTTGTTTTTTCATAGGTTTTGTTTAAACTTTCGCTGCACTCCGCCCATGTCCACCCGACTCTGTTCCATTGTCATACTACATTACCCACTATAGTCCCACGCTATTCTGACATCTCATCCTTCTGCACATATATTCTCATCCCATTGTGTCCACCACCCCCATGCATAAGTTTTCTTAACAAGTTTGCGTGTTTTGTAGGGTTATGAGCGGCAGAAAACTGCCATGTTTCTCAATCTCTGTTACCGTGACAGAGAACACAGGAAAGATCAGATGCAAATATTGAATTAAGGAAGCAAGGCCTGGGAAGGTTATGTACATGACTTCATTTAAAGAACAGGGTTGAAAAATCTCTACGATCTTCCCAGGGCCATTAAGTGCACAGATTTCGCAGTCAGAGATATAAACGGAGCAGCAGAGAGCTTAAGGCACGCAAATGAAGATATATAAGCCTTAGGTTCAAATATTTAGAGGAAAAGTACCAGATTGAAGACCCAGGGATCACGCAGAAGGTATAGCACGCAGAAATCAATGCATATCAGGGTTTCTACAGTAGCAAAAAAAATTTCCTCCATGAAGGACAAAGCGCCCATGCATTTTTTATTATACACCGTGCTCCTGAAGAAATTTCCACCCTAACAACAATCTGAAGCTACCAGAGCATTTGTTTCATAAGTATGGCAGAATTCTTAATCATTCATTTATCTTTTGTTTATTCACCAATAGTACTACAGAATGCTGCAACAGAGTACATCAGAGCCATACCTGGAGTGAATGGAAACCTGATGAAGACCATTCTTTCACCCGAGAGCGCTGCAGATTAATGCACAGAATTTATACAGAATGGGCTTCGGCTTTCTTCCTCTTCTGATTTGTTAATGCTGCATTTAGTTTTTCACCTACCTTCTCCACTCTTTTGGAGCTATAAATTCACAAGAAACTCATTGTAAAGGTTGTTGATCAGTTATCAGAGAATTGCAAGTAGTTTCTTTCAAGACACATTCTCTGTGTAAATTGTAAGATAGGTTGAAGGAGATGTTCTTAGACTGAGTATTCAGCTAGTGGCAATGTTGTACTTGACTGGTATTTCTATTTAATACGACAAGCACATTTCTTTGGATCCTGATCTGAAGCAGCGGTGATTTTTTCCTATCTTTGTGTTTTAATTCATTTCATTTCCTTTCTACTGGCTTGCATCAGAATATTGGCATAGGATTTACCCTTGTTAGGTACCCTATGTTTCTTCTCTCCTTGCCATTAATGTTTTTCTTCTAAATGTGTTATCTAAGAATCAATTTCAGTTAATTTAACCAGTGTAGTGGATGTTATTTCCCGCTCTCTGATGTATGAATTACATGTATCTATTCTTAGATGTTTCTTGTTATGGATTTAGTTGGAATATTTTGGAACAATGGGGATTAGAGTTAGCCCTATCCACTAGGATCCTTGTGCGACTAGCTGGTCTTTAACTTTGTGCTCTGAATCTGTGTTATGTCCTCCTCTCCTACCTTTCCATATCACACAATCATCTTTAAGATCCTATGTTTTAGATGACTAGCCCAATTGAAGGCTTGTACATCGGATAGTAAGCAAATCCTTTCCTAACTCCATTGCCCAATGGTTTTGAATATTTTCTGGAACATTTCACCTCTGCCTTATCCCTCTTTTCTCATCCTTGTCTTAATATCAATCCTTCCTTCCCCGATAACTAACAACCAAACCCAAAAAATCAAACAAACAAACCCCCGTGCCTATAACTAGCCTAACATCTTAACGTTGAGCTTCAAAGATAAATATACTTTTACTATTATAGAGAGATCCTCTCTGTAGAGGGCCAGATCTTAAGGTCCGAAAGTGGTTTGATGTTGTCTCATCTTTTGGTCCTGCCAATCTGGCCAAAACATGGGAACCCCAACATAATGGCGACTCCGCTGGGGACTGAGTGCATTACACCTTAAACATTATTAGGCATTCAAAAAACCTACAATATCTAGTTAGGTTGGCAGTTAAACATTCATATTCTCACATCAACCTCTATAGCATTTGTTGTGTTTCCCCCATACTCTTGGATAGAGTCTGGAAAGGGCCAGGTAGCCTCCATATCTCACACTCTTTCAGAGGTGACATATCTGGTAAAAGCCCTCCTAGTCAATCTCTGGTTAGATTTTGTTGTGTTTGGAAGATGTCCTTTAAAGGGGACATTTCATGAGCACTGTGGTGGAAAGTGTACCCTCCAAAAACATCCTAAACTTTCCACCTGGCAACTCCATAATTCCTAAATGATTAAGGACTCCACTCCGTGACCGTAGGCCCGCTTTATTATCTTGGTTTCTACAAGACTCCACTAGGGAGACCAGAGCCCAATACAACATCAAACACAAAAAGAGAAGAAACAAGTAGGGTTAAGCCGCTCGTTAGAAAACAACATTCGTTTCGTAACTATTCACACAAGAGCTTATCCCAACCCAAACCCACCTGAAATAGTTGATAACCCTGAGAGCATCCTCAAGAGATCTCCTACACCTGAAAGACCAACTATTTCTAGCCATATCCATAGAGCTAAATGTGCACCAGAAGACTTTACAGCTCTATCAGACCCATTTTTTGACCTAGGCACTCAAAACATCTTACCTAGAACTAGTTCCTTCAGTGTCCTAGACCAACCAGACCTTGAGCTTCCAGGTTCACCACCTCAAAGTGGTAAGCACCTCTGGATTAGACAGACCCCTCCATCTACACCTCCTGATATACACTTCATTCAAAACTGGGGCTCAATCACTCCCAGATTTTCTACCGCCCTCTCGCCGGTCATAATATCCATACTATCCATATACCGTCGCCTGTCAACTTCTTTACCTCATCAAAACATCATCATGGCAGCCTCATGGACCTTTGGTTTTTACCTCACTTTCAGTACCCTTACCTTAATGATTATCAATCAAATATCCCTCACTTCACCGCAAAAGAGTCTACCATGTACCCCAACACCATGTAGATAGGATGGAAGATTCTTTGACTACATGGAGATAGATGATGATACAAATAAAATGAGAATATTTTTTCGCAGCTTAGGAGGTGATGTGAAGAAATGGTTTAAGGGCCTACCTCCGGCATAAATGACCTCCCAGCTCTATATCGACCTTCATAAACAAATGGAAGTCAAGGCCAACCCTCACCGCATCCTAGCAAAATATATGAGCCTAAAAAGAAACGTGGGAGAGAGTAAGAACGATTTATTACACAACAAGATTTAACAACATTTACAATGCTCTCTCCACACATGAAACCTCCCAAGGTATGGCCAGCGAAATACCCCGAAGGCTTTGATGCCGACATGGCTTACCGCCCATAGGGATAAAGAATACAACACATTGGAGGACATATGGAAGGAGCAAAGGAATATAGAGGCAAATCTCGATTGAGAAAGAGCGAGATTAAGAGATGAGAAAAGGCTAAATATATAGAGAAGACAATGTAGCTTCCACATCTGATCCAAATCATGACCATCTATCTAAAAAAGTGGAGAATCTATACCAAATGATGGAAAAATGGTTGTCACCGTTAGTAACCAAAATATAAATCAAACCATAAATCCAGAATCCTAACTTTAGAAGAAACAATGCCACTCCCAACAAACAAAGAGAATCGCATCAGCAAGTTATTCCCCCATTCCAAGAGAATTTTCTTGATGAAGATGAGGGAATCATAGAAGATTCTGAGAGAAACACAATAAACATGTTTGAAACGAAGATTCAATCCATAACCGTACTCATAATAAGATCACCTCACCCTCTCGGTTGGGATGAGGAATGGTTAGGAACTCGAGGATTATAGATTAGGATTTGAAAATGCCATGATGCAGTCGAGAACAATATGAACTCGAAGAAAGAAGAGCCAAGACAATTCCAAAGCTAAAATTTCTGAGGTCACCATTAAGAAAAAGCTCGAGAAAACTTCTAAAGTGACTATTGAAAGTAACAAATCGCCAGCTGGGAACTTCCGGGAGGAAATGACAACCAAAACACCGATACACAAGATATCTCAACTAGAAGCACTAGGCACTCCATAGCTTAGTGCTCCCCGATAAAACTATCACAAACATTGTACATAATGAAAATCAGCCCACCGATTCTACCACCAAGGTGGTGATTAACAAACAGAGTTGAACATTCCAAAGAGTCACTCCACTTTCAATTTGGAGAGTGAGATTGCGAAATTAAAATCTATGTCCCACTCTCCGAATCGGCCACCAGGATGTATATAAAGGCCAAATTTTTGAAAGCATTAAATTTAGGAGAGAATAGTGACACCGTAAATCTAAGTGATGATCAAACCGCCCTTCCGTTTGGTCCAAAGATGGCTGAAAGTTTCAGAAGGGGTTGTGCCCCCTTTTATATCAAGCCTTAATGTCCATGATAAGATTCTCCATAATGCAATGCATGATTCGGGGGCATCACACAACTCGATGCCTAAAGTAGTGATGTGAAGGTTAGGCCTAGAGATAACCCATCCCTATAAAGACATATATTCATTTGACTCTAGTAGAGCAGCGTCTCGCATGATCAAAGATTTATGTGAGCCTTACTTAGATTCCCGCCAAGTGTATGGACATGGATGTTGTGGTGGTAGATGTGCCAGTCAGTATGGCATGTTATTATCAAGATCATGGGGAGCCAAGCCGCAAGGAACAATGCATATGGATGGGGTTTATGCCACAATCCCAATCTTTAGCCAACTTAGAAGACTCAGACAGGAAGCACAAATGAAATTCATGGTTAGTAGCCCCGAAAAGCCCGAAAATTCTCCTCTATACTCTATACATACGTATCCGGATTCCTTTTATCTTCCGCAATGATGAATCTTTGGGATGACCGTAATCTCGAAAATGTAGATATAAGCAAAGGTACACATGATGAACGGAACCAATGGATTTTAACATAATGGCTACCCTAGACTCGAAGAGGAAGACGTAGAAACATTTGAGCAAAGCAGTAATCGAAACAACAACGCAAAATGAACTGGTAAACATAATGCAATCAACAACTAGTCACCTCTCTCGACTTCCACACCCATAAAAAAACTAAACATCCCACACCGTTGCGTACCCTATAATGAAAAATAATGGCGAACCCACCGTAGGGATAGAAACGATAACAAAAACGAGAGTGAATCCCCGTGGGAAATGAGTTTCGATGGGTCCCCGCACAAGGAGAACTGTCAGCCGGGGTCCGCTATGTAACACGTAAAGTGACTACGCGTAAAGCTGCGTTCGGCAATTTGCATTTCAAATGTACCAATAATATTGAAGAGTATGAGGCCCTTATCCCCGGGTTTAAATCATGAAGAAAATAAAGGAGCCCGTAGAATATCCGTGTAGGGAGACTCGAATTGGTTATAAAACAAAACGATGAATACACAAACATAAACACCTCAGGTTGAGAGCATATAGGAATGATGTCATGGACATATTGAAAACATTTTTTGAATATGAATTAGTGTTTCCGTTCCTAGAAATCGAACGCCATTGCGAATGGATTAGCTTGCCTACCTGGGCTTCCCAATTTAAGACTCCAAAATGACCAACAGATCATACGCACTCAAATTCAAAGCCTCGCGATTCCGTACAATGAAAAATATTGCGGTGTCTTAAGGGGGGATAAGAAAATTGAGGATTTCCTGACAGTGTGAACGAGTTTGAATTCTCCGATTCGACTCGTGTCTAGTGATAGCCGCCATGAGGAAACCCTGACGAAGAAGAAAACTACACCCCACGATGTAGAAATAAATGCTTTAAATGAAGAAATCGAAATTCAACCACGGGAGTGTGAAAAACGCACAACAAGAAGTAGAGGTGAAGCGTGTGCCAAAGATAAGAACATACCTTGAGTTCTAGTGCCTTTAGAATATCTTTTTGACTTCGACGATGTAGCAAAAAAGCCCACCATTGAGCACACGTACTTTGACATAGAAGAATGCAATATAGGCAATAAGATAAGCCCAAAATGATTAAATTGGAAAAATCCTTACCTACGCAGATGAAAAATAAATACATTGACCTTTTCAAAGAATTTATTGACGATTACTGAGCTACGAAGATTTAAGGGCTTATGACAATAAGCATCATACAACACAAAATACCTTTAAAAGAAAATCGTAAACCCTTCGAGCGTAAACTTCGTAGAATAAATCCAAATTAGTTGCTTGGTAAAGGGAAAAAGAGATTAAAAATATGTATGACGCGGGCATAATAGTTCTTGTAAGATCTTTGATTGGGTTTTGAATTTAGTGGCTATGAGACAGTAAAAAACCTAGGGAGATCAAAGTTGTGTATCTATTTCAGAAATCTTAATAGAGCCTCACTCAAAGACAACTACCCTCGCCAAAAATGGAACACATTCTTCTGTAGTAAAGTAGTAGGCTCCAAGAGAATCTCCCTTCTAAATGGTTTCTCAGGTTACAACCAAGTCCTAGTCCTCCCATAAGATCAACTAATAATAGCTTTTACCACTCCATGGGGCACCTTTATGTATGTAAAAATGCCTTTTGGGTTGATGAATGGCTGTGCAACCTTCCAAAGAGCAATGGATATAACTTTTTCGTATGAGATAGGCATTTCATTGTTATTTAATTGGATGACATAACAATCTATTCTAAGACCGAAGAAGAACACCTCGAAACATCTCGAGGAAAGTATTTTGAAAAATGTAGAAGGTTTGGTCCGTCATTAATCCCCAAAAGATCGTATTTGGGCTGCAAGAAGGAAAACTTCTGGCCACATTATATCCGAAAAGGGAATTAGGATAGACCCACAAAGAGTTGAGGGAATACTACAAATCACACACCCGAGAAACATCAAAGAATTACAACATCTTTCATTGGGAAAATCAATTTCTCTAGAGATTTATCCCTAACCTAGTTGAACACCTTAGGAATATTACTAACATGTTGAAGAAGGGTGAGGGGGTTAAATGGATCGTTGGAGCTAAACAATCCTTTGAATCAAGAAACTTGCACTCACTCAAGCTCCTGCCTAACAGCCTAGATTCTCTAAAGATTTCCTAATTCTTTCATTTGCCTCTACATACAAAGAGTCGCGGTCTTACCGCAAAAAAATCCAGAGGGTATGGAAATGTGCCTAATAGCCTTTTTCAACAGCTACGCAGGGATGCTCCCTTGAAATACAACATAATGTAAAAATAGGCTTATGCTCTTTTCAAAGCCTTAAAGGATTCTTAGGTGTACATATTGCATTCCCACACCATAGCTTATGTGCTCAATATAGTTGTCAAAGATATATTGTCCTAAGATCCCGATGGAAAGAGGGGCAAATGGATTGCCGTGATTTTAGAATATGATCTTGAGATAAAACCCACCAAAATAATCAAGGGGCAAAGGTTAGCTAAATTAATGGCTGAATCTCAAATATACGGCCTCGACATTAACATGGTAAATGCCTGGGATGAGCAAGAAGGACTCAGCTCGATCCCACCGTTGAGGAGAAGTTTTTAGAATTCTCCTTGGTACTGATAACCTTTATGTGCTCACCAACCTCAATGCTCCATCCGAACTATCAAAGACCAAGGCTCGCATTCCTCAAACTAAAAGCCGAGAGCTATTTCGTTCGAATGGAAATTTATATTGGAAAAATCCAAAATGGCCTATTGCTTAAATGTTTGCCCGAAGTCGAAGCTAAGAGGATCAAGCAAGAATTCCATGTTGAGAATGTGGAGGCCACCTGAAAGTTGAAAGCCACCGCAAACAAAATACTCGCAGCTTTCTACTATTAGCCCACACTCTTTAATGATGTCCATAAGATGATAATTGCCTCGCCACAAATGCCAGATTTTTTAAGGCAAGAGAAAGCTCCTTCCCCTCCCTTTACAACCCATCATTGTTGAAGGTCCCTTTCCGCAATGGGGCCTAGATTTCATAGGGGAGATTCACCCCCGCTTCTTCTCGCACAACACAAAATGGATCCTAACAGCCACAAACTATTTCACCAAGTGGATAGAGGATATACCTACTAGGAATGCCATGCATTCACTATCATTAGTTTCCTAGAAGGTCATATCCTCTCTCGGTTCTATCATTTCCAAGGAAAAATAATCACCGATAATGCTAATGCTTTTTGGATCCAAGAAAATGGCCGATTTTTGTCACAGTATCAAATAGCACTTGATCATCTGCAACTACCTATTACCCTCAAGGTAATGGATTAGTCGAATCATCAAACAAGAGCTCGGTGATCATCATCAAGAAGCCGTTGGAAGAGAAACAAAAAATCATGACATAAAAAGTTAGTACATGCTTTGTGGGTCGACAAGCTTACAACAAAGAAATCCATTGGCATGCCACCATATCACCTTGTCTATGGAACAAGAAATGTTTCCTACCATCCTCAAGTTACCAAGGATTGCTGGTACAAGAGATTCAATAAGAAGACAAGATGGGTGAGAAGGATAACCGTAAGCAATCCATCTCCAACAAACAAGGGAAGAGGTTTACAACAGAAAGGTTGAAAGTTTAGGAGAATATAAAGAAATTTTTTGACAAAAGAACCAAAGCTATTGATTTCAAAATTGGAGATAAAGTTCAAGTGGGACTCAAGAAGGAGGATAAAGGAAAGCATAGCAAGTTTGGCAAACTGTGGCAAGGTCCATACATCATCCGTGCCACCGTGGGTCCAAATGCCTTTTTCCTGCTGTGAATTAGATGGTACTGCAGCTGTTTGGGGGGTCCCGTCAATGGAAGGATGCTCAAACACTACTTTTGCTGATTTACAATTTCCAGCTTTCCATTACCATTGTACATACCATTGCATTTTTTGTTTTCAAGAAAAAGAGAAAAATGTTTCCATGAGAGAAAGGAGAGGTTCGACATGCTCAAAACATGAACCTCTAAAGTGCAAAGGATTGGCTCTAATATGATCAAAACCCGAGCCAAAGGAAAGTAAAACACTGGTCCTAACATGCCCAAAATTTGACCAGCAAAGAAGAAAGAAGAATCAACTCTAACATGCCCAAAACCGAGCTGAAATGAAGAACAAAAGTTACTCTAACATGCTCAAAACTTGAGTCACAAAAAAGAAAGAAGAACACTTCAAATTTAAGATTTCAAGCCTTCAAAGTTTTGTTTCGCCTTTCCGCAAATTTTGTCCATGTGCAACCGTCTTTATGCCTTGATCCACAAAAGCAAGTCGACAAGCCTAATTCCGGCTTGAATTTTTTCAATTTCTGTCATAGAATATAGAGAAGAAATCTACTCGAACAGCTTTTTAATCCCACAGTATTAGATTAGGTAGAGAAACGTATGAGATCAACAAGATAATCTGGTCTCATGGAGTAATAAGGGTAGATATATAATAGGTTTATTCTCCCCGTTTGTGAAAAAAATGAATGATGTAAAAGGGTCTCGCAAGTCCAAATGAACCCCCCGAAGAAAAAAATACAGGGATTGTAGGAAGGGTAGGTAGTCAGGGAAAAGGGTTCGCCGATGTAATGTCTTCATATTGTGGCACGGATCTAAAGAAAGAAAGGACAAGCAAGGGAAATAGCACCTGGCCTTACTCCAAAGATCTATTCTCTGAATTCTTAACTCCTTAAAGAAGAAGCCATCCCCATGTGGAGCCACCGTTAGCGTAAATTTTTCGATAGGCAAAGTAGGGGGCTAAATTGTTGTTGAGCCTTCAAGGAATGCATCTCCCCCGAAGACACATCATCCTTGAGGTCTCCCGTGCCTTTTCCTTTGATAAAATTCCTCCCGCCGACTCCCTTTATAAGGTTTCATTAATTACATAAATCGTGCTCCAAAAGGCCCTCATACTATTCCTTACACCTCGCGTAATATCTCATGTTAACCTTTGTTTTCCCTTGTCTTCCGTGCCCTCTAATTCTTTAAATCCTCTCCAAAAAACCCCCTTGCACCTAGCACTCTCTTTTTTTATTCCTAAATCTAATTCCCCTATCGTTGCCCTTGGCTGGCCTTAAAATGCTTTAAAAACGAGCCAAAAACCATATTTTTCTACATAGTCCGGGCCTAGCCCCCGCACCTTCCCACCATGTAACCTCGCCGCGTAACTACGCACTAGCCATAAAAGGTGCTAATCTCCAATGTATATCAATTTATTTTTAACAAATACCCTATTAAGGTTTGGATGGCGATCGTCGCCCTACGCATCCGTCATTAAGCCGTTCACCGCCGATCATCACATCTTCGACCGTTCGTTTACCCGCCGCATTGACAACATAAGTGACATCCGTCCCAAAGGGGTCCTCGCCGCGCACTAACCCGTAAAACAACTCCGGTTTTCATCGCATTGCTAATGGGGGTCGCAGCGGTATTTTCCCATTGCCTAGTGATTCCACCTGCCTTGCGACATGTGGCAGCGGCACTATTCCAAAACCGCTTCCCCATCGCGCATTAACACGGCGCACGTGACAATGGAGCGATATGCATATCGTCCGTCCGATCTCGGGGTGCCTCAAACAATAGTTTTCACTTTGCGAAGTTGCGTGGGGTTTAATCCATGGTCGCTCATACCCCCCGGCCCACCGTTCGTTGTTCTCCACCGCATTTTCAACCGGCTCATCTCCTCAGATCCGAGGTCCGCATTTGTTTCTCCACCGTTGACTTTTCCTCCATCCCGGGGCCCGCCATTCACGTCACCCTCTCCACGTGTGTCCATAATATATTCGCCCCCACCATATATATTTTTTCCAAGGTCGTTTTTCGTAGGTTTTGTTTAACTACGCACCCTCCGCCCACGTCCACCCGACTATGTTCCATTGTCATACCGCATTACCCACTATAGTCCCACGCTATTCCGACATCTCATCCTTCGCACGCCCACTCATCCCATTGCGTCCACCACCCCCGTGCATAAGTTTTATTAACAAAGTTTGTGTGTTTTGCAAGGTTATGAGCGACGAAAATCAAGCCAGAGCCAATCTCTGTTACCGTGACAGAGAACGCATGAAAGATCAGATGCAGAGATTGAATTATGGAAGCAAGGCCTGGGAAGGTTATGGACATGACTTCATTTAAAGAACATGGTTAAAAAATCTGTACGATATTCCTGTTGAAAATGTAGCAAGATGATGGAGCTTAGTGAAATGAAGTCGCCTTCACTAAGTGGGCCCGCAGGCAAATTCTGGCGCAAAGTCTATTTTTAGACTATGTCTATTTTTAGACATATGGAGCATGGTCCAAGGGTTGCGTATGTTATTCTTGGAGTATTGGTCATGTTGGTAAAAAATTATATGGATTCCTCTATTTTTTGACCTATAGGTCGATGTCTATTTTTAGACCGCCATCTCTAAAAAAATAGGGAAGTCAAATATTATTTACCCTTAATAATATTTGGACTTAAACAATGCTTTACTCTCTTGGAGCACTTCGAAATGCCGAGCTCAGTGGCCTGGCGATCTGACAGAGGAATTACGTCATTCCTAAGGGTTTGGTGAGCTCATGCATGGTTGACTTCGCTTAGGACTCCCGTGGCAGGTTTGGTGGAGTTAATGAGACAACCTAGTGGAGTTGTGTTCGGTTTAACTTAGTTGAACTAGTTGAGATTAGTTTAACTAGCTAATAAACTAGTAATGAGTGGAGTTAATTAAATATTATTTAATTCATTAATTAGTAACTCATTATTCAACTCAAGAACACATCACCACTACTAAAGGCATGAACAAGCCGAAGGAGACCGTTGAAAGAGGTAGATGAAAGGGTGGAGTTAGCTATCGTTGGCGACATCACAGTATGAGATTTGCACCACACTTGGAGGAATTTCCCATGATGATCGTAATCGCTGCCAAGGAGATTCAACCTTGGATCTCTACGAAGTGTGCCATGATTGTGCAATAGAGGCAAGGCAATTAGTGAGTTTTGAAACTGCTGACTCGTTCAAAAACCAAGCTAGTTTGTATGTAACTTCATGAGATAGTACCGAGTACTCGTGAGGAGTATTGTACCGATTTTTGTTACATGATTTCTCCATTATAATATACGCAATAGCTGCGGGGTTTTCAGCTATAAGCTTTCCCATACATACCGTGTTAATGTGTATGATTAATTGATGTGCTATCGCTTGTTTTATTTCCGCATGTGTGATGATCCGGAGGGAAGAGATTATGTGTTGTATATATATTCGAATTGTATGTGATCGTGATAGTCTCGTTAGATAATTAATCATTATTAAGAAAATTTCTACATGGTATTGGAGCTATTGAAGCAGAGATTGATCATCACAAGATTACAAACTTATTTGGCAGAGCCGAGTCTGCATGCGGGCTGTAGCCTTCCGGATCCATCCTTTCTTTTGAAAGGTGATATATCCAAAGAACGCTTGTAGTCGATCTTCCGTGCTAGAAATATTTTTTTCTCACGTATCTAGAGCTATTGAGCTTTTGAGGTGGAATTCGAATTTTGCAGCTTTTGTTTTTCTGGTGCCATGTTGAAAATGTCTTTCAACGGTTTGCGACTCGAATATGCTCTTGAAGGCGTCTAATTATGTTGCATGGAAGGATCGCATGGAGTGCGTATTAGAAGATAATGGACGAAGGAGTTTTTGGATACGGATGTCCAAAGTCCCACCGATCCTACCGAAGTCGAAGCATGGCAAAATAAGATGGGCGAAATGTCGAAGGATCCCGTTGAGGGCGTCAAGGATCATATTGTATCCACTCGCATGGAAAGGAAGTTTCTCCATATTTAATGTGGAAAGCTGTTATCGCATCTATTCCGCAGTAAGAACGAATAAAGGAAAGGCGCTCAAAGATAAGCTCAAGAACATCAAGATGGAGAAAGGCGACAAAAGATCACCAAATACCTCACGAAGTTCACTCAATGCAGATGAGCCGGGAAGTGTGGGGGTGACTGCCGAAGACGAGGACATGGTCGACTCCGGCTCTCCTTGGTCTTCCGAAGGCTTGGCATTCATATCAAGATAGTGTCAATGGTCGAGAAGTCGCCAGGATGGGAGCGCTTTGGGTGGATCTCATGCAGGAGGAGATAATGAGGACTACTCGGGATGGATCTTCAATGTGGAGTCATGAAGAAAATCGCGCTTTGGTTGCCAAAGAAAAGAAGGGGGAAGGGTAAGAAAACTTCTCATTCTCGGTGCAAAGGGAAAGAAGCAAAGATATGGCGAAAGTAGCGTTTTTCACCGCCATGATCACGTACATTATGCTACCAATTTTCCAAAGAAGAAGAAAAAAAGCAAGCGGGAAGATCTCTACAGATGGAGAAGCTTTGGCTTCATAGTTCGAGCTTGAATTTTCACCGATCGCATGCTTGGTTTCAAGTGTGATGGGATCGGGTGTGGTTCTTGGACAAATGTGCGTCATTTCATATGACGGAGATCGGGATTTGTTCTCGTATCCGGAGGACAAATATTTCGGGTGTGCACATCGCAGATGGGCGATGATGGCAGATACAAGCAGGACTGCATCGTACCATATCCTTCGCAGGAGTCCGGTAAACCCTTTGTATTGAAGGATTTCATGCATGTACCGATTGAAGAAGAACTTGATCTCTATGGCGATGTTGGAAGATAAGGGGTATGATGTGGTTCCCGCCGAAGGAAAAGCCTCTCCGCGCAAGAAGACCACCGGAGAGACCCTAAGATAGGGGTTCGAACCAAGAACCTTTACTTCGCCAGATGGCCGCACAACAATGGCATGCAAGGCGGAGAAGTGGTGAGCCGAGGATGAGGGTGAACCGTGGCATGTGAGATTGGGCCACCTTCACCATGGAGCTTTGAAGATCCCGGGCAGCGTATTTCTACCGGGCTTTGCGGGGCACCCTTGCGCAATGTATCGCGTGCAAGGGGTGTACCTTTGGGGAAGTATGTGAAAGCCACCTTTCACAAGAAGGATAGTCGCACTAACACGATCCTTGGAGAGAGTTCCCGCTACGTACGTAACTCTTTCTTAGTTGCTTCGAAAACAAAGCATAGGTATTATGTGATCTTTGTTGATGATTTCTCTCGAAAAGCCGATCTTCTTCATGCGAAGAAGAGCGATACATTCGCGAAGTTCTCATGAGTTTAAAGTACCGGTCTAGAAGGATTTGGGGAAGAAGGTGATTACCTAAGTAGTGATAACGGTGGTGAATTAATCTCGCCCGAATTCAAGGAGTTCCCCCGTGCTGCGTGGCGGGATTCCTCGGAGTATCATCGCACCCCATAACCCACAAGCAGAACGGGGTGGCCGAGCGGAAGAACGTAACGATCGTGGGTGTCGCACGAGCGATGTTGCATGATCGTGGCCGCCCCTTCCCGCTCGTGGCCTCGAGGCATGCAATACAACAGTTGTATGTAGAACCGTTGTCCCCGCGTTGCCCTTGGCATGAGTACACCTAGAGGAGGCTTATTCGGCAAGAGGCCTCGATATTTCCCATTTGCGGATCTTTGGCTCTCCCGTCTACATGCATGTGACGAAGGATGCGAGAAGGAAGTCGGATCCAACCGCCGAGGTTGGAATATTTGTGGGGTACACCGATACACCTCACAACTATCGTGTGTATTTTTCAGATACCGAAAGATCACAGCGACAGATATAAAATTTCCGGAGGAGAAAGCCATGTAGTGTTCGCTTGAGAGGGAGCTACACTTGCATGCGCATGAGGAACCGTTAGTCTTAAGGAGGAGCTTCCGTGATGTGGATCGACAAGAGGAAGTTCGTGTGAGGTGGAAGAAACCACCCATGCAAAAGGCTAACCATCGTAGGCGCATGCGCACCTGGCGTGCTTCAGCGACTAGCTCGAGATGCGTAGATGGTTGTAGGACCACCTACAAGACAGCGCAGATAGAGGTAGTCACCGGACGGCATAATCGATACATGGCTCTGTGAGTCAATGTGTCGTGACAGAGCCATCCTCTTTTTGGAGGAAGTCGTTGAGGAACCCGCATGGGTTGATGCCATGATCGACATCATGATTCGATCATCGAAACAATGCATGGGAGATTGTCCCAAGACCGAGGGGAAATCGTGGTGGGTTTGCGATGGATCTACAAAGTGAAGCAAAGTGTCGACGGGAGTGTGGAGAAGTACAAGGCGAGATTTGTCGCCCGTGGCTTCTCGCGCATCGAGGGGATCGATTATGAGGAGACCTTGCACTTTTCACAAGGTACTCTTCCATACCTGACGATCCTTACTCTCTCAAATACAGATGGGGTGGCACATTCATTAGATGGATGTGAAGACCGCATTCCTCAATGGAGTTATTGAGGAGGAGGTGTACATAGAGTGCCTCGAAGGTTTCGAGATCTTCAGCAGTGAGTCGCATGTGTGCCGACTCAAGAGAGCACTGTACGGGTTGAAGCAAGCACCTCGTGCTTGGTACACTCGGATAGACAGCTACTTCACTAGGCTTGTATTCTTTAAGAGTGAGGCGGATCCTAACATGTACCAGATTGTGGTGGAGGGGAAGATGTTGATCATCGTACTGTATGTAGATGATCTGATTTTGACTGGCGATGAGCAGTTGATACTTTCATGCAAGGAGGATCTCGCACAAGAGTTCGAGATGGAAGGACCCGGGCATCCTTCATTATTTCCTGGGATTGGAGATTTGGCGTCGGGCACGGGAGGACTCGTTTGTTTCCTCGTGGCAAGTATTCTCGAGAGATTCCGGAGAGGTTCAACATGCAAGGTCGCAAGCCCGTTGACACCTCTTCCCGGTGGTTGGAGGAAGGAGGATGCTACTTCGGGGCCGAGGTAGGTGATGCCACCGTCTATCGATTGGTAGGGTCGCTATGTATTCGGTCAATACACAACCCGATATATGCTGCGTGCTTAACCAGCTTTCGCAAGCTATGGTTAAGCCTACCAAGCTCTTTGGAAGGCAGTGCAAGCATGTATTGCGCTATATTAGAGGCACATCGGGATATGGTCTATGGTACAGACAAGAGGATGGAGCGAAGCTTTCTGGCTTCATCGATGCAGACAAGGTGGAGCCCAACGGACCGGAAGAGCACTTTTGGAGGAGTTTTCAGCATTGGGTCGACAATGCTTCCCCGGTGTTGAGTCTCAACTGCATCTTTTCCATACACTTTTTTATACCTTTTTCACTCACTCCGAACCTCCTGTAAACCGTCAATATCATTGTATGTTAATTGCAAAAGAGCATCTAACATGGTTTTTAACTATATTTTTGTGTCTCGCCGTTTGATTTAGATTTTGTTCATTTAGCCGCGGAATCTTGCCACTTTCCGCCAGCCTATTTTGTGAAACTCTATGTTGCTGGTGTGTCTATAGGAAAAAACGGGCCACATGGGCAAGTCAGAAATGATGTGGACATGGTTCGTGTCCTATTGGTTCAAGCAAACCTATCTAAAGAAGTCAAGTACAAGGCCCAAGTGGAAGTCAACCATAGAGTCTCATGGTGATGTGATCGTTTCGTGTCACGTGAAGGTTCATATGGCCGTTTCTAAGTCATGTGAGGACAAGTCGACATCCGTACATGGCTCCATAGCCGAATTCAAGCATCCACCTCAGGATTACTTTCCAACACGGCCATGATCCTAGATCCGTGGACGTAATGGTCTACGTGTTTTGTATTAGCATAAACTTTACGAAATCGCTTACATTACCTTCGCTATAAATAACGCGTTTGCATACGCATATGAGTTAGTTGATTTTAGTCTCTCGTTATATTTTATTAGTTCCGGGTTTCCTAATGTAATTACGCTACCTTTGAGCCGTAATACCACCTTACCGTTATGACTACATTTTAATTTAAGAAGACTTTGTTTTTCCAACTTAATTCGTACTTGAAGATCGTTGCTGGGCCGGGTGTAGAGGGCCCTCGCTCGGCCTAAGGTTTTGTACATGTATAGTTCTTATTTTATTTCTTTTTAAAGTTCATTGTGCCATAATCCATTCACATGTTTATACACCGCATCTTTCATGGTATATATGTTTTATTTCGTTTATAAACTTTCATGCTTTCCATTTCACTTCCTCGTCTTTCATGTTTTATGTTGTTAATCACCGATCGTTGTTCTTGCTTTCAGTTATAGATAGGCAAACGGCATTTTCATAGCTTTTTGACTAATGAAATGGAATTAGCATTGTTCTGCCGCTAATTTGTTTTTCTTAGTTTTCGTTTAATTTCGCATCGCTTTGTTTAATTCAGCTTTGCTCATTTGCTTCAAATAGTTAAATTTAGACATATTAAACTCGCTCATAACATCTTCGCTGTTCTCCGAAAGCCACAAATACGGGATCGATGGTGAGGGATTGTATTATGAAATGTGTAGTTTAGTATTAGTTTCTTTCCGAAAATTTAGATATATTAAACCGGCCAAAACATTTCGCTGTTTCCGAGTTGCCACTGACCGATGGTGAGGGATTGTATTATGAAATGTGTAGTTTGGTATTATTTCCTTTCCGCAAATTTAGATATATTAAATTGTGCATGACATCTTCGCCACCTCCGAAAGCCACACTGACTGATGGTGAGGGATTGAATTATGAATGTATGGTTTGATATTAGTTTACTTTCTCGCAAGTTAGATATCAGCTTTACTCAAGATGTTTATGGTTACTTCCGAAAATCATAGTCAGACTAATGATGAGGGATCGTAAGACAAGTTGATGTAATCCGATTTAGATTTACTTTGATGCAATTTTGGATTTCTTCAAAGATAGTTTCTTTTGTGTTTAGACAACAGCAAGAATATTTGGTTTCATGCTCACTAGTTCACTCGTTTTGATTCATTAGACTAGGCAAAGATCTTTTCATTTCAAAGAAATAAGTATTTTTTCTCATTTCCTTTCAAGTTTTGTCATTGTAATTTTCAAATTCCTTTTTAAGTTTCAAGTTGGTAAATCATTATAGAGGATATCATTTCCTTGAACAAACATAACCATACTTGTTTTCATTTTAGAATTTCCATTTCATCTTAGAAAACCAAAAACGACAAAAAGTTAAGAAATAGGTTATCTGCGACATATATAGTGCACCGCACTTCATCGCCTACGAATCCCGGATTGAAAAATTAAATGCAAGAATTTAGGACACACTAAATTGACAAAACATTTTGGCGCCGTTGCCGGGGAAGTGTAACTAGGTAGCCAATTTCTTACACAAAATCATAAAAGAAGGGAAAACTTGATAACTTCTTGGAAGTATGCTCTCCTCTCGTACCTAGTGTGATCTCGAGGATCGTAAAAGAGAGTTATTGGTTCCGCACTTAAGTATGCTCTCTCTTGCACCTAGTGTGACCTCGGAAGATCGTAAAGAGAATTATTAGCCCAACTTTAAAAAATAAAAAAATAAAAAAAATGACATGCATAGAGCAAGAGATTCTAGGGGAAGGTTTATAGCTAAAGCCAAGAGTTCGATTTTCGTCACAACTCCATCTTCTTCAAGGCATAGACCAAACATTCACCAATATCTACCCCTAGCCTTAATATTTTTGGAATTCAAAGGAGCGTGTGAATTAGAGTGATTCTCCTATACCACCTACTAAATCCCATTTAGAAAACAAAGAGACCTTCTCTCATCCTCCTCAGAAAAACTAGAGGACTCTAAGGAATCTAAAGAAACTATCATGGCGTAGGAAGTAATAGATGGAGGTAGAGGTAGAGGTAGAAGAGGAGGAAACAATGGAGACAACAATGGTGAAGGAAATAATGGTCGAAATAGAGAAGGAGACAACTTGTTTGGATTCCCTATAGTTGATGAGGAAACTCATGCAACAATGAAAAAATATCTCACCATCCGTCCTCCCTAAATTTTATGGATTGCGAAGTGAGGATACCGAAACATTTCTCGCTTGAGTTTGAAGTCGTGTGCCGAACCTATGACTATATGGAAGACCTGGAAAAACTCAAACCGTTTCCTTCAACTTTGAAGGGATCTTCTTTGAAATGGTTCATGGGATTAGCCACTCAATCTATTAGGACTTGGAATGATATGAAACAAACATTTTTGGATGATACTTTGGACTATTGTATGCCCACCAATCACAAGGATGAGGTATTCAAAATGATGAAAAAAGAAGATGAAAAATTTCAGAAGACTTACTTGAAAGATTTCAATACAACTTGAAAAAGAGCAAAGATGAGCAACTTAGATGATGAAACCTTGAAAGCTCCTCATATTAAAATCCATTAGAGATGAATGGATAGATATTTTAAACATGATGGGGAAAGGAGACATTTCTCAACTTCACTTCGTGACATAACAGAATCCATGCGTCCATCTCTCAAGAGTGAAAATCTAAAACAGAAAAGGGCCTAGGATCCTTCTCTTATTAGGGCTAACAAATCTCAAGAATCGGGATCACCGCAAGTAGGGCAAGAGATTGGTAACATGCTTGATGAGTTCAAATCGATATCTTAGGGAGCCTTAGTGAACAACTAGACACCCTTAAGATTCAAAACAAGGTAGTTAAAACGTACGCTTTAGCCATCTTTTTGTCCGAAATGTAGGAAGAAACATGTTTAAGGGAATGTCCCTTGGATGCAAAAAGTTGTAGAAACATGTATGATTTGCTCAGAGAATCATGAGATCAAGGATTGTCCTTCAATTCCCGGACTCAAAGCTATTTTTCAAGAAGACCCAAATTCAGTAGAATCTCTTTGTTTTGTCACAAGGAGATCTTGCGGATTAACAAACTCAAGGGTTTAACAACCCTATGAATTTTCAAACCCCACCAAATTGGAATCCTTTGGCAACAACCTTGGCCCCAACATCAAAATTCATATCATCCATGGGTACAAGGGATGCAAAATCCTTATGGGAGATTTGCTCAATTTATCAATATCCTCCATCTTTTCAAAATCAACAAGCTCCACACAACTTACAAACCCAAATCCACAACTTTCATTACCATTTCCACAACAACAACCTTCTCAACAAAATCCAAATCCTCAACTCATGTTCTACAAATACCATACAAATCAACTTCCACCAACCATTGCCAAATCCTAACAATAAGAATCCTCAGAATACTTTACATGGTAGAAGGACAACAATTTCCTACCTATATGATTGTTCCTCTCAACGATGTACAACTCGATCCGGTAGAGTTTTAGAAAAACCTCTATAGATATCCAAGAGCAAGATACCTCTCGAGGAGGATTCTCTTCAAGTCAATAAGGGTTCGAGGAAGCATGTCTCTTCAAAATCCAAGCATGCAAAAAGAAAAAAGAAAGTTAACACCCACAACTCCCATAGTTGAGCAACCTCGCATCTTCATCTACACCTCCTTTTCCCGAAAGACTACAAATTGACAAAGGGGTGGAAAAAACAAATTCTCGTTGCCTAACTATGACTTTCAGATGAATCAAGAATGTTTATATCAATATTCCCTTGTTACAAGCCATTCGAGAAATTCCTATTCTAGCAAAAACCATAAAGGAGTTGAGTTTCAAAAGACCAAGAAGGAAACTAAAAGACACAAGAAGAATCCACCTGGTAGGAAAGATTGCAGATATTATGATGGGAAAAATTACCATGCAGAAGTATGTAGATCCAGGAAGTCCAATTGTCAAGACACATATAAATGGGATAGAAATTCCAAACACATTGATTTACTTAGGGCCGCACAACATTATGAGTAGACACTATGGACCAAATGAAACTTCCTAACCTCTTTTTACACCTACTTAACCGCAACTTGCAATCGATCAATTATTAAACCGTATGGTGTATTAGAAGATATTTCTACTCTCCTTAGATTCTTGGAATATCCAAAATAGATTTTATGATTTTGACTCCCAAGAGTAATCTAGGAGGGCACCCACTTATTTTAGGAAGACCTTGGCTAGCCACAAATTCTCGATGCTTTTATTAGTTGTAGATCCTGGGACATGTACATTTCTAATGGTAATTCGAAAAATAAATTCAATTTGTATCCTCCAGCAAGAGCAACTTCCATTGGCGGAGACAATGAATGGGTTGATGATGAGGACACTATACAACCTGCCTTTTATCATTTCCCCGAAATCGTTGAGGATAGTCACCCCGAACACATTAGAAAATTTTTAAGAGACATCTTCGAATATGACCCCACACAATTTCGCTGAAATTTGACATAGAATATTTATCATCAAGACAAATGTCTCTTTACCTATGGAAGAGTTTGGTAGTTCTACTATTGAGATTTTTCCAGGAAAACCGAATATCAACAAACTTTTGGAAGAATCACAACAAGAAGAACTAACCAAAATATTGCAAACATTCTACCGCATTTGCATGGGAGTATAATGACATGAAGGGTATTGATCCTAAGACTTGCATCCATCATATCTATATTGAGGAAAACGTAGACCAATCGTACAACTCAAAGAAGGATGAATCCAAATCTTAGGGAGATAGTGAAAGAAGAGCTCCAAAAAACTTCTCAATGTAAACTTCATTTATCCAATTTAGATATGTACGATGTGGTTTCTCCTCCTTGGTTATAGTACCCAAAAGAATGGTAAATGGAGGGTATGCATTGATTACGTGGAATTGAACAAAGCAACTTTGAAGGATCACTTTCCTTTGCCTTTATTGATCGTGTATTAGACACATTAGCGGTGTAAAAAGTACTTTTCATTTTTGGATGGTTTTAGTGGCTATAATAAAAATTCAAGTAGCACCCGAAGATCAAGATAAGACCACATTTACTTGTCCATGGGGAAATTTTGCCTACCGAGTGCTTCCTTGGGTTATGTAATGCACCCGCAACATTCCAAAGAGCAAGACTAGGAATTTTTTTTCTGATCTAATCCATGATTGTGTAGAGGTTTATATGGATGATTTTAAGCGCTTATGGTAATTCATTTGAAGAGGCATTAGAAAATTTGGAAAGTTCTTATAAGATGTAAAGAAGCAAACCTTTCATTAAGCCATGAAAAATGCTTTATGATGTTTACTGAAGGGATTGTTTTAGGACATCATATTTTAGGAGATGGGATTAAGGTTGATAGATCAAAAGTTGAAGTCATCTCCAAGTTGCCTAGTCCAAATTGTCAAAGAGATGTTAGAAGTTTTCGGGATTTATCAAGTTACTTATAGAAGATTTATAGAAAACTTCACTAAAATAGCATCTCCACCTTTTAAATTGCTGAAGGACTCGTGAATTTAAATGGGATCCCGATTGTCAATCAGCCTTTTGAAACTTTGAAAACAAGAATATCCGAAGCACCTATCTTGAGAGGACCAAATTGGAAAACCCTTTCCATATTTCTACGGATGCTTCAGACATGTACTTAGGAGTTGTGTTGGGTCAAAAAGATTTAGTTCCCTATGCTACTTATTATACCAAGAAAATTTGACTCCCACAGTTGAACTATACTATGACCGAAAAAGAGTTTTTAGTCGTTGTTCATGCAATTAATAAGTTTAGACATTACATAACAAAGCGTAAAACTTTTAATTATATCGACCATTCGCAATTAGATATTTGATGAACAAACTTGTTACTAATGGCAGAGTGACAAGATGGCTCTTACTTTTGCAAGAATTCAATATTACCGTGTTGGATAGACCAGGAAAACAAAATACAAAGAGGCCGATTTCTTGTCTAGGATTCGAATACTAAAGAAGATTCTCCCGTAGAGGATAAGTTTCCCCGATGAATACTTGTTTAAAAGAATCCACAAGACCCCTTGGTATGCAGACATTGCCAACTATTTGGTTACAGGGAAACTACCTTCACATTTATTTCCAAGAGAAAAACGAAAAATTATTCAAAGAGAGTTCAAAATATTCATGGATTTCTAACGAATTGTTTAAAATGTGGCCGCATCTTGTGATCGTAAGATGTAAGTCATGGAAAATGAAATGCCCGGTATTCTTAAGGCATGTCATGATGAACCATGCGGGCGCACACTTCGCACAAAAGGACAGCCTATAAAATCCTCTTTAGGATATTGGCCTTCCCTCTTCAAAGATGCAAAAAAATATGTCAAAAGGTGTGACAAATTTCGCCAAGAGTATGGAAACCTACCCTTTCAAGTGAAATGACATTGAAAACACAAATACTCATTGAACCCTTTGAAAAATGGGCTTTAGATTTCATCGGACCTATTAATCCACCATCCAAGCAAAAGAAGTATATATTGGTTTGTACCGATTATGTTACTAAATGGGTAGAAGCCAAAGCATTAGTATCTGCCATCAGTACCAAATTTGTTCATTTTCTTTATGAGGATATTTTTACTCGCTTTGGTGTTCCAAGAGAAATTGCATTGCATCGTGAGCCAATTTACATCCAATTTGGTGGAGAAGTTGATGGAAGAATACAAAAAATCGCTACGTAAGATCTACTCCTTACCATCCGCAAGAAAATGGTCAAGTGGAGTCCACAAACAAATTTCTTGAAAGTATCATCAACAAAACCGTTCATCTACATAGAAGAGATTGGGCGTAAAAGGCTTCCTCAAGCCTCAGGCCTACGTAACTACATGGAGAAATACAATAGGACATTCTCCCTATGAACTTGTTTATGGGAAAGAAGTCTTGCTCCCCATTGAGTTCCAAGTCAAGACCTTCAAGATAAGGCTCAGCTTGGGGATGGAATTATCGAAGCCCGGGTACATGAATGCAGCAATTGAATGAGCTAGATGAGATCGACAAGAAGCAATTTTAAGAACTGATCTAGTTAAATATCAAAGAGCTAAATGGCAGACAAGTTACATCAAAGAAAATAAGTTTCAAGAAGGAGATTGGGCATTGTTATTTGATTCCAAGTTTAAAGATTTCCAAGGAAAATTTCAGACTCATTGGCTTGGGCCATATGAGATTGACAAGATCTTTAGCAATGGAGCGGTAAGAATCAAGACTATTGATGAGTTTCAAACTTCTCTTATTGTGAATGGCCATAGATTGAAAGTTTATCATAAGCCACTCTCAAAAGAGGATTTTGTCAAAATGTTTCAAGAAAGTTCTGCAATCAGGCTGGTACAGAAGAATTCTTCTTCTCCACCAGCCTAGCTTTTGTTCTTTTCAGTTAAAAAAAAAAAAATATTGTATAAGCCTGAAAACCAATCACTGATTGGCAGACTTATACAGAAAATATAGGGTGAAAATCAGGAACAACTGACACTCTATATTTTCCAAAAAAAAAAATTTCTCTTTCATTTCACAAGTTTTGTGACCACCCACTCCATTCCATTCCACTTCATTCCATTTCATTTCACTTCATTTCACTCCATTCCACTTCATTCCATCCATTTCATCAATAAAATTCTTTTTCATGACCATTTCCATCTGGTCATTTGTCATCTGTTCATCTCCATTCATCCAAATAATAGCTGTGTCAATTTCCGCAGCTGACATCTGTTTCCGCAGCCAGAAGCAGATTCCGCAGCTACAACTCTGTTTTCAAAAGAATGTACAGCCAGATGTTATTTTCATAATCATGAAATAAAATGCAGGTGAGAGGATAAAAAATGAAGACATGGAGCATTCAAGACACCAATAAAGAGCAACTAGTTGAAGACCAAGGGAAAAGGCAAAAGATTCCAAGGTATGAGTAAAATTCATTTCAAATAGCATTGAAAAACACATTTTTATATATTTCTAAACCATAAGCTCCATCCATTATGTGCAATGATTATATTGACAAATTCCGTAACCCTTTCACGATCTCCATATGATCTTCTCGCATCCATTCTCAAACGGTTCCATAATTAAACCCCCGATCTTCACTCATACTCTGATATTCCACCGGTGACAATGAGACGTAATTGATTTGACCACGGACTCTTACAGCCGCATAAATCCATAGCCGTTGTTTAAACGTGCTCACATTTATTGTGCAGCCACCAAATTTCAAAACACTGTCGGATGTGTTATACTCCTCCTATTGTTCTGTTAATCTCACAGCCGTATCTCTGCCGTGCTCACGAAACCCCTCTCTGTTCTGTCTCACTCCATTTCGTTCTATATTACGCTACAGCCTGTATATCCACTCTTTTATATCTACCTACGGTCATTGTGCTCATCTCCGTGCATTCATTCGTTCTATTTCCATTGAATCCTCACGCAGGAAAATCTTTGAAGAGCAGAAAGAAAAATGGGTAAATTGCTAAGAGCAGAACCGGAAGGACCTAAGTTCATGGAGGGATATCCGCAAGTAAGGGATATATTGAAGAAAGCAAAGTGGCTGCGGTTTATCCAAAAGTTCAGAGGTTATCATAAAGAAGTGACAAAAGCATTTGCAAGGTCGTTCAATGGCTTGGAAGTAGAGATTGGAGACCTTAAGTTTGCGGTGAACGAGGCATCTATAGCAACTGCCACGGAACTTCTTCAAGAGGGTGAGCGTTGGTTTAAGAATAAAAGCATTAGTGATGAAGCCTGGAGAACAATATTACGAAACCAAGGTATGGACATAACTATTTTTAAAAGAGGAATTCCTGTTCATGCATTGAAAGAGGAATGGGCTACTTTGCTGCTAGTTGTTCAAAAATTCATTACCTGTGAAGGCCGTTTTGGGTCCATGTATATGTACCACACCAGATTGCTGATGAATTTTCTAGATAATCAAACTCTCAATCTCCCATATTTCCTATTAAATAGTTTGAAGAAAATGTATGTGACTGTTCAGAAGCATTTAGGAGATGTAGAACCACATCTATATCACCACGGTCTTGTAAAAATTTTGATTGAAAAAGAGTTAAAGGAGAAGAAAGACACATGGGAACAATTTTTGGTTAGAAATTTCTTTGAGGAACCTCAAGAAATTCCTGAAGGTAGCATAGCAAGAAGAAGTAGGAGAAAAAGAACAATTGATGAAATTCAAAATACTCCTACTACTACAATTGAAAGAACTGATAGGGAAGAGAGACTGTCAAAGAGGAAGAAGAAAGAAATCAAGGGTAAGAAGCCAATAACACCAAAAGAGAGAAAAACTATTGAGGCTATACATCAAACTCCTTCTTCTTCTGAAGAAGATCATCAAGTGTTATCTGAAAGATTAGTTTATCTTCAAAAACAGTCATCTATGGCCAAGAAGATAGAGAAAGGAAAACAAAAACAAAAGGATAGTGTACCACAGCGTGTGAGAAGAAGCAGTAGACTTAAGGGGAAATTGAGGAAAACGCAAATGAAGGGTCCTCATTTCATTGATTTGGGAGAGGAAATCTCTGAACAGTCCCTAGCTGACCATAGTCCATCTCAGTCAGTTAGTGAACCTGGTTCATTTCATTCTCAGTCAGACATTGAACATAGTCCATCCCATTCTCAGCAAGATGTTGATGTGAGCCCTTCTCAGCCAGATTTTGAAGATAACTATCCTTCACGGCATTTTGGGGACAGCCCAATAAAAATGACACCTGATATAGACCCCAAGCAGCAGGAAGTATATGATTATATAGAATCTTTGGAAAAGGTAGCTACAGGTCCCAGTACTTCGTCCATTCAGCCTCACACAGTACAGAATGATTTAGTCCAATCACTAAAACAGGAAATCTTTGAGCTAGAGCTTTTAAATAGACACATCAAAAATGAAAATGAGACATTGAAGGAACAAGGAAAACTGGACAAAATCATTCATGATAATACCATGCTACATCTGGGAATATGGCAGAAGAAGAACAAGAAATTGAAAAGGAAATGCCAGAAGTTAAGCAGAGCACTGGTTAATATCAAATTTAGGTGCTTAATGAAGAAGCCCAGAATGTTGGCAGCACCAAGGAAGAAGAGGAGAGGGTTGGATGTACTGGCTGAAGTGTCAAGGCACATGAACTGAAGAAGGATTATCAAAATTTTGGTTTCATGAGGACATGCAACACCTTCACAGTGGGGGTATGTTGAGTCTCAAATCTGCATCTTTTCCATATACTTTTCTATACCTTTTTCATCCACCTGAACCTTCCAAGTTGTCAATATCATTGTATATTAATTGCAAAAGAGCATCTAACATGGTTTTTAATTATATTTTTGTGTATGTTGTTTGATTTAGATTTTGTTCATTTAGCTGTGGAATCTTGCCACTTTTCGCAGCTGCTGCAACTTTGCGCAGCCATTTTCTGAAACTCTATGTTACAGGTGTCTTCAGGAGAAACGAGCCACATGGGCAAGTCTGAAATGATGTGGACATGGATCGTGTCCTATTGGCTTGAGCAAATCCATCTAAAAAGGCCGCGGTCAAAGGTGTCCAAATGGAAGTCAACCGTAGAGTTCCACGGTGACAAGACTCTGTTTCGTGTCACGTGAAGGTTCATATGGCCGTTTCTGAATCTTGGAGGACAAATCAACATCCGTACATGGCTCCATAGCCGAATTCAAACATCCACTCCTCATAGATTTACTTTTCAATACGGCCATGATCCTAGATCTGTGGACGTAATGGTCTACGTGTTCTCCATCAGCATAAACTTTAGGAATCAGTTATGTTTCTTTTGTTATAAATAACGCGTTTGCATACGCATACTAGATTAGTCTGTGTTAGTCTTTATTAGTCTGCTCTGTAATGTAATTACGCTGCCACTGTGCCGTAATATCACCTTTCTGTTATGACTGCATTTTAATATAAGAAGACTCTGTTTCCAAACGTAATTCGTACTTGAAGATTGTTGCCAAGGCTGGTGTAGAGGGCCCCTACACTTGCCAAGGTTCTGTGCATTATTGTATAGTTCTTGTTTTATTTCCTTAAAGCTCATTGTGCCATAATCCATTCACATGTTTATACATTGCATCTTTCATAGTATATATGCTTCATTTCTATTTATAATCTTGCATACTTTCCATTTTACTTCTGTCTTTCATGTTTTATGTTATTAATCACTGATCAGTGTTCTTGTTTCAGGTTATAGATAGGCAGCCCGGGCATTTGCATAACTTTTTGACTAATGACATGGAATTAACATTATTCTGCTGCTAATTTGTTTTTCTTAGTTTTTGTTTAATTTCAGTACTGCTTTGTTTAATTCAGTTTTGCTCATTTGCTTCAGTAGTTAAATTTAGATATATTAAACTGCTCATAACATCTTCAGTTGCCTCCGAAAGCCACAGCTGGACTGATGGTGAGGGATTGTATTATGAAATGTGTAGTTTGATATTAGTTTCCTTTCTACAAGTTAGAAATATTAAATTGTGCATGACATCTTCAGTTACCTCCGAAAGCCACAGCTGGACTGATGGTGAGGGATTGAATTATGAATGTATGGTTTGATATTAGTTTACTTTATGCAAGTTAGATATCAGTTACTCAAGTTGTTTATGGTTACTTCCGAAAATCATAGTTGGACTAATGATGAGGGATCAGAAGACAAGTTGATGTAATTTGATTTGGATTTACTTTGTTGCAATTTTGGATTTCTTTAAGCATAGTTTCTTTTGTGTTTAGACAGCAGCAAGAATAGTTTGGTTTTCATGCTCAATAGTTCACTATTTTGATTTATTAGACTAGCAGCACCTTTTCATTTCAGCAGCACATTTTCATTTCCTTTCAAGTTTTGTCATTGTAAGTTTCAAATTCCTTTTTAAGTTTCAAGTTGGTAAATCATTATAGAGGATATCATTTCCTTGAACAAACATAACCATACTTGTTTTTATTTTTAGAATTTCCATCTCACCTTAGAAAACCAAAAACGACAAAAAGTTAAGAAATAGGTTATCTTGCACATATAGTGCGCCGCACTTCATCAGCTTACGATTCCCGGATTGAAAAATTAAATGCAGCAATTTAGGATACACTAAATTGACGAAACACTCTCTGAAATATAAATTCATGAAGAAACTCATTGTAAAGGTTGTTGATCAGTTATCAAAGAATTGCAAGTAGTTTCTTTTGAGACACAGTCTCTGTGTAAAGTGTTAGACAGGCTGAGGAATATGATTTTAGATTGAGTATTCAGCTATTGGCAATGTTGTACTTGATTGGTATTACTATTTAATATGACAAGCGCATTTCTTTGGATCCTGATCTAAAGCAGCGGTGATTTTTTCCTATCTCTGTGTTTATATTCATTTCATTTCGTTTCTATTGGCTTGCGTCAGAATACTGGCATAGGATTTACCCTCGTTAGCTACCCTATGTTTCTGCTCTCCTTGCCATTGATGTTTTTCTTCTAAATGTGTTATCTAAGAATCAATTTTAGTTAATTTAACCGGTGTAGTGGATGTTATTTCCTGTACGTGTATGAATTAAATGTATCTATTCTTAGATGTTTCTTGTTATGGATTTAGTTGGAAGATTTGGGAACAATGGGGATTAGAGTTAGACACATCCACTGGGATCCTTGAGCGGCAGTGGTATTTAACTTTGTGCCACGAAATCTATGTTTTCTCCTCACCTCCTACCATTCCATATCATAATGTCATCTTTAAGATCTAATTTTTAGATAATGACGATTGACTGCTGCTGTTAATTGGCAAAGAAAATCCTTTCCTGACTCCATTGCCCAATGGTTTTGAATGCTCCCTGGAATACTTCACCTCTGCCTTATTCCTCTTTTCTCATCCTTGTCTTACATTGAACCCTTCTTTCCCGATAACCAACAACCAAACAAACAATCAAACAAACAAACCCTGAGCCTTATAACTAGCCTAACATCTTAAACTTTGAGCTTCAAAGACATATACTTTGACATATCATAGAGAGATCCCTCTCTGGACCCAGGAGGGCTAGGTCCTAAGGTCTGAAAGCGGTTTTGATGTTGCCTCATATTTTGGTATTTCCAACCTTGCCAAAACATGGGAACCCCAACATAATGGCGACTCCACTGGGGACTCTGAGTATTTCTCACCTCACTACATCATAAGAGCCTCAGAAACCTAGAAAACTCTGGTTAGGTTGGCAGTTAAACGTTTCTATCACAGATCAACCTCTATATTGTTTGTTGTGCTCTCCTACACTCTTAGACAGAGTCTGGAAAGGGCCAGGTAGCCTCCAGATCTCACACTTTTTCAGAGGTGACATATCTGGTAAATTCCCTCCCAGTCAATCTATGGTTAGATTTTGCTGTGTTTGGAAGATATCCTTGAAAGGAGACATCTCATAAGTACTGTGGTGGACAGTATACCCTCCAAAAACATCCTAAACCTTTCCACCTGGTGACTCCATATTCCCTAAACGTTTTAAAGACTCCACTGGTGATCAGTAGGCCCGCTGATTATCTTGGTTCACATTAGAATCCACAGGGAAACTAGCCTCCATAACAACATCAACCACAGTAGAAGTAACAAGTAGGGTTAAGCTGCTTGGTTAGAAAACAACATTCTGGCTTCAAGAACCATTCACACAAGAGCTTATCCTAACCTAGACCCACCTGAAATAGTTGACAACCCTGAGAGTATCCTCAAGGGAGCTCCTACACCTAAAAGACCAACTATTTCCAGCCACATCCATAGAGCTAACTCTGCACCAGAAGATCTTACAGCTCTATCACACTTTCACCTTGACCTAGACCTACCTAATAGATTACCTAGAACTAGGTCATTCAGTTTCCTAGACCAGCCTGACCTTGAGCTCCATAGTTCACCACCTCAAGGTGGTAAGCACCTTGGGATTAGACAAAACCCTCCATCTACACCTTCTGATATACACTTCATTCAAAACTTGGGGCTCAGCCACCCTAGATCTGCTCATCAGTCTTCTGTTGGTCATAATATCCCTGTCATCCATATATTAGCTGCCCAAGTCAACCCTTTACCTCATCAAAACATCATTATGGTGGCCTGGTATGCACCTTTGGTTTTACCTCAGCTTCTAGTACCCTTACCCAATGATTATCAATCAAAGATCCCACACTTCACTGCAAAAGAATCTACCACAGCCCAGCAACATGTAGATAAGATGGAAGATTCTTTTGACTACATGGAAATAGATGATGATACAGTCAAAATGAGAATATTTACCCAAAGCTTAGGAGGTGATGTGAAGAAATGGTTTAAAAGCTTGCTTCCTAGTAGTATCCAAGATCTTCCCGGTTTATATCAGACCTTCATAAACAAATGGGAGGTTAAGGCCAACCCTCGCCAACTCCTATCAGAATATATGAGCCTTAAAGAAACATAGGAGAGAGTGTCCATGATTACACAACGAGATTTAACAGCATTTACAATGCTCTCCCTCCACATATGAAACCTCCCCAAGGTATGGCCCTAGAAAAATACCCTAAAGGATTTGATTCTGATATGGCCTATCAGCTTAGGGATAAAGAGTACAACACATTGGAAGACATGCAAAAAGGAGCAGTGAATATAGAAGCCAACTTGATTGAGAAAAGGGCAAGACTGAGAGCTGAGAAGAGGGTAACGTATAGAGATGACAATGTAGCTTCCACATCTGATCCCAATTATGACCGTCTCTCTAAAAACGTGGAAGAGTTACAACAGATGGTAAAAAAAATGGTTGTCACTGTCAATAACCAAAACCGAAAACAAAACCAGAACCAAAACTTTAGGAGGAACAATAACACTCCCAACAGACAAAGAGAATCCGATCAACATGTTATACCCCCATTCCAAGAGAATTTTCTTGATGAAGATGAGGGAATCATAGAAGAGTCTGAAGGGAATGCAATAAACATGTTTGAAACAGAAGATTCAATCCATAACTGTTACTCGGAAGAAGATCAACCCTCATCCTCTTATGGGGATGAGGAATGGTTAGAATCTGAAGATTATAGGTTAGGATTTGAAAATTCCATGATGTAGGTCAGAGAACAATATGAACTCAGAAGCAAGAAGAGCCAAGACAATTCCAAAGCTAAAACCTCTGAGGTCACCATTAAGAAAAGGCCCAAGAAGACTTCTAAAGTGATTGCTGAAAATAGCAAATCATCAGCTGAAAGTTCTGGGAAAAACAAAGAAAAATACAACCAACAAGTTGATAAACAAAGCCAACCCACTAGCAGCACTAGCACTGCAGTTAGTGCCCCTGATAAAACAGTCCCTAACCCTATACATAATGAGAATCAACACACTGATTCAGCCACTAAGGCAGTGGCTAACAAAACAAAGTTGAACATTCCAAAGAGTCAGTCCACTTTCAATTTGGAGAGTGAGATTACCAAAATTAAAATCTCTGTCCCACTCTCTGAGCTGGCCACTCAGGATGTATATAAAGGCCAAATTTTTAAAGCATTAAATTTAGGTGAGAACAGTGACACTGTAAATCTGAGTGATGATCAACCTGCCCTTCTGTTTGGTCCAAAGATAGAAGGAAAGTTTCAGGAAGGGGTAGTGCCACCTTTCTATATCAGTCTCAATATCCATGATAAGATTCTCCACAATGCAATGCATGATTCTAGGGCATCACACAACCTGATGCCTAAAGTAGTGATGGAAATATTAGGCCTAGAGATAACCCGTCCCTATAAAGACCTATATTCATTTGACTCTAGCAGAGTAAAGTGTCTTGGCCTAATCAAAGATTTATGTGTGAGCCTTACCCAGATTCCAACAAGTGTATGGTCATGGATTTTGTTGTGGCAGATGTGCCACCCAAGTATGGCATGTTATTATCAAGATCATGGGGAGCCAAGCTGCAAGGAACAATGCAGATGGATGGGGCTTATGCCACAATCCCAATCTTTGGCCAACTTAGAAGACTGTACAGGGAAGCACAAATGAAATTCCTGGTTAGTAGCCCTGAAAAGCCTAAAAATTCTCCTCTATACTCTGTACATACAAACCTGGATTCTTTTATCTTCTGCAATGATGAATCTTTGGGAGGAATAGAATCTGAAAACGCAGATAGAAGCAAAGGTACACATGATGAAACAGAGCCAATGGAATTTAACATAATGGCTACCCTAGACTCAGAGGAGGAAAACGTAGAAAGATTTGAGCAGTGCACTGAAATAACAACTCAAAGTGAACCAGAAACAGAATGCAATTAGCTAACTAGTCACCTCTCTGACTTCCCCACCCATAACGAAAAACTAAACATCCCACAGCCTAGTGCAGACCCTATAATGCAAAATAATGGCGAACCCAGCTGTAGGGAAAGAAATGATAACAAAAACGAGAGTGAACCCCTGTGGGAAATGAGTTTCGATGGGTCCTGCACAAGAAGAACTGTCGGAGCTGGGGTATGGCTACGTAACACAGAGAGCGACTACGTGGAAATCCATGCCTGCAATCTGCATTTCAAATGTACAAATAATATTTCAGAGTACGAGGATCTTATCCTGGGTTTAAATCTGTTGAAGAAAATAGGAGCCCGTAGAATAGCCGTGAAGGGAGATTTTGAATTGGTTATAAAACAGGTGAATGGTGAATACACAGCCAAACACCCTAGGTTTAGAGCATATAGGAACGATGTTGTGGAAATATTGAAAACATTTGTTGAATACAAATTAGTGTTTGTTCCTAGAAATCAGAACGCCATTGCAAATGGATTAGCTTGCCTAGCCAGTTCATACCCTAAGACTCCAAGCGACCAACAAATCATCATTCAAACCAAATTCAGGCCTGCAGTGCCGGATAACGAAAAATATTGGCAGGTTTTCAAGGGAGATAAACAAATTGAAGATTTTTTGATGGGCAGGAACGAGTTTGAGTTTTCCGATTCAAACTCTACGTCTAGTGATAGCTGCCTAAGTGAGGAACCCTCGGACAAGGAAGAAACTACACCCCACAATGTAGAAATAAACGCTTTAAATGAAGAAACTAGAAATTCAACCACGGAGTGTGAAAATGCAGACAATGAAGAAGTATAGGTGCTGCAGGCCAAAGATAAGAACATACCTCGAGGTCTGGCACCGTTAGAAGACCTTTTTGACTTCGATGATGTGGCAAAAAGCCCACCATTGAGCACGCAGACTCTGACGTAGAAGAATGCAATATAGACATGGAAGATAAGCCCAAAATGATTAAATTGGCTAAGTCTCTTCCCGCAAATATGAAAAAGAAATACATTAACCTTTTTAAGGAATTTATTGACGTGTTTGTGTGGAGTTATGAAGACTTAAAGCTTATGACACAAACATTATACAGCACAAAATACCTTTAAAAGAAAATCAGAAACCCTTCAGTAAGAAACTCCGTAGGATAAACCAAAAACAATTGCCTACAGTTGAAAAAGAGATTAAAAAGATGTATGAGGCAGGAATAATAGTTCCCGTAAGGTTCTCTGATTGGGTTTCGAACTTAGTGGCTGTGAGAAAGAAAACTAGGGAGATTAGATTATGTATTGACTTCATAAATCTTAATAGAGCTTCACTCAAAGACAACTACCCTTTGCCAAAAATGGAACACATTCTACAGCGGGTAGTAGGCTCAAAAAGGATTTCTTTGTTGGATGGTTTCTCAGGCTACAACCAAGTCCTAGTTTTCCTAGAAGATCAACTCAAAACAGCCTTTACCACTCCATGGGGCACCTTTATGTATGTGAAAATGCCTTTTGGGTTGATGAACGTTGGTGCAACCTTCCAAAGAGCAATGGATATAGATTTTTCAGATGAGATAGGGCACTTCATTGTTATTTACTTGGATGACATAACAGTCTATTCCAAGACTGAAGAAGAACATCTAAAACATCTGAGGAAAGTGTTTGAAAAGTGTAGAATGTTTGGTCTGTCATTGAATCCTAAAAAGACTGTATTTGGACTGCAGGAAGGTAAACTTCTTGGCCACATTATATCTGAGAAGGGAATTAGGATAGACCCACAACGAGTTCAGGGAATACTACAAATCACACACCCGAGAAACATCAAGGAGTTACAGTCCTTCATTGGGAAGATTAATTTCTTTAGGAGGTTTATTCCCAATCTAGCTGAACACCTTAAGAATATGACTAACATGCTAAAGAAGGGTGTAGGAGTTAAGTGGACTGTTAAAGCCAAGAAATCTTTTGAATCAGTAAAACTTGCACTCACCCAAGCTCCTGTTCTGATCAGCCCAGATTTCTCTAAAGATTTCCTGATATTTTCATTTTCCTCTGAGCATACAATAGCTGCAGTTCTACTGCAGAAAAATTCAGAGGGAATGGAACAGCTCATTTCTTTCTTCAGCAAAGCACTCAGGGATGCACCCTTGAAATACAAAATTATGGAAAAACAGGCCTATGCTCTGATTAAGGCCTTGAAAGACTTCAGGGTGTACATATTGCATTCTCACACCATAGCTTATGTGCCCAACATCATAGTCAAAGATATATTGTCCCAAGACCCAGATGGGAAGAGGGGAAAATGGATTGTTGTGATCTTAGAATACGACCTTGAGATAAAACCCACCAAACTGATTAAAGGTCAGGGCCTAGCTAAATTAATGGGTGAATCAAATATGCAAGCCCTTGAAATTAACATGGTAGATACCTTGGATGAGCAACAAGAATTTCCTGATCCCATTGTTGAGGAAAAGTTTCAGAGCTCTCCTTGGTATTCTGACATTTTGTATGTGCTTACACACCTAAATGCTCCTCCTGAAATATCAAAGACCAAGGCCATATTCTTAAAGATAAAAGCCAGGAGCTATTGCATATTGAATAACTTCTTATACTGGAAGAACCCAAATGGCCTATTGCTTAAATGTTTGCCTAAAAATGAGGCAGAGAGGATTAAACAAGAATTCCATGTAGGAGAGTGTGGAGGCCACCTGAGCTAGAAAGCCACTGCAAAAAAAATACTCAGATCTGGCTACTATTGGCCCACACTCTTTAATGATGTCCATAAGATGATAATTGCCTGCCACAAATGCCAGATTTTTGAAGGCAAGAGAAAACTCCTTCCCCCCCCTTTACAACCCATCACTGTTGAAGGTCCCTTTCTGCAATGGGGCCTAGATTTCATAGGGGAAATTCACCCTGCTTCTTCTGCACAACACAAATGGATCCTAACAGCCACAGACTATTTCAGTAAGTGGATATAGGTCATACCTACTAGGAATGCCACAGATTCAGTCATCATTAGTTTCCTAGAAGGTCATATCCTCTCTCGGTTTGACTGCCCAAGGAAAATAATCACTGATAATGCTACTACTTTCGGATCCAAGAAAATGGTTGATTTTTTTCACAGGTATCAAATAGAACTCGTTCATTCAACTGCCTATTACCCTCAAGGTAATGGATTAGCTGAATCATCAAACAAGATCCTGGTGATCGTCATCAAGAAGCTGTTGGAAGAGAACAAAAATTCATGGCATAACAAGTTAGTACATGCTTTGTGGGCTAACAGGATTACAACAAAGAAATCCATTGGCATGTCACCATATCAGCTTGTCTATGGGACAGAAGCAGTGTTTCCTACCAGCCTTGGGATACCAGTGATCAAACTTGTTCAAGAGATACAAACAGAAGAAGACAGTATGGTGAGAAGGATAAACCAGACAATCCATCTCCAGCAAACAAGGGAAGAAGTTTACAACAAAGAAGTGAAATTTCAGGAAAATATAAGGAAATTGTTTGACAAGAGAACCAACGCTGCTGATTTCAAAATTGGGGATCAAGTTCTGAAGTAGGACTCAAGGAGAGAGGATAGAGGAAAGCACGGCAATTTTGACAGTTTGTGGCAAGGTCCATACATCATCCAGGCCAATATGGGTCCAAATGCCTTTTTCCTACAAGAATTAGATGGTACAGAGCTGTTTGGGGGTCCTGTCAATGGCAGGATGCTCAAACATTACTTCTGCTGATTTACAATTTCCAGTTTCCATTACCATTGTACATACCATTGCAGTTTTTTATTTTCAAGAAAAAAGAAAAAATGTTTCAAAAAACAGAGGAAAAGAGAGGTTCAGACATGCTTAAAACATGAACCTCTGATGTGCAAAATATTGGCTCTAATAATCTCAAAACCTAAGCCAAAGAAAGTAAAATAGCTAGTCCTAACATGCCCAAAATCTGGACCAGCAAAGAAGAAAGAAGAATCAGCTCTAACATGCCCAAAACCAAAGCTGAAATGAAGAAAAGAAGTGACTCTAACATGCTCAAAACTTGAGTCACAAAAAGAAATAAGGATGCTTCAAGATTTCAGATTTCAAGCCTTCAAAGTTTTGTTTTCAGTTTCCTGCAAGTTATGTCCATGTGCAACTATCTTTATGCCTTGGATCCACAGCAAACCTGACTGTCTAATCCTGGTTTGACTGCTTTTAAATTTCTGTTGTAGAATGTAGAGAAGAAATCTGTTGGACAGTTTAATCCCAGCAGATATTAGATTAGGTAGAGAAACATGTGAGACCAACAGTTTAATCTGGTCTCATGGAGTAATAAGGGTAGAAATAGAATAGGTTTATTTTCTTATTTGTAAAAAATAAAAAGATGTAAAGGGTTTGCTAGCTCAAATGCACCCTAGAAGAAAAAAATCTAGGATTGTAGAATGGGTAGGTAGATTGATTGGAAATTTTTTCTAAGGTGATGTCTTACGGTTGTGGGAGAGTGGAAATCAAAGAGGAAGGTGGCTTAAGCAACGGGGCATGCAGCTACACCAAAGATCATTTTCTGAATTCTTGACTCCTTCAAGGAGAAGCCATCCCCATGTGGAGCCACTGTTAGCCCCCTATAGAAGTGCCGTGGCCAAAGTAGGGAGACTCCATTGTTTTTGAGCCTTAGAATACATCTCCCACGAAGACATCATCCTTGAAGTCTCTTGTGCCTTTACTTTGATAAATTTCCTACGAAGTGACTCCCTTTATAAGGTCTCATTGATTATAAATTACGCTAAAAGGCCTACAATGTACTATTATGCCATGAGATGTCCCTTTTCACCTCTTCTTCATTCAGAAACCCCTTTTATTTACCCCCAATCACCCCTAATCCTTGATGCTCTTCAAAACTTCCCCCTAAGTCCTATACATATTCCTTGGTTGGTTGTTTAAACCCCCATTACCCCTATTGTTGCCCTTAATTGCCATCAAATTGCACTAAAAATGGGCAACAAACCCACTTTGCAACTTACATTAGGCCTTAGCCCCTTTCTGCTAGCCCCTCAACCTTTTCTCCACGAGACCCGGGCGCTGAAACCGAGCGCTGGCACGAAAGGCGCTTACTGCAGATGGATATCGAACATAGTTTCAATTGTCGATCTGTATAGATCGGACGGTGATCGCGGCTCCCACAGCGTCCATTGTTCACCCTGTTCATCGCCCCGATCGCGCCATCGCCGTCCATTTACCCGCAGATCCGACAGTTCGGATTCTACCCGTCCTGGTGGTCCCCGCGTACTATTCAAAAACCATCCGGTTTCTATCACACTGCCTTTGGGCAGAGGGCAGTATTTTCCGATAGGCCAACGATTCCACTTAGCATTCGACGCGTGGCTCCGAAACTATTTCAAAACCGCTACCTCATCGCACGTTATCGTTCGTTCGTGGATGCATAGCGATATCGCTGTGAGCCATCCGATCTGAGGCGGCTCATCCAACGGTCATCACTCAACGACGCTGTGCGAGGTTTAACCCGAGGAAACCGTACCCCTGGCCCACTGTCCATCGCCCTCCGATGCATTTTTCACCGTTGATCTCCGCTGAGATCGGACGGTCCAGATTCAATCACATGCCCGCCGTTGATCGGGGCTCGCCACGTCATTCATCCACGTATCTTCATCGTTTTTCTCGCCCGTCCCCTTTATAATCCATTCAAAGATTAAATTTTAATGTTTTTTACATTAAACTTCTGCCTCAACACCTTCCACTGTTTTTCGCCAACCTTCACAAGAGCATTTCTCCACCATTCCTCTACATTTTTTCGCCATTTCTCTGCAGTCCCACTATCATCCTCGCAGTCATCCACATCATCCCACCCCCATACATGTTTTTCGTAACAGGTTTTCGTGTTTTGTAGGGTTACCAACAGTAAATGGCCGCCATGATTCAGGGTTTCTGTCACAGCGACAGAAAACACAGGGAAGAGCGTGCACAGAGATCATATCATGGAGAAAAGCCCGGGATAGTGCTCTGACACGACTTCCATTAAAAGAATAGGGTTTGACCCTGTAAAACTGTCCCAGAGCCATTAAAATGTGGGTTCCGTAGTAAGAGAGATTAAGGCACGCAAATGACGATATATAAGCCTTATGTTCAGGGATTTAGAGGCAAAGCACCAGATTAGCGACGTCATGGATCACATAGAGGGTACAGCACGCAGAAAACCATATCATCAAGTTTTCAAATCAGCAGAATGTTTCTTCCCAAGCACGGACACAGTACACATTATGGTCTCAGTATTCATTGTGTCCAAGAGAGATTTTATAGCCCTACAGGAGTCCTACGCTATCAGAAGCATTAGTTGCACAGCGTGGAAGACTTGAATCATCGATTTATTTTTGTTTATTCACCAATATTACCACAGAGTCCTGCAGCCAAGTACATCAGAGACATACCTGGAGTTAATGGAAACCTGACGAAGACCACTCTTTCACCCAAGGGTGTCCCAGATTGACTCTCAGAATTTATACAGAGCGGAATTCGCCCTCCTTCCTCTTCTGCATTTTTTAATGCTGCATTTAGTTCTTCACCTACCTTCTCCGCTCCTCTAGAGCTATAAATTCATGAAAAAGCTCATTGTAAATGTTTTTGATCAGTTATCAGAGAATTGCAAGTAGTTTATTTTGAGTCAGTCTCTGTGTAAAGTGCTGGATAGGCTGAGGAATATGATTTCAGACTGAGTATTCAGTTATTGGCAATGTTGTACTTTACTGGTATTGCTATTTAATATGACAAGCATATTTCTTTGGATCCTGATCTAAAGCAATGGTGATTTTTTCCTATCTCTGTGTTTATATTCATTTCATTTAGTTTCTACTGGCTTGCATCAGAATATTGGCATATGATTTACCCTTGTTAGGTACCCTATGTTTATGCTCTCCTTGCCATTGATGTTTTTCTTCTAAATGTGTTATCTAAGAATCGATTTCAGTTAATTTAACTAGTGTAGTGGATGTTATTGCCTGCTCTCGGATGTATGAATTAAATGTATCTGTTCTTAGATGTTTCTTGTTATGGATTTAGTTGGAATATTTGGGAACACTGGGGATTAGAGTTAGCCCTATCCACTAGGATCTTTGTGCAACCAGCTGGTCTTTAACTTTGTGCCCTGAAATCTGTGTTTTCTCCTCACCTCCTACCATTCCATATCATATTGTCATCTTTAAGATCCAACATTTTAGATGACTAGCCCAATTGAAAGCCTGCCTATTGAGTAGCAAGAAAATCCTTTCCTGACTCCATTGCCCAATGGTTTTGAATGCTCCCTGGAATACTTCACCTTTGCCTTATTCCTCTTTTCTCATCCTTGTCTTACATTGAACCATTCTTTCCTGATAACCATCAACCAAACAAACAATCAAACAAACAAACCCTGAGCCTTATAACTAGCCTAACATCTTAAACTTTGAGCTTCAAAGACATATACTTTGACATATCATAGAGAGATCCCTCTCTGGACCCAGGAGGGCTAGGTCCTGAGGTCTAAAAGTGGTTTTGATGTTGCCTCATCTTTTGGTATTTCCAACCTTGCCAAAACATGGGAACCCCAACATGAGGCATAACTCATTTCCTAATACACCTCATCAACATCCCACAGCATAAAATTTGAAGAAATTTGGGCAAATTTTCAAAATTTTGGAATTTTTTGTGTTTTGCCAATTTTGCACAGTGTCACTGGCAAAAACGCAACGCCCTCAGCGCTGCGCTTTTCCTAGGGACCTCCAATGGACAAACAGAAGGTACCATTGGATGCAGAAAGAAATTTACAGTTAGGAAAAAATCTTTACTAAGATTTTTTGGCTCAAAGAGGCAGTCAAAAGGTCAAAAAACACTCAAAAAATGACCTTTCTGCCCTGTTTTGGAGGTTGGCGCTGCTCTTTTGACCAGTCTTGGGAGAATCAGTTTTTGGAGGGTCAAATTAGCACCATTTTGGAAACCAAGCATAGATCTCGAAACTATACTGGACAAGATTTCCAATGGGCTATCATAAGCTCAATTTAGACACCTAGAACCCCCTCAAAAGTGGAGTTGAAGATGGTGTTGGGCTTTTGACCTTGGCACTGCACTTTTGACATAAAATTTTAGTTTGCTGATATTTCCAAATTTTTTCACTTTTTCTCAGTTTCACTTGGAAAATGGAGTTTTTACCTCTGTAAATCAATTATGTAAATGTAATTATGGTGTTTTTACACTTACCTAGGGTAAATACATTATATGAAAACTTTTGATGATGATGTAATGAATGAGTTTCCAAAAAGAGAGCGATGAGTCAGTTTGACCTCCCTACACTCTAGGTATCAGTTCAGTTTTTGGTGAAACTGCTTCTCCACTCAGGGATTCAACCCCTAAGGATGAGATAAGTTGTTTTTTGGTCTACATATTGTAATTTTTGACTCATTTCCCAGGTTGGATGTTGTTGCATTGATCAAAGACTCTACTGTAATTAGTATTTGGCAGGAAATTAATGAAAATGTTGCAGTTATTTCTTTTGGATACCTGTGGTATGGAAATTTAGAATTCTTCTTATTATCTCTCATTATGTATGAATTTTTTGTTTCATGATCCCTTTAATTTCTATGATATGCTGGTTTTCAATTTGATAAACATAACACATCTCTCATGCTCTGTTTTGGGAAAATCTTCATATTTTTTCATTTTCTCTAGTTTAGAAAGAATTCATGCTTAGCCTTTCTCTTTCTAGCTCCTCATCAGTCTAATCCATCTCACCATGAAACCCTAAAGCGTTATTTTTTTTACCTACCTTGCCCCATTGAATCTCTGCAACCCTAATCTTATTTTCCTTGACCTAGCCTCTTTGACCTAATCCTCATCCAGCTAACCAAATTCAAACAAACAACCCCTTGTACTTATACCTAGCCTAAAACTCTAATTCATCCAGCCCTCTTGGCTGTGACATTGTGGAGAGAGCCCTCTCCAGTTTGGTAGGGCTAGATACCAAGCTAAAATATTGGTCTGTGGTTACCTCTGTTTGGACTCTTTCTCAGCCTTAGAGATCCGATGGAGTGATAAAATTAAGCTTGGCCTACAACTGATGCTCTCTCAACAATATCATCATGGTTTTCAGGTGTTCTGCATGCTATTCCTCATTCTTAGAGCATATCAATCTATCATAAATAAACATTATCACAAACTTTTCCAGGTAAGGGCACAACACATTGTTCATCAAACACATGAAGGTGGATAGAGCATTAGTAATACCAAAAGGAACCACCACAAACTCATAATGTCCATAACTGATACAAAATGTGGTATTATAGATATATTCTTCTTTGATGCACACATGATGATATATTGATCTCAGACTAATATTTGAAAATAATGCAGCTCCCTTTAACTAATAAAAAAAAAAACAATCTGCAACAATGGATACATGTTCCTGATAGTCACCTTGTTAAACTTCTTGTAATCAATGCACAATTTTAGGGTACCATCCTTATTCTTTACAAATAATATTGGTGCACCCTAAGGTGAAACACTTGGCCTAGTGTATCCTTTATCAAGCATCTCCTTAAGCTGCAACTTCAATTCCACCAACTCTGGAGCACTCATCCTGTATGGTGAATCAAATGTTGGTGTTTCTCCCGGCATCAACTCAATAGAAAATTCCAACTCTCTATGAGGAGGAAACTCTAGAATCTTTGTAGGAAACACATCCTGAAACTGATGTAAACAAGGATGCCTTTTCAACACTTCATCATCCTCAACATCCTTCCCTTTATCACTAGAAATATAAACTGCAAAGATACACATCCATTCCGATGAGTATGCTTTGCCTGCATAGATGTAACCATTCTCGTTGATTTGGAATTATATTTCCATACAATACTCTTCCTTCTCCATCATCATATATACATTCAATAACTTTATCAAAGTAGTTTACCTTATTCATGAGAGTAAAAATTCAATCCAAGCCCAAAATAATTCTATATGATCCCAAAGGAAGCACATTTAGATGTGCTGAGGTAGGCATACCATTAAGCTCAAATGCACAAGACCTCACCCAACGATGAAATCTTGTCTTGGTCCCTGTAACCAACTGCACAGATCAAGATTTGACATGCACTTCTTTATTCAAGAAACACTTGTACGGAGTCGGGCCCCGTATAAATATAATTAGATCCAAGATCAATCAAAATGGAACAAACCTGATCACAAAGCTTACATTCCAATTCAACAATGGATTCCTAATGATCAACTTGTCTGTTATCTACTACTACATAAATTTGAGGAATACTCTTCCTAAGATCTCTAACTGACTATGCCTCCTAAGCATTGTAAATCTGAGGCCTTCCACCCTGGTGTGATGAAAACCCACTTCTGAAATGCTCTCCACCACAAGTCCAATGTCACAAAGGATTCCTACCCTCACCCTTATTCTACTCCTCAGGTTGAAATCCATGTCTTGTATCAACTACATTTAACTTCTTGTATGACACTATGTTCTCCTAGTCACTTGCATCATGAGTCCATCCTCGCTTCTTAGTCCAATTTCCTTTAATCTTATCATTACCTTTACAATCTCTCTTAGGCTCAAACTTACGATTACATTTCTCATAACAATGCTTCATCTTCCCAATGAATTACTCCAACTATCGAGGCTCATCATACACAATATGACCTTTAAATTCTAAAGGAAATCCATTGATGAACCTTTGTACCTTTGTCTTCTTATCCTTGAGGTAGAGAACATACCTCCACAACTCCTGAAACTTGGTCGTGTACTTTTCATATGTCATGGAACCCATCTTCAACTCATAGAATTACTTGTCCTTTACGTCATAATATCTCTCAAACAAGTAATTCTTCCTAAAGAGTCTTTTAAACTCATGCAAACTCCACTACTATACCCTGATGCCTCTGAATCGCTTCACATCTTCCCTCTAGATATCTGATTTTTCCTTGAAGCTAAATATCGTTATCTTGGCTTTCATATTCTATGAATAATCATGCAACCTAAATAAATTATTCATCCCTAGCAATCATACTTCTGCATATTCTAACTTCTTCACATCCCCATCAAAATTAGGAGGCTTGGATTTCTTGAACTCTTCTGGAAAATATTTTTTCTCACTTCTCCTATAAGGATGTTGGTAGTAGTGATGATGATGTCTCTGAGAACCGAAACTACAATAAAATCCATGAGTGATGTCTTGTATGTCGTGTCTATCTAAATATCTTCCACATTTGACTATATCAGCTCTATCTAATATGTATCATGATCGAGACCTACTACCATATGCCCCATTAGTATTTTCCTCTTGTCCATGATTGATCCTCAGCTGTGCCTACTTCTGCAAATCTAAAAGACTCTAAATGATGACTGCATTAACCTATTATTTATTTTATTAAGCTTTAGAAAGCCTTTCCTATGCCTCAATCAACCTGCTATTATATTCCTTACAACTTTTGATTTCCACCTTCAAACTTATCAATGTATCTCATGTGTATATGCTATATTAGGAAGGTACTCTTCTTCTTTTTTCTCAATAGACCTATCCCATTCCGTTGAATTCAAATCGGACCTCTAAGGGGATTCATGTGAATTTTAGTCAGTTATTCTATTCTTCATCTCTGATCTTCTATCTCTTACAAACATGTCATGTTATATAAACCAAATATAGACATAATCATACTCATACCTTAGTGTGTTTCAGGGGAGGCTATCACATATGAACAATCAATTGATATTAGCATGATATAGATACATAATAACATCAACATATCAACATGATACATAAATATCATGATCATAACCAGAAGTAACATACATGCATGCATGATGAACACATAAACAATTGACATTCATGCATAACCATATACATTTTAGCCCATCTAGTCCAAGTGTTTGAATCTAGAAGCTTTGATACCAATCGGTAACACATCACCCCACATTTAGCCACTTTTACAACCTCTATAGGGTAAACATGAGTTGAGTATTATTAAGATATGACCCGAAATCCAATTTCAAGTTATGGAAGTGGGTCCGACTAACCAAAAAATTGCATCTCTCATGGACTACAAACCACATAAGGTCCTACAAACAACCATAGGTGATCAATCCCTGAGTTGGAACGCTTTTTCAGAAGATAAACTCCCCAACATCACCCATAACATTGAATGCATGTCTTTTAGAGGCTATTACTGCATATATAGGTTTGGTTTCAAATGGTTATGACCCAAATTCCTCAGTTCACTGTATGTGGTCACGAGATCTATGCCACTTTTTAAGGAAATCCTCCAAACCACTGCCCAAAAATACCTGTAACTTCCCAAAATCATGAAAATAAGGATAAAAATGCTAAAATAAAAAAAATTGGGCCAAATATTTACCAATACATGCTTAATGCAAGATAGACATATCATCAAAGACATGAGAAACATATAAGCTACAGGTCATTAATGCATATATGATCACAAAATTTTCAACTTCATCTGAGAACCACCAAGAAGGCCCAATTCCCTCTCAAGATAGTTGCAACAACACTTGTTATCCCATGCATTCATCAACCATTCAGTAACTTATCAAATCATGAACAAGAGTCATAGCTAGAGCATATCATAAAACCAAACATATAACCAACATATAACCATGTTGGAAATACTAAGAGGGGGGTGAATCAATATTTCTTTTCAATTGTTAATTATTGCTAGTTAGATTCTTCACAATTAAACACAGGGAGATATATATATAATAATGATATTAAGAATTAAATAGAACTTCAATCTCTTTTTAATAATAGTATACAATAGATGAGAGAAGGGCACCAACCCTTTTAATGAAACAGACACCAACCTATTTGCCAAGCACCAACTTGGACTTTGATGAGGCTCTGACCTTTAGGGCTTTGACCCTATCTTCTCAAGGCACCAACCTTGTGTTTAGGGGCACCTACCCCAAGGACACCAATCCCTCAGTCTTCTTTTTAATATAAAATGTGTGATGTACTTACTTTATTGTCATCAACAACATTCTTCAATGTTATTTCTTCACTGTACTTTTTCCATCATGTGACTTCTATAGTCCTCACATAAGTCTGAGTGACTGTCCACGGAACTGGTCTTGAGATATACCATTGGACTATAATCCTTCTTCTCCTAGCTGTCAATCCAATCTATTATAGGTTAATTTCCCTCCTTAGGTGATTAGACTGAGTTTCTAAAATGAGCCACGGATTACTAAGTCCAGACCCTTCAGAAAGGACTGTAATCCAAGCTTAAGAAAAATTGTCTGAGCTCCTCAAAAATTTAGATCACAGGTTCAAAGACTGCTGCAAGTCCAAGCTTCGAGGAGCTTTCAACAAAGGCCTGTCCACCAGTTCGGTCCCCCATAGGTGGCTGTCACAAGTACACTTTTATCCACAGATCTGAGCCCTCTATTTACTGATCTGAGGCTTCCAGAGGTGACTGTTCTTCAAGGTTTATTGCTGGTCTGATTTTCTTATTGGTGACTGTCCGAGCCCTACTTTGATTCTCCACAGGCTAAGCTACAGATCCAAGTTTCTCTGGTCTTCACAGCAGATCCGAGCTCTTCAAAATGATCACAGGAATTGAGGTTAAGGTCCGAAATGTTGTACAAGTCCTTCCCTTCACAGATTACTGTACACTGTTCGAAATCTCAATGAAAGGATAACCCAATCAATATGCTTTTTAAGTCCTCCTTGGCCTTAGTTCACAAGATGTGAACTCTCCTCAATGTTTTGTGTTTCTCAGATGTTCTTCACCGAATTGCTGGCCAGAAATGAATGAAACACAAATTTATATATATATTTGTTTGTCCCTATGAAGAGACACAACCATTGGAAAAAAGGCCGACATTATATGACTGCATAGGTTGGTTTGACTGTAAATATATATATTTTTTATCTTAAAAATTCAATTTCTCACAAACTATTGGGAGTTTTGGGGCAAGTAAGAGCTTGTTGGAAAGAGGGAAAAATCCTCTTTAATATGGTCTAGGATTCATTGTGAAAGGATGCCTCCAAGGTGTCTAAATTTATTTTTCATTGTGACTGTTCATGAAATTTTAGTGCAGAAGGTGATTAGGACAGTAAGAGATCATTAGAGCTCCTTCATCATGGTGTGTCTTCCATGTCATCATGATAGTATGCCATCATATGATAGTGCACATGTATGTCATCATATGTCATAGTGCAGCATCTATCAATCTTCCATTAAGAGAGCTCATCAAGAGAGCTTATATTCCATCAATGACAATTATTGACCAACAATATCCCCCTTTGTCATTGATGGAAATATTATAGAATTCTCTCCCCCTTTGACATCAATGGCAAATGGGGTGCCCAAGTACTCCCCCCGTCATGCTGCTCCCCCTAACATACTGTACCCCTAACATGCTACTTGATTTAATGTGATGCAAGAGCAATGACCCCCATCTTTTGGCAAAGATACTCAAATGCTTCTCATGGAAGGGGTTTTGTAAATATATCCACAATTTTATCTTTTATATTGACGTATTCCAACCTAATATTGCATTCAGCAACTCGTTCACGGAGAAAGTGGTATTTAATTGGAATATGTTTGGTTCTTGAGTGCATCGCCGGATTCTTTGAAAGACTGATGGCGCTAGTATTGTCACAAAAAATAGTAATTGGTTGCTTAGTTTCTATGTTGACATCCTTCAAGCCTTCCTTCATCCTTAGAATTTGTGTACAGAAATCAGCAGCAACTATATACTTAGCTTCAACTGTAGAAAGGGATATAGATGATTGCATTTTGCCAACCCAAGATACAAGACAATCTCCCATAAAGAATGCATTTCCACTGGTACTTTTTCGATCATCCACACTTCTGGCCCAATCAGCATTAGAATAAGATGTCACAATAAGATTTGAACTCTTAGGATACCAAAGACTGAAATCAGTCGTTCCTTTCAGATATTTGAGAATTCTTTTCATAGCTACTAGATGGGATTTCTTAGGACTTGACTGAAATCGCGCTACCATTCCTACTGCTTGCATAATATCTGGTCTTGTAGCAGTTAAGTATAGGAGAGCTCCAATTATTGACCTGTAAATATTTGCATCTATTTGGGGGGTATCATCGTCTTTTCTTAATTTACAATCTGTGGTCATTGGTGTGCTCATAGGTGCACAATCTTCTATCCCATATCTTTTAAGCATGTCTTTAAGATATTTTGTTTGAGATAAAAACATACCTACAGAGGTTTGAGATATTTGTAGCCCAAGAAAGTAAGACAGCTCACCAATCATGGACATCTCAAATTTTTTGGACATATTTAGAGCAAATTCATGGCTCATTTCTTCATCATTGCTAGCAAAGATTAGATCATCGACGTAAACAAGAGTGATCAGAAGTTTTTCCTTGTCCATATTCATGTAGAGATTGCTACCTACCACTCCCTTTTTGAAACCTTCTTGTTGCAAATAGTGATCCAACTTTGCATACCATGCTCTAGGGGCTTGTTTTAATCCATACAAGGCCTTTTTTAGTTTGCATACAAAGTCTTTTCCTTCAGCAAGATCAAATCCTTCTGGTTGCTCCATGTAAACTTCTTCCTTGAGATCTCCATTCAGGAATGTTGATTTTACATCCATTTGATAAACCTTGAATCCTTTTGAGAAAGTAAATGCTAGAAACATTCTTATGGCTTCCATTCGAGCTACTGGTGCAAAGGTTTCTTCGAATTCAATTCCTTCGATTTGCAAGTATCCTTTGCAGACAAGTCTGGCTTTATTTCTGATGATTTGTCCATCTTCATTCATCTTGTTTTTGAATACCCATTTTGTTCCAATTATATTTTTATCTTTTGGGCGAGGTACCAGTTCCCAAGTCTCATTTTTTTTTATTTGAGACATTTCTTCTTCCATGGCCTTTATCCAATAAGGATCTTTGCTTGCTTGAGAAAAAATTTCAGGTTCTATTAAAGATAATAGAGCCACATCATCTTTTCTAGGGGTGCTTATCATCCTTCTTTGAGTTTGGATTCCTTCATCTATATTTCCGATGACCTGTTCTTCTGGATGATATCTTTGAACAAACTTGATCTTGGAGGGAGTTTGTGAAGATTCATTTTGAGGTTCTTCATTCTCCTCTTCTTTTTCAGGTTCTTCTTCTTCACTTTGTTCAAAGAAAGGCTCAACTTCATGATCTTCAATTCCTTTTTCTGGAAGGCCTTCATCAATCTTTACATCAATGCTTTCCACTATTCTTTGTAGACGATAGTTGTAACATTTGTAAGCTTTGCTCCTAGTGGAGTATCCAAGAAATATTCCTTCGTCAACTCTTGAATCAAATTTACCTGGTGAGTCATCATTTATTTTTATGAAACATTTGCTTCCAAAAACCTTGAAATATTTTACTGAAGCAAGTCTTCCTTTCCATAATTCATAAGGAGTCTTTTCATTATTTGGTCTTAGTTGAGTTCGATTTAAGGTGTAAACTGCGGTGCCAACTGCTTCTCTCCAAAATTTTGGTTGCAAATCGGCTGCTAGTAGCATTGTCCTTGCCATTTCTTGAATGGTTCGGTTCCTTCTTTCAACTACTCCATTTTGCTAGGGTGTCCTAGCAGTAGAGAGTTCTCTTTCGATTCCATGCTCTTTATAGAATTTATCGAACTCTTTTGAGGTGAATTCTCCTCCTCTATCCATTCTAAGACATTTAATCTTAGAATCTTTCTCATTCTCAATGAGAGCCTTAAGATTTTTAAAACATTCAAATGCTTCGGATTTATATTTTATGAAATATATCCACATCATTCTAGTATAGTCATCAACAAATAGAGAAAAGTACCTTTCACCCTGAAGAGCTGGACTTCTAGTTGGCCCACACAAATCTGCATGAATAATTTCCAAAGGTTTTGTTATTGAGAACTCCTTAGTTTTGTGGCTAGTTCTGGTTTGCTTTCCATGTTGGCATGGGCCACATACAACTTGATTTGGTTTGCACATTTTTGGAATATCCCTTACTGCATTAATTTTGCTGATGTTGACTAGGTTATCAAAACTTGTATGCCCCAATCGCTTGTGCCATAACCAACTTTCATCTGTTTGACTTAAGTAACATTTATCTTCTTGGATTCTACTGAGAATGTAAACATTATCTGGTGTTCTTACTCCTTTTGCCACAAGCTCTCTTGAGGACGAGTCTCTTATTTCACAATTTTTTGTACTAAAGACAACATTATGTCCTTGGTCACAAATCTGGCTGACACTTAAGAGATTGTGTTTGAGCCCTTCTACCAGCAAGGTATTTTGAGCCTTTCCTAGTCCATTGACAAGGGTAACAGTCCCTTTTCTAGTGATTTTAGCAGATCCACTTCCAAAGGATACATTTCCATTTTTCTTGTTCAATGAGATAAACTTCTTTTGGTCACCTGTCATATGTCTCGAGCATCCACTATCCACGAACCAATGATTTTCTTCACTATGAGCACATAGAGCTAGGCCACATTTATTAGTTTTGAGATTTACATTTTTAGCTTTTTCCCTTTTGAGAGGGAAATTTTGTTCATTATGATCATAATCATCACATAATGAGCAAGACGGATCAAACTTAGCCAAAGGATCAAAGGAATTGTAAGTTTTGATTTGTTCTTGCTCTTTAGGCCCATGCAGTTGGTTTGGTTGATTATTCAATCTTGGTGCTTCATTCTTATGAGCCTTGCAATGCTTAGCTTGATGCCCAAAGTTTTTACAATTGTAACAATGCCCAAGAAAAATAGTTTGATACCTGTTGTAGTATACATAGCTTGAATCAACATCCTTCCTTGGAGTTGCTCTTTCAAATCTTGGTTTTGAGATGTGACCTTTTTTCCTGAGATGATTTTTCTTCTTTTGGATGGCAAGAGAGTACATCAGCATAACTTCTGGCATTATTCTTCGTACTTGATGATTCTCCTTTGAAACCAATTCCAGACTTGTCATGTTGAGGTCTTTGAGTGTTAAGAATGTTGTCAAGAGCTAGAGAGCTTTTCCAACTCCTTTTGATTTGCTCCAATTCCTTTCTTAGGGACACTATTTCAGCTTCACGTTTTTCACAGATATCATCCTTCTCTTTTAACTTGATGTTCAAGAAGTCTTCCCTTCTTTTTGCTTCCTCTCTTTCTATTTTGAGAGAAATTATCTTCTTTTGTAGATTCTCATTTTCTTCAATGGCACTTATTAGCAAACTATCCATGTTTCTTTCATCTTCTAATTTAGAGTCATCATCATTTGTAAATGCCATGAATAGTGTTTCTTTGCTTCCAACATAATTACTTTCCTCATTTGATTCATCATCGCTTTCTTTGTACTGATGCACATTTCTAGTTGATTTCCTCTTTATGACTACGAATTCATCTTCATCAGACTCATCTTGTTTAGAGAAGAATTTCTTCTTATTAAACCCTTTCTTCTTGTACATCATTCTTTTAGAGTCCTTTTCATCATCACTATCATGTTTATGAGGAAATTTTGCAGTGTAATGACCTATTCTTCCACAATTGAAACAAATAAGAGGGTACTTACCTTTTAGCTTAGATCCCCTTTTTAGTCTTCGTACAAATTGAGCTAACTCGTTTTCAGTATCTAATTCATCGTTGTTGTAATTCCATCCTTTTCCTTCTTTTGTAGATTTTGAGGCTTTGAAAGTTGCTTCTTTGAAATTTGGGATCCCTTTCCTCATCTCATAGGCAATAAGAATTCCATGAAGTTCATCCATCTTGAGAGTATCTAGGTCCTTCATTTCTTCTATGGCACTTACTTTGGAGTCGAATCTGTCAGGAAGTGATCTCAGGATTTTTTGAACTACGGTGCTTTCTTCAATATTTTCCCCTAGTCCTTTAAGAGAGTTAACCACTTCAGCTACTCTGAGGAAGTATGATGCAATATCTTCTTCATCATCCATTTTCAGACTCTCGAATTGTCTTCTATAGGTTTGAAGCTTTGCCTTCTTAACTTTGGAGTCCCCATCATATAGCAAAACCAATTTATCCCATACTTCTTTGGTTGAGTCACAGTTCATGACTTTCGTGAATTCAAAATCGGTGATTCCACTAGTGATGGAATTTAAAGCTTTGGCATTAGCAATGTAGGCTTTTCTTTCATCTGGATCAGTTGGAAGATTGGTGGGAGCTTTGTATCCGTCCAAAACAGAGTGCCATACTTCAGGGCCAAGAGACATTAGATAGTAGGACATTTTTCCAGAAACTAAAATTTGTTCCATCAAAGATAGGGAGTTTCCTTGTTGCTTCCATGTTCTTCATTGTGCCTAAGAATCCTTCTTCCAGCTGTTAGGCTGATAATGAAGAAGCTGGCTCTGAAACCAGTTGTTGGAAATACTGAGAGGGGGGTGAATCAATATTTCTTTTCAATTGTTAATTATTGCCAGTTAGATTCTTCACAATTAAAGACAGAGAGATATATATAATAATGATATTAAGAATTAAAGAGAACTTCAATACCTTTTTAATAATAGTATACAATAGATGAGAGAAGGGCACCAACCCTTTTAATGAAACAGACACCAACCTGTTTTCCAAGCACCAACTTGGACTTCGATGAGGCTCCATCCTCTAGGACTTCGACCCTATCTTCTCAAGGCACCAACCTTGTGTTTAGGGGCACCTACCCCAAGGACACCAATCCCTCAGTCTTATTTTTAATAGAAAATGTGTGATGTACTTACTTGACTTTCATCAACAAGATTCTTCACTGTTATTTCTTCACTGTACTTTGTCCATCATGTGACTTCAATAGTCCTCACATAAGTCTGAGTGAATTTCCACGGAATTGGTCTTGAGATATACCACTGGACTAAAATCCTTCTTCTCCTAGCCTTCAATCCAATCTATTATAGGTGATTGTCCCTCCTTAGGCGATTAGACCGAGTTTCTAAAATGAGCCACAGATTACTAAGTCTAGACCCTTCAGAAAGGACTGTAATCCAAGCATAAGACAAACTGTCTGAGCTCCTCAAAAACTTATATCACAGGTTCAAAGACTGCTGCAAGTCCGAGCTTGGAGGAGCCTTCAATAGAGGCTTGTCCACTAGTCCGGTCTCCCACAGGTGACTGTCACAGGTGCACTTTTATACACAGATCTGAGCCCTCTATTTACTGATCTGAGGCTTCCAAAGGTGACTGTTCTTCAAGTTTTATTGATGGTCCGATTTTCTTATTGGTGACTGTTCGAGCCCTACTTTGATTCTTCATAGGCTAAGCTACAAATCCAAGTATCTCTGGTCTTCACAGCAGATCCGAGCTCTTCACACTGATCACAGGAATTGAGGTTAAGGTCCAAAATTTTGTACAAGTTTGACCCTTCACAGATTATTGTACACTATTCGAAATCTCAATGAAAGGATAACCCAATCAATATTATTTTTAAGTCCTCCCTAGCCTTAGTTCACAAGATGTGAACTCTCCTCAATGTTCTGTGTTTCTCAGATGTTCTTCACTGAATTTCTAGCCAGAAATGAATGAAACGCAAATTTATATATATAGTTGTTTGTCCCTATGAAGAGACACAACCATTGGAAAAAATTCTGACATTATATGACTGTATAGGTCAGCTTGACTGAAAATATATATATTTTTTTATCTTAAAAATTCAATTTCTCACAAACTATTGGGAGTTTCGAGGCAAGTAAGAGCTTGTTGGAAAGAGGGAAAAATCCTCTTTAATATGTTCTAGGATTCATTGTGAAAGGATTCCTCCAAGGTGTTTAAATTTATTTTTCTTTGTGATTTTTCATGAAATTTTAGTGCAGAAGGTGATTAGGACAGTAAGAGATCATTAGAGCTCCTTCATCATGGTGTGTCTTCCATGTCATCATGATAGTATGCCATCATATGATAGTGCACATGTATGTCATCATATGTCATAGTGCAGCATCTATCAATCTTCCATTAAGAGAGCTCATCAAGAGAGCTTATATTCCATCAATGACAATTATTGACCAACAAACCAAACTATAAACTATGAAAAATATGCCATAAGATCACCATAATAGCTAGTGCAAGTTCTCATTGATCAAAATAGGAAAATAACTCATATTAACACATGAAAATACCAACCAAGTTAGGTAATTCCACATACCACCTGACCATAGATTGGTTTGAACCAAATATATCACATCAAATCAACCCCGCACCACATTCCAAGAATGAATGTGGGGCCATAAGGTTTAAACCAAAATAAACCAACAAGGGATATTAGAGGCCAAACCACCTCAACCATCAACCATAGTGATCTCATCTATGTACATAAATAACTAATATCGACCAGATTGGTATCTACCCAAATTGTTCAGGCCTCTAAGAACTAGTAACTCAACCCATAGCCTACATGGAACACAAGTTGTTTCAAGGCTCTAGAATGTTTATCACAAGTCGCGGGCTCCAGGGACTAGCAACTCAACCCACAACCTCCAGGGGACCTAATTTGTTCCATGGCCCAAATAATTTATTCTAACCCAGAGCCATAGGATCTTGAGAACAAATTAGAAAAACCAAATGGGGAACCCACTAAACCATGGTTATGCAAGAAATGGAAAGGCAATACTGAAGCCATTGTCAATGAATTCAAATATCCATGCCAATGGTAACACATAGAGAAGGAACCACATGTATATACCATGCGTCAACAAATCGACAAGGAGATCACACATGCAACCTATTACCTGCAAAGTAAGCCTATATTAGTAATCAATCCAATTGTCTCCTTGAACTTCCTTTCTTTCCCTTGCTTTCTTACTCCAGATCCAATCAAATGTTAGAGTTCTTCAAGAATGCTCCAATAATTCTCTGTGTATAAGAGTGTATGAGATTGAGAATTAAAAAAGGGAGCCAAAACTGAACTAACAAAAGCTAAAAACTAAAAAAATCTAAGCCACAAGTTTTGAACTATTTCTCTAATGCCTTTTTATTATTGATGTCTCATTTTTCTTAATTTTCTCTCTAATTTCCCTTGCATGAAAATTTGTGTCTCTTCATCTCCCTTTTCTCCTATTTTCATTTATTTTCATATTTATATTTCAATTATTGTCTCTTTTCCTTTTCCAATTTCCATAGCCATGATTAAACCGCAAGCGATTCACACTATAATTTTTTTCCCACCATTCAGCTTAGAATATGTGTCCCATGACCTTGGTTTATTTTATTTATATGGAAATTCAACCATTACAATGTTATTGTTACTTTATTCATATGTCATCAAATATTGTAGCATTTTGTTCCTCTATGTCTCAATACTATATCATTTATGTGATCCATTTTGATAGTAAGTCTAACATTGTTATTATATTTTAATTGGGAAATAAGTTATTGTTTTTGGGCATGTGGTATTGGTAAGACACACTATTGGTCCATGGTGTTGTAATAAAGCCTATTTACAAGTTAATAATATTCATGGTTTGGTCCATGATAGTGTAACAAAGCCTATTTACAAATTAATAATATTCATGGTAAAGTGGGCCTGAATATCTATGGTTATATTGTAAGTATTAAGCTTGTATGTGTTTATCAATTAAATTTCAATTTGGTTACCTAATCATTATTTTAATTTATATGGTAAAATGGATTTTAATTTATAGTTGTTATTAATATATTCTATATTTTAATGTGATATGTATATTATTATTTTTTTAATCTAAAAGTTGTTGGTAAGTTTATTAATAAAAACAAAATTACAATATAACAAATTTAATTTTATTATTTTATTGCTTTTAACTTTTTGTTATTAAATGAGTCAACATTTAAATGTTTACACTTATTTACATACTACAACATGTCCTTCATGGAGCTCTATATTACTTTTAACCTCTTTTTTTTTAATTGAGCCTAGAAGTAAATGGTTACAAAATAAACATTTACACCACTACAACATCACCCCATACTAGGTTGTAGAGAGCTCTGTCTCTTAATTTCTACTGTGGATTGATGTCTATTTTTTTTTACCAATGATTTAAATAATGAGGTAATTTTCTCAATATGTATTGTGGATTGATATCTCTTTGTGTTTACTAACGATTTAATTTATATGACTGCACTAGTTCTTAATATTTTTCAACCCTCTAATTTGCATGTGAATTTTAATATATTGACATTAAGAAAGTTGTAACGATCAACTTTTTCTCTTTTGTTTGTCACTTCCATAAACAAGTGCTTTTTACAATTGTTTTGATGTCCAAACAAAATATGAAATTGAATAAAATAATATATAACTTGACATTTATGTGTCATCAACATTATGTAGAATATTCAATATAAAAAATATTTGCATTATTTGATTAAATAATCTTATTAAAATGATATTTCAAAATTGTACTTTTAAAAATAGATAGATATATGAAAAAAGTTGAACATATATCTCTTTATACTAGCATACTTGTAAGTAGGGGAAGGGAACACTAAACAAGAATAGGTTAAATTTTGATTATGATTAGGTTTTTAGTATACGAAAATGTATTGAATTAAAAAACCATGTATGAATATGACAACAATATCAAAAAAATATGGGATAAAATATGTGAGGTAATTACCCACTTGGCATTATATTGTACAAAGATTGCAATAAGATCTTCAAGTTACAGTTCGATTAAATATTTGAAAATTAGTTTTTTTAATGATATTGAAAAAATATTTATTTTTGAAAGTTAAGAATTATAAATTGCATTGATCAATATTAAAATAATTGTGGTAAATGGGAAAATCCATTGTTTCCTACCTTGGTAGGGACTAATAAAGTCAATTTCTATCATGTGACAAAATATGATCATGTCATCAAATATGGAATTGGGATTTGAACTAAGTATCCATTGTAAATATAACTAGTTGTGTAAACTCTATATCAAACTTAATTTTTTTCCTTAAAAACATTAATAGATAGTTTAAATAGTTATTCAAACAAAAAACAATATGTGTTTGGAAAGATAAAATGTGTAGTCTACTGCTAAAGCAATATATTTATAAAATATCAAATGTAATGCAAATTTGTTTATCTACCAAATATATTACAAAGAAATTTATTTACCATGTTGAATTTTAAGTTTGTTTTATTATGTTGTACTTTACACTTCTACTCTATCTATAATAATCAATATCAATTTAATTGTTTCTTCTACTAACACTATATAGCTTGGGACATGTGCAACAAGGTTATGCAACGTTATGGCTGGTTATGGGACAGAGTGTTATGTAGGCATCCAAGGAGTTAAAAAAGGTTGGTGTAAATGATTTCCAAGGTCAGGATAAATGATTTTTCATTAATAAAAATATTAGAGGGAAAAAAATAAAAATCAAATCAACATAGAATCATAAATGATCAGACATTATAACCATCTCTGGGGAATTACTTTATGCCTTTTTAGTGAAAATTATTCCTTAATGAAAGAGAAAAATTACAATTATGAAAATTTAGAAATTGTAAAGAATAAAATAATAATAAAATTAGAGATTGTAAAGAATATAATAATAATAAAATTGAAAAAAATTGTTTGGAAAATTATTTTCATAAACCATAAAAAAAAAGCTCAAAAGGGAGGTGACCATCAATGCAAACATAGCACTCTAAATAGAATTTCTAGTATTTAGGATATTGGGTGGGGTATCTACAACATTCTTGGACCTAGGCTCACCTTGTTCAATGGTTGTTCAACCTATATACTCTATGTTATAACATTTTTGTGCTATAATCATAAGCATAACCAGAATCTTGTGGTGGTTATTGGAGAATTTTTGTGGTTTGGAGCTGCTTTGTTTTGGGTAGGCCAAGGAGCCATTATGTCCTCCTACCCCACAGAACATAGAAAAGGTGGATACATTTCATTTTTTTTTTGGATCATTTTCAGTTGTAGGGTGTCATAGGAGGATTCATTCCATTCATTTTGAATTACAGTAGTAATTATGCTTTTGTTAATGATGGAACATACATCACATTCATGAGTTTTATGGCCTTTGGAACACTCCTTACTCTGGGTCTCGTTTGCCCTGATAAAATAATTAGAAATGATGGTAGAAGGGTGACTCTCATAAAATAGAAAAGGAGTATAAATTTAATTTTGTTGGAGCATTTTTGGTTGTGGGGTGTCATAGGAGGATTCATTCCATTCATTTTCAATTAAAATAGTAATCACGCTTATATTAATGATGGAACATACATCGCATTCATGAGTTTTATGGCCTTTGTAACACTCCTTACTCTGGGTCTCCTTCACCCTAATAAAGTAATTAGAAATGATGGTAGCAGGGTGACTCTCATAAGATAATTTAATGCATACAACGAGGGCTGGGAGATTCTGAAACTATTTAAAAATGGTTTCATGTTGTTGTTGTTGTTGTTTCCTGCATGTTGGTCCAATAATTTCTGTATAACTTACCAATTCAATAATTTCAATGGACTTTTATTCAATGTTAGAAATAGATATCTTAACAATGCATTGTATTGGGTGGCTCAAATAGAGGGCTCTACAAGGACAGGTTATGTTTTGGATTTCGACTGAAAGAGAAGAAGGAAGAGGGAATTTATAGGTTACACCGATTCTTTTAGTAGCTTAATTCAAGTTATGAATGAGAACTTGGATTTTCATGATATCAAAAGAAGCTCACTATTGCAAAGTTAGTTGAGTAATCATGTGGACTAACTTTCAAATGCTATATTTTAGAAATCACCATTCATACATTAAAGGAAAATCCTCATGGGATAATATTTACCCTGCTTTGAGCACATCATCCAAGTCTACAAGCCATACTGGAAATAGTCACTACCCCACTGACCTGCATCGAGACAATTATAAGTTAAATAATTTTTTTATTCAACTACTTGTATGTATGTAAGCTTTTTTTTTCAGTTGAAAAAAACGCGTCTTATTTATATTAATAAAAAAGATAGCACATTTTCATAGTAATCCAGTTTTTCTGTTATAACATCCTACTGTGTCTTGGATTAACATCCTTACAACACATGTCCACTTTAGTTTCCACTGTTCATCATATGTTTCTTACACCTACAGACAAGAAGAAAATTGTCTTTTCAACAAAAATATAGGACAGTTTTCCTTCATTGACAATTCTTCAGATTTTTCCTTACTTTTTCTCCAAAATGTGTCATAATCCATCAAGACATGAAAATTCTATGAATAATTAATGTTGCCAACATTTTTCATGACTTTTTTCATATGAAAAAAAGTAAAACTTACCTAGATCCTTGCCAATTCCTCTCTTGGATAATAAATATGTTGTCCAAATATGCTCCTTATAAATATTATCAAAATTTATATGATGAAATGTACCTAATAGCTTCCTGATACGTTTCATCTAGTTTTTTAGAATCAGAGGATTGAAACTATTAAAACCTTTAACCCAGTCTATGATTCCCTTTGCATCTCCATGTAAATTAATGTTTTCCATACCTAGCCATGGTAGTATGGTCCTTCCCTGCGCGTGTAGAAGTGATCCTTGTACCTACCAAATCCTCTCTCCTCAAGGTGGTAGTACCTACTATTATACCGAGTTATTATGTTGTGAGTTGACGCTCAATTGTAGTAGAATAACACTGAATCTCTCATATACAGGTAACTAAATAACATACTTTCCTAAAGTGCTAGGGCTGCTCCATAACATCATCCCTCCCACCACACACAGGTTCTAGGGTAAACAGTCCAGGTTGGTAGCGTCATCGTACAAACATGAATTGAGTAGGCTTTACCAGGTCCTCCATCCATCCATGCGCAATTAGGACTCCCCACAGGGCTATAATCTCTGCTTTACTGTTTGTGCCCTATCAAAAAATAACCTAGTTCAATGAACATATAAGCACCACACCCACACTTTCTGTTGGAGCATGCACCATAAAAAAAAAACCCACTAGAAATACTTGCCATATGTCTCTAAGTTTGAAAACCACATAGTTATTGTTCTTCTTGAGTGGTCCAATTTTGTTGAAATAAGTAACTGTTTTAGTGACATCCTCCCGAACCACTGGTTCTTTATGCTAAAAAATGAGTACATTGTGGCTACACCAGATGGACCAAATTAAGTATAAAGGGAGAAATCTATAAATTTTATGGGTTTTGAACTAGGAGCATAGGAAAAAAGTCAAATATTGAAAATGTCAAAGTGGTGTTATGTTGAAAAAATACATGACCCCATCTCAAATATCCTTCGCAAAAGGGAAGTGGATAAATAGATGAGCATTGTCTTCTATACCTATCTTGCACAACAGAAAAATACCCTGACCCGAGAATCCTTGTCGCTTAAGGTTGTTCTAAGTAAATTATTAGTCATGAATTTCCAACCAACTAAAACATTTAATTTTTTAGGAATATTCAATTTCCATATGACCTAGGTCCTGCTTGGGAAAAGGTTTCCCTTCTCTTTCCTAAGCATATTGTAGTATATGTCTTCAACCATCGGGACACCCTCCTTTAGAATTTCCCTCTGTTTCATGTTTTCCTCCTGATAATTAAGGGTGATACCTGTATTTCTGAGATTAGAGGTATATTTTTCCCATTCACAAACATATTATTATGGCATCTGTAAATCCCTAGCTCTCGCCCATGCTTGTTGGTCAATGCAATGTATATTTTGTTGGAAATTTTGTTTAAGGAAGATAATATCTTTTTCATGAAGGAAATTAAGGATATGAATAGATAATGAATGGTTTCCCACCATATATTTGGTTGCATATAAACTAATATTGATCTTGGATCCATCCACAACCTCCCATCGTACAAACCCCAAGATCCATTGTATGTTTTTCATCATATTTTTCCATATGTACAATGTATTTGATTTCCTCTTCGCCCCACCAGTTATCCATGAAGTGAATTTTTTTCCAAACTTATACTTGTCCTTTATAATATGAGACCATATACCAATGTCAAACACAACCCTCCACATATTTTTAATGATCAATGCCATCTTGAAAGTAGTTTTATCAATGATCCCCCATCCACCTTCTTCTATAGGTCTAGCCATAAGGGGCCACTGAATCAAATGAATCTTTCATGAGAGAATTGGACCTTCCAAAATAAAGTGTCCCATGATAGTTTGAATCCTTTTGATTGCTTCCCGAGGTATAAATAATATGTGAATCTAGTATACCGCAATATTTTGAAGTAACACTTTTAACATAATCATTCTACCTCCCATAGTCAACCATCTATGCTTCCAATAGTCTAGCTTCTTATGGAACCTCTCAACTAGCCAGTCCCAATCCTTGTTACAGTATCCATTAGGCTTCAGTTTGAATCCCCGGTATATGATACCTTTATCAAGTTGACTGTAACCTACCCCAAAGAGCGTGTTGATGTCCTTTATCTCTGGACCCACTTTTCCATTGTGTATGAGGATAGATTTAGTGTCATTCATGCATAAACCAAAATATTATCCAAATTAATTTATGATATTATAAATACATTTCGATTCAGATGTGGTAGCATGTCCTCCAAATAGTAAATCATCGAAAAACATTGAGTAATATCTATCTATCTGGTACTATTTCCCCATAAATACAACCTTGGACCCTAGCATATCACACTTTTCTTCTCAAATTGTCAATGATCAAGAAAAAAAGTAGGGGTGACAGTGTGAAACACTGTCTAAGACTTCTGTGAGTAGAGAAGAATTGGGAAGGAAGCCCATTTATGATGAAAAAAAAAAAACTGGTCTTGATGCATGCCATAATCCATCAAATATTTAGTGAGGAAATACCTGCTTTGATAAATATCATTTTAATAAATTCCAAATCAATGCATTCGTATTCCTTGGTTAAATCCACGTTGAGGAGGCATGAATTCTACTTCTGAGTTTTAATAGAGTGAATAATCTCATGTGAAATACCTATGGCATCTTGAATCTACCTGCCCTCAATAAATCCAAATTATTCTTTAGTGATATGCTTAGACAATATTGGTTTAAGTCTACGAGCGATCAAATTAGAGAGCATTTTATATACATATTTTTAGAGGGAAATCAACTTGTAATCTGCAAAAGAAAGGAGATTTAATTCTTAGGAATGAGAGCTATAAATATGGCATTGATAGCCCCTAGAATAAACCCTTTAATCCTTGATTCCTCAGTTTCCTCCAAAAGGCCTGGAATCATCAAATCCATGAAGTGAGTACAAATTTCAACCCCTCATGAGTCTGGACCCAGGCTCTTATCCTTCGTACAATCCTTCAAAGTCTCGATCAATTCTTCTCTAGTGATATGATGACCCAAATTTATGTTATCCTCCACTGAAAAAGTATTCGAGATGTCAGAAATATATTCTGAATGTTAGTGGAAAAAATTTTCCCGATCCATATAATGGCCCTTGAAATGAGAGATAGCAACTCATTCTAGAGAATATTGTGCGGAAACTAAATTTCCATCAGAGTCACGGATCTTCCTAATAGAGTTGCAATGGTTTATGATATTGAATTGTTGGTGAAAGTACTTAGTGTTTTTTTCACCCACTAGTATCCATAATTCCTGACTTTTCATCTATATGTCTACTTCCTGATTCAATAGAATCGAGTTCCTTAAATATACAAACTCAAAAATATTGGCCATGCAAGAAACAGAGAAATATTGAGGATACGAAGGATCATTAAAAAACTGCATTAAAGCCTCAATATCCATTATAGTTCTTAATTCCTCCCTCCACTTTTGTAAAATCCATGTTCAAGCCTCCTTATTCAATGTATATATTTTTTTGCATTTAGAATTCAAATTGTCCAGTGGAGGAGGAATCAAGGGCCTTTCCCAAACAACATTAACTAGCACTGAGAAATGTTTCATTTGAAGCCATCCAGGATTAATTTAAATGGATAAGATCGCCGTGATTCCTCCACGCCTAAGGATAACATGATCGACATATGATCCAAGATGAAGTCTAGAATGATCAATGACTTAATGTTCTCTGGATTATTGTACAATGATTGGCTCATAAAAAAATATCGATTCTCTCAAAAATTCCTTCCCCTCTAATGCGCCCATTCCTCTAGGTTGGGCCCATGGGATCCAGTTCAATGCCAACCAAAGCCTTTGCATCCATCAGATATTTAAAATATGATGCCAATATATCTTCTCATGCCCTTAGACCCCATATCTCTTATGACCCCAATGAAAAATTCAAATATCTGGCTAAAATAAGTGAAATCGGTCCCAATAGTCTGGATCTTGTCACTTGATTCCAAAAATGTTTTCACCCAGAATAAGGCACATATGTGTTAATAATCTGGATCTAATGACAAGACCTTGCCTTGTAGCTTGACAAAATAATACATGCACATGAACTGTATGCCTTCAATTCAAAAAAAAATTAGTTCCACATCACCCCAATCCCCCTGATAGCCCAATCGCATCGGAAGTACATACGAGCCATTAAGGACAGAAGAGCAGCATAGCCTCTCATTCTTTTTCATGCTCAATAATGGTTTCTTGAAATATAATCATGGAGGGATTATATGTTCGAATGAATACCCTCAAAGATTAGATATTATGGGGCGCTCCTAATCCCCTAACACTCATGAAGATAATGGTCATAGGGGCACACCAGAGTAAGTTTCATCCCCTCTAAGGACCTAGGTACCGTGAAAATATGAAATAGAAATATACCCTATAGTATATGTGGTATCAATGCTAAAAAGATCACAACTAGAATTTTGTTCTGACGATGGTGATGGGTCTATATGGTTGCAGTTTGCAACCTTTCTTAATTTGGGAACCCTATTTTTTTGGTTAGTATCATTTTGTGGAGAGGATAGACCAGAGGGGGACTTTAGATCTTGATCTGGGTCCATCAGCTACCAGATTTACCCGTGATATTTTACTTCTGTGATGTATTAGAATTGCATGTTGTCAAAGAATTAATGGACATATATGCAAATATAATTAAGAGGAAAACATGTCAACAATCACACAACAAAACGCAAGACGTTTAATAATGAAGTTCGTCCAGTGTAGAATACGTCTCCAGGCCTCGGTGTCTCGATAGTGTTCGCTACTTAATTTGGTGTTGGAAATGGGGATGATGTACATGGACGTTGTTTACTTATCATACAAGGAAATGTTCCCTCAACATGGGTGGTGAAGTCTCTCCACAAGACGTTCTACTAAAAGGAGCTCTCACACATAAAAATCCTCCAGTCTACATGACAACCTCACACATGGTGACAAAGAGTATCCTGCCATCAAGGCAACAAAGGGATCTTAGAACATAAATGTGTATAAATTTAATACAAAATATGTATTTCCTAGATTCTCCTGATCTAACAATTATATGCCATTGTTAAATACAGAATCGCTTCTACAAAATCTTTGCGTAATTTAAAACACAATCTCCAATAGCAATATCATGAAGAAAGATCAATCACACATAACACAAATAATTTACCTGGGAAATCATATATATAGATGAAAACCCCACTATCTTCTATTATGTATTATATCATGGATCATTAAACAATTACATACAAAGCTCCAATCCAAGATCTTTTAGTAAAATAGCTAACTGTCTCACACTGTCATACAAAAATTGGCAAGTTCATTAGCCAATTAACAGTCTCCAGACATCTTGTATCCACTGCGCAATCCCAGCTGATAGCAATCCCTGAATGAATGGAATCCTGCTTGAATTTACTGGGAAATCCTCATGGGCACATCCAATGTGTGTGTGGTTGCATGTGTGCAACTAATAATGTCACAAATGATAGTCAATTTGTCCCTTTCAGCTACATCTCAACTGGGTCTCCACTATATTTGATATGCATGTAGTTAATAGTAGTAAATCTTCAGTTGCATGTGAGACCACTCATTGTGAATTAATTAATAATTAATTCACTTGATCTCTCACTAGTGTATCTTCAGTTACAACTAGCACAACTGAGTTTAAGTTACTTAACTGAGTTAAAATACTTTACAACTTTCATAACTACACTTCCAAATCTGTTACAACTTTGAATCACTCAATTACAACTAAGTCCACTTGCATGTCCCACCAACCAACCACTCAACTCGAAATTCCTATAGCTATCTGATTTTCCACTTCAGTTAACTATTTCCAAGTGCTCATTGAGAATAGATCATTGTTTATTGTCCAACTAATATTAAGGGATAATAATAGTCGAAGTGCATCTATAAATAGACATGAAATCTATAAATAGAACTTGCACATACATCTATAAATAGATGTCATCTATAAATAGAATTTTCTCATGCATCTATAAATATACATCCACCTAAAAATAGCCTGAGGCTCTATCCTAGTGTAGGTGCATAATTTTCACTAGGAGCTTCTTGTTGAATCTCAACACTCCCTCTCAACAAGAAAGGGATTATCCTTCACCCCGGTCCTGTCTCTATGGTATTTAAATTTTCTCCTGGTGAGCGCCTTCATCAGAATATCGACATCCTGATCTTCTGTAGGAATGTACTAAAGCAACATGATCTTCCTCTGCACATATGATACCAAATATCTATATTCTTATATCTATCATGAAACATAGGATTAATCGAGAGTTTAATGCAACTCTAATTATCACAATGAATCACTGTCGGATCTAAATCAGAACCAAACAAACCAACCAAGATCTTTCTCATCCAGATAGCATCACATGCAGCTTGACTTGCTGCCATGTATTGCGCTTCCGCTGAACTGAGTGCCACAGATCTTTGCTTCCTGTTGTACCAAGAAACAATTGTAGATCCAATGCTAAAGATCCCCCCTGATGTTCTCTTTTTGTCTGATGGGCTGCTTGCCCAATCTACATCTGTGAAGCCATGCAACTTCACCTCATCTATATTTCTGTACCATAAACCATTCTCAGATATGCCCCTCATGTATCTTAGGACATGCTTTCCCACCTTCCAAAAGAACTTGGTAGGCTTAACAATCGCTCGACTCAACTAGTTAACTTCATAGAAAATGTTCGGCCTCGTGTTCACTAGATACATTAGTGAACACACTAACCGTCGATAGACAGTAGCATCTACTACCTCTCTAGAAGTAGCATCCTCTTTCCTCCAGTTTCCTAGAAGAGGAGTATCCATGGGTTTTCATCCCTCCATGTGAAACTTACCCAGTATCTCCCTTGCATACTTTCCTTGAGACACAAAAACTTCACCATCTCGCTGCCATATTTTGAATCCAAGGAAATAATGAAGGAGGCCCATATCCTTCATCTCAAACTCCTTTGCAAGTTACTCCTTGCATGAGTGTATCAAATTCTCATCACCTGTCAATATTAAATCATTAACATAAAGAAAAATGATTAAAAGCTACCCTCCACCACAATTTGGTATAGGATTGCATCCACTTCACTTTTGGTGAAGCTGAGTCCAGTGAAATAGTTGTCTATCCAAGTGTACCAAGCACGGGGTGCTTGCTTCAGCCCATACAATGCTCTTTTGAGTTGGCACACATGCGACTCACTATTGAAGATCTCAAATCCTTCATGTTTCTCTATATACACATCTTCCTCAATGATCCCATTGAGAAACGTAGTCTTCAAATCCATCTGATGAATTCACCAACCTATCTGTGCTGAGAGAGCAAGGATGGTCCTTATGGAAGAATACCTTGCGACAGGTGCAAATTTTTCTTCATAATCTATCCCCTCGATCTGTGAGAAGCCACGGGCCACAAATTTGGCCTTGCATTTCTAAACACTCCCATCAGCAACATGCTTTACCTTGTAGATCCATCTCGAAACTACCACTGATTTATCAACCGACCTTGGAACAATTTCCCAAGCATTGTTTTTGAAAATGGAGTCATGCTCCTCCACCATTGCATTTACCCATGTGGGCTCCTGCACTGCTTCCTGAAAGGAAGATGGCTCAATCACAATACATTTTCTCATGAGAGCCATGTATCTAGTAAATCGGTCAGGAGACTATCTTTTTCTACACTGTGAAGTAGGAACTCCTATATTCTGTGCAACATCAAGTCTCAGCCTATCAGCTTCTGTGGTATGCCTTCTGCCAGTTTTGATGGTCGGCTCTACGTGAGTGGACTCCTCCACTCCATGAACCTCCTCCTATGGTTGATCCACATCTAGAGACACATATTTTTGAACCAACAGTTCCTCTTCCGCATGCAAGAACGACTCCCTCTCAAGCGACAACCACATGGCTTTCCCCTCATCAAATTTTATATCCCATCACACCACATTAATTCGAATATTTGGAAAATACACACGATAATTATGTGGTGTTTCTATGTACCCCACAAATATCCCAACTTCAGCAGTCAGCTCCAGCTTCTTCCTGGCATCCTTGGTCACATGCACATAAACAGATGAGCCAAAAATCTTAAAGTGAAAAACATTCGATTTCTTACCAGTGAAAGCTTCTTCAGATGTACTCATGCCAAGTACTCTATGAGGACAACGATTTTTCACATAAAACGCAGTGTTGCATGCTTTCACCCACAAATGCATTGGTAGGCCCTGATCATGCAAGATCACTCATGTTGCACCCACAATCATTCTGTTCTTCCTCTCCGTGACCCCATTTTGTTGTCGATTATGAGGTGTTATGAGTTCTCTTCGAATTCCTTATTTTATGCAGAAGTTATTAGATTTGTTAGAGATGTATTCTCCACCATTATCGCTCCTCAGAGCCTTGACTTGCTTCCCTGACTCTTTCTCCACCAATGCCTTAAACTCATAGAACTTTGAGAATGTTTGATCCTTCTTCTGCACGAAGAAGATCCATCATTTACGAGAAAATTCATCAACAAAAATAACATAGTACTTATGTTTTGTTTGTTGAATAAACCGAGAATGGTCCACACACATCTGTGCGAACTCTCTCAAGGATCCCAAAAGCATGATTCTCCTTTTCATGAAAGGTGGACTTTACATACTTCCCTATGGTGCAACCCTTGCACTGATCTAACTAAGCAAGTGTTCCCATTGGAAGTCTAGTAGATATTTGTTGCATGAATTTTTAGGCTCCATGATGAAGATGGCCCAATCACCTGTGTCATAATTCACCCTCATCCCGACTCACCACTTTTTCAGCCTTGCCCATCATGGCAGCGCAGCCATATACCTCTAGATTTTAGAGATTCTTAATTTGAATCCCTATCCTCTTGGCTTGACCCATTTTTTTATGTTGTAGGAAATATTTTCCATTGCTGAAAACAACGTCATAGCCTCTATCCTCAACGTTGCAACTGAGACCAAGTTTTTCTTCAAACTTGGAACATGCATAACATCTTTCAATTGAAATGGTTTAGCTAACTCCCTCTGAAAGGTAATGGTACCAATTCCATTTGCATTGTATCATCCATCGTCGCCCATCTCTATATGCATATGGAGATCTTTCTCCTCCAAGTCATTGAAAAGCTCGTTATCTCCTGTCATGTGGAAGGAAGTTCCATTATCCAAATACCACACCGATCCCAATCCACTTGATAGCATGCATGCGATCAAGGAGAAGTCAAGTTCAAATTGTGAGGCAAGCGCCTCACCAGCTACAGCTCCAACAACTTTATTTTTCTTCTTCTTCTGCACACAATTAGTAGCAAGATGCGCATGTTCATGACAGTGAAAAAGCTTCACCTTGGACATATCCAGCTTCTTGCCTTTAAACTCATATTTAGAATGGAATTTCTTCCCCTTCCCCTTCTTTTCCTCGGAAGACAAATCAAAATCCTCTTCATCATCATGCTTTGATGAAGATCCATCTCTGATGTTCCTCCTGAAATCCTCCTGCACCAAATCCGACCAAAGTCGTTCCCAATCCAGAAATTTTTCTCGTCCGTTGACAGTCTTCATAACTGTGCTAATTCTTAGGAAGTCTGAAGAGACCCAAGCTCACTAAATCATCATCAGCAACAATTATTCCCAAACTCCTCATTTCATCCCTACATTGGAAAAACTTCATGAGATACTTTGGAATGTTGTTGCCCTTTTCCATCTTGATCTTCCTGAGTTTATCTTTGAGCACCAATTTCCTATGGTTGTTGCTGCTTTGAAAAATATCTGTCAAAGCCTTCCAAATAGCATATGGTGTGGCTTTCCCATGAAGGCTTGAGACAATGTGGTCTCATACTCCTTCCAACGGAATCCTCCTCACCTTTGCCACATTCTTTTGCCATGCATCAATTAATGCAACATCTATTGAAGTAGGCATAGGAACATCATTGTCAATGAATTCCTTCAAGCCATTATCTTCAAGCACCACCTCTATCCTATCCTTCCAAGTAATGTAGTTCGAGCTTCCCTCGAGTGTATATTCTAACCTCAAGCCATTAAAATCCATTTTGATGTTAACTCAATTATAGCACAAGGAAATTATTTCTGCAAATTGAATTCTTTCCACCAACAAAGTCAGCTTCTGCTTCAAAATTGCAATCTCTTGTGCTCTGATACCATGTAGAAATTTAATACAAAATATGCATTTCCTGGATTCTGCTGATCTAACAATTATATGCCATTTTTAAATTCAAAATCGCTTCTACAAAATCTTTTCGGAATTTAAAACACAATAGCCAATAGCAATATCATGAAGAAATATCAATCACACATAACACAGATAATTTACCCGGGTAAAGCATATAGTTGAAAACCCCACTATCTTCTTTTATGTATTATATCATGGATCATGAAATAATTACATACAAAGCTCCAATCTAAGAGCTCTCAGTACAATATCTAACTGTCTCATGCTTTCATACAAAAATTGGCAAGTTCCTTAGCCAATTTACTGTCTCCAGGTAGCCTGCCTCCACTGCGCAATCCCAGCTGATAGCAATCCCTGAATGAATGGAATCATGCTTGCCTTGACTACACAATCCTCATGGGCACATCCAATGTGTGTGTGGTTACAAGTTTGCAACCAAGAATGTCACAACTGATAGTCAATCTGTCTCTTTCACCTACATCTCAACTGGGTCTCCACTGGATCTGACATGCATGTGGTGAATAGTAGTAAATATTTAGTTTCATGTAAGACCACTCATTGTGAATTAATTAATAATTAATTCACTTGATCTCTCACTAGTGTATTTTTAGCTACAACTAGCAAAACTGAGTTTAACTCACTTAACTGAGTTAAACTACTTTACAACTTTCATAACTGCACTTCCAACTCTGTTACAACTTCGAATCACTTAGTTACAACTAAGTCCACTTGGATGTCCCACCAACCAACCACTCAACTTGAAATTCCTATAGCTAACTTATTTTCCACTTCACTTAACTATTTCCAAGTGCTCATTGAGAATAGATCATTGTTTATTTTCCAACTAATATTAAGGGATAATAATAGTCGACATGCATCTATAAATAGACATGAAATCAATAAATAGAAATTGCACATACATCTATAAATAGAAGTCATCTATAAATATAATTTTCTCATGCATCTATAAATATACATCCACCTAAAAATAGCCTGAGGCTCCATCCTAGTGTAGGTGCATAATTTTCACTAGGAGCTTCTTGTTGAATCTCAACAAAATGACCATCAATGATGAATACATATCACATGACATAAACGTCAAGATTCTGTAGCATACATCAAGTAGGAATCGACATGACATAAAACATCTCACAACAATAATCAATGAAGTACATGGAAACAACACTTCATATACCTCAACTATGATGTTGGCTGAATAATAGGCTTCTCAGCTGTTGGATCTGAATGCACCATTGAATTCATGGCGTCGAATGGCATGAAATCGACTATCCACACTCTGAAATCTGACACCATCATTTCCATCTAGAAAATGGTCGAAAAGTCAAGACCTCTGTTGTAGAAAATGACATCATCAACAAATTCTTGTCGCCAAGAGGTGTAAAATTCATATAAAATTTGTCCAATTTGGACATCGAAAAATTTTGGCCCCTCTGAAAATGTGGCTTGGATCATTGTTCCACTGCCTCCGTGAATGGCTCAGGGTTCCACTTGCAATAAACAAATAATATTCTGCCTCGAACTCCACGCTCCTTCATTCCTGGTCTCTTGCGCATTGTGAAAAATGTGGTTTTATATATGTTTTTTGGGCGGAGCTATGAAAGTCGAGCTTCGTGGCTCAACGATTATGGTGGAGGCGACATGGCAGGAGGTTGGGGGTTCCAACCCCGCCAACCCCCCGCACTTTGCATGTTGTTTTACATTTCATTTGGAATATTGTTGTATTTCGGTTTGAATACATTAAATATGGGCGTGTTTTAAAATTTTTGATTTTGGTTATTTTTTGTTGCATTTTTGTATGGTATGGTTGTTGAATATGGGTTGAAACATATGCATTGATTTGGGACCACCCGCTTTGGGGTCGGCCACGTAGGCCAGGCGGGTTTGACCCCCGTCGGTCCCCTAATCCGCTACCTCCGGTAGCAGGATATACAATACGGTGGTGCCACATATATATAACAGTATGGTGGGTGGGGTCCGCTCCACGTGGCCCTGACCTGACCCACTTCAAACCTATATGCAGCGATTATATTGTATATCCACCATGGGGTTCGGTGGGGGTAATGGCCCGCCGACCCTAACATATTTTTTTTATTATTGTGGCCGACGGGGGTGGAGGGGGTCATGCTCTGCCACTCCACTTTTTTAATATATATATTTTTATTTTTTATAAATAATTGTTCATTTTTAAACTTAATGAAAATAAGGGTTATTGGGATAATTAACAAGGCCACAATGTTACCCGTTTTCAGGAGCTAAGTTCCCCTGCCGATTGACGGTGAATTTGTGGGACACTTAAACTTGGCCCACTTGCAAACTTTGACCAAAACTTTTACTTGCTCTAACTTCTCCATATGAGCTCGGATTGGAGATCTATTTGCATCATTGGAATCGGGGTGATGATAAATTCAGTGTAAACCTAGTTCAAGATCAATCCGACCACTTTGAATTTTGATGTATCATCAGCCCTCTTGGTCTCCTGAGGGTATCTGGAGCCACCTAGATCAATCCTCCCCCTTGAGGGGCTTCTGGTCCACCAAAATTATGAACATAAAATGCAGCTTCTTTTCACCTTATCTGCGCCACAAGTGTCCTGAAAGGTCACCCTTCATTCTCCTTCACCTTTGTCCTTTGGAGCCATAAGCGATGAGTCGACACCTGCATCCTCTAAACCTATGGTACAATATTTTTAAAATCACATGCTTAACTAAGGGACCAATATTTGGCCCAAACATCCCATACTTTCCATGAGTTTATAACACATACTCGGTTTTCAAGCTCACATTAAAATGGAATCAATACCCCAACTATCAATACAAGGCCAAAATATCATTGTTTCTTCATAAGTGATGGAAAACATATCACTTTTACATTTTAAATTTCAACACATGATTTACAACTATGGCCAATACATCTAAAAAAAGTGTTTCTTACTCAACAGAGTGAACCATGATGAATGTGGTGGATTTTCTTGTTGAACATTTTCACTGACTAGTTTTTGCATGGATGCTTTGTCCTTCAGATGTTGCTTTGGATGGAGTCTCCAACACGTGGCTCTTTGATGGCCACTTCTGTCACAATAACTGCAATGATTCTTCTTCCTCCATACCTAATTAACCAATTCCTTTCCCTGATGTGGAGAAAGCCCTTCACGCCTCACACTCTTTCGTGTTACTATTCTCTTCTAGCACTCAGCAATGACATGGTTGTGTCAACCACAAAAATGACAAGTTTTTCTATGCCATGACTTCTTTCCATGATTATCAACATGCTTATAATAAAAGTGAACTTGAGAATATCGAGACTTGTTATACCTTTCCTGGTGGTCTCTGGTGCGATCATGGTGATGATAGCTTTCCTTTGCTCTTCCATTGGCATGTGTGTTGTCATAGGATGATGGTGAAGTGTTCCCATCAATCGCTTTCCCCAATGGTTTCAACCATGCATTGGGAGCTTCTGGCACCTTCGAGTATTGTCCTTTAGTGTACCCAAAACCTGCTAATCAAGGTCTCTGCATGACCTTTAATGGTTGAATAATGCCTTGGCCATTAACGCCAATTCCTCCTCCCTTATATGCCATATCGGTGGGGAGTCGCATGCCAGATCCTGTAATGGGTATCTCCACATTTCCCACAGAAATGATAGCATGTGAAGATGAAACTAAAGAAACATCAACATTGTTTACCTCAGATGTCGATGCAGAAATAGGTGATGAGGACTGCTTCAAGCCTTTGTCGCGCTTCAATTCCTCCAAATCCTCTTCTACGACTCACAAATGAAGCTGAAATCTCTTCTTCTCTATTTTCTCTTCTTCGAGAAGCCTCCTTAATTCAGCATCCTTTACTTGAAGGCCCTGGTCGTTGCACTTCAGTTCTTCCAAAGCTACCTCTATAGCTTGAAACTAAAGCTACACTTTCTTCTTATCCTCTTTCTCTTCTCATAGAAGCAATTTCAATGCAGCGCTATCTGCTTGAAGGCTATAGTTGATCTCCTCATTCAAATGATGAGAAGACGGTGATGAATATGTGAGTCAAGCATCGTTTTCTGCTTATTCTTTCTCTCGTCTTTCATAAGCTTCATACATCATGTCCACCATATTGGACATCTTGAGAATGGCCTCATACATTTCCTTGCCATCCTCCATTGATGCACATTAAATTGTTGTTCATGCTCGTATCAGCAAGAAGACTTCTCTGATACCACTTGATCTGGGTCCGTCAGCTACTGGATTTACCCATGATATTTTACTTTTGTGATGTATTAGAATTGCATTTTATCAAATAATTAATGGAAACATATGCAAATATAATTAAGAGGAAAAAATGTCAACAATCACACAGCAACACACAAGATGTTTAATAATGGAGTTCGTCCAGTGTGGACTACATCTCCGGGCCTCAGTGTCTCAATGGTGTTGGTCGCTTCATTTAATGCTGGAAATGGTGATAATGTACATGGACATTTTTTACTTGTCATACAAGGAAATGTGCCCTGAACATGAGTGGTAAAGTCTCTCCACTAGATGTTTCGCTTAAAGGAACTCTCACTCATAACAAACCTCCCATCAGCATGACAACCTCACACATGGTGACAAAGAGTATCCTACCATCAAGGCAACGAAGGTATCTCAAAACATAAATGACCATCCATGATTAATACATACCACCGGACATAAACATCAGGATTTTGCATCATACATCAAGCAGGAATCGACACGACATAAAACATCTCACAAAAATAATCAATGAAGTAGATGGCAACAACACTGCATATACCTCAACTCTAATGCTAGCTAAAGAATAGGCTACTAAGATGTTGGATCTGAATGCACCATCTAACTCATGGCGTAGAATGGCATGAAATCAGTTTTCCACAATTTTAAATCTGACACCGTCATTCCCATATGGAAAATGGCCAAAAAATCGAGACCTATGTTGCAGAAACTGACATCGTCAACAGATTATCGTCACCGAGAGGTGTAAAATCCATATAAAATTTGTCCAATTTGGACACTGGACAATTCTGGCCCCTCTGAAAATGTGGCTCAGATCTTGGTTCCACTACCTCCCTAAATGGCTCATGGTTCGATCTGTAATAAAAAAACAATATTATGCCTCAAACTTTGCACTCCTCCTTCATTCTTGGTCTCTTGCGCACTAAGAAAAATGAGGTTTTATATATATTTTTTTGGGTGGAGCTATCAAATTCGAACCTCGTTGCTCAATGGTTATGGTGGAGGCGACAAGGCAGGAGGTCAGGGGTCCCAACCCTGCCAACCCCCACACTTGGCATTTCGTTTTACATTACGGTTGGAATATTGTTGTATTTCGGTTTGAATACATTAAATATGGGTGTTCTTTAAAACATTTGATTTTGGTTATCGTTTGTTACATTTTATATATGGTATGTTTGTTGAATATGGGTTGTAACATATGCATTGATTTGGGGCTGCCCACTTGGGCGTCGGCCACATAGGCTGGGCAGGTTTGACCCTTGCCAGTCCCCTACTATGTTGCCTCTAGTAGCGGGATATACAATACCATGGTGCCACATATATATATATATATATATATATATATATATATATATATATATATATATATATATATATATATATATATAACAATACGGTGGGTGGGGTCCGCTCCACGCAGCCCTGACCCGACCCACTTCAAACCTATATGTGGCGGTTATATTGTGGATCCACCTCGAGGTTTGGCGGGGGTCATGGCCCGCCAACCCAAACATAAAATTTGTTGGAATATTGCCATTGATGGCAAAGGCATTGGCTACAAAGGAGCATCTGATCAAAATAACAGAGGAAGTATCGGTCAAGGAGCAGAAACAAGCAAAAGAGGAGATATGTTGAAAATTTCCTGGAACAATAAAACATGGTATGGCAACTGTACATTGGTGCTTATGGAACTAGAATGGAGCATGAAGAGGCGGAACGACGAATTTAAGGTCACAAAGGAATCTGGTGTGAATGTCTTGTGTTATATATTATGGATGTTACGAAGATTGCGTCGAACTGGTGTCAAGCCTCAATAAACAAAATGATGGGTTAATCTGTTGATAAAGAACGCAAGCGATGTCACAATAAATAAGTCAATTTACAATAATCAAGCAGGGGGAGTGGAACCCTGAGCGAAGAAGGCGGAACCTTGCGAGAGGAATAGTAACGGCGGTTTCTGGTTTTTATCGCACTGCTCTCATCGGGCAATTGGTATTTCCTGGTGAGGAGCGATTCCATAGAATGCTCGACACGCGTCCCTGTACGATTTCACAAAACCATTTTTCACCGTGCACCATCGCGCGTTATACTTCGACCCAGGATGCCCAACGATATCATTGAGTGTCGTTGATCTGGGAAGAGGTCATCGGACGATCGTCATTTGTTGAAGGTGCGCGGAGATTAACAAAGGTACGGTGGGCCATCGCACGTTAACGATCGATATTGGAGGTCGAGCGATATGCATATACGTCGTTGATCTGGAAGTTTGCTAATCTAACGGTGATCGAACGCTGGACTTTTGCGAAGTTTACCTATGGTACCATGTGCATATTTGATTGGCTATTGACTAAATTTGTGGGGTCAAAGGTTTACCATATTATTTGGAAGAATTAAAATGCGAAGGGTTAACTTTAATTCTAAATTATTTATTTATCAATTTCTTTAAATTGATAAATAAAATTAAAATAAAAGATCAAAATCCCGGTGGGATAAACTAAAAGGAATATTGTCAGCAGTTCGTGGTTTTAACCCATGGTTTTAATAAAGGGAAAACTATATAAGGAGAAGAAAAATAAAGAACGGGAGTGCAATCATAAGGGTGGTGAACGAGCAATTCTTAAAAGGAATATTTGTATGGGCGAGCTCTGGTCTTAACTGATAAATCTGAAACTATGATGCACCCATGGATAGAAAGATCTGACGATGATAAATCTCTGGTTTGTGTGAGTATATAGAAAGTAAATAAAACTGGTGACCGGAAATGTATGTCATATGGAAACTGGTGGATCCAATATGAAATTGATGAAACGTGGTCAACAGTAGTGCTGAAGGTCGAAGCCTTCAGAAAGGGGGTTGTAGCTCCCTTCCAGTGGTAGCTGGTAAACGAGAGAAGGTTGTAGCCTTCTGCAGGTGGGTGCATGTGTGTTGGTATAAGTCTGCACCAGCATATATTGTAATAAGTCTTCTCTATAATGAATATTGAAAACTGAGATTACAGCAGTGGTGGTTTTCTCCCGAATTGGGTTTCCACCTTAAATCCTGGTGTTCATATGTGTTGATGGTTTGTTCTGTTATTTCTGTTCATGATTAATGCTTATATGATGCAATGCCCTAAGTAAAAGACATAATAAGATATCAGTTCATACTTTTTGGATGCAGCACTGTAACATATGTTTTTAATAGAAAGAAAAGGAAAAAATTTCAGCCTTAAATACTGATTCACCCCCCTCTCATTATTTTTTCTAACAATTGGTTTCAGAGCAGGTCCTTCTAAAAAAGGCTTAGCCGCTAGAAGGAATATCAAGCAAGATGAGTAATCAAGATGGAATAGCATCTATCAGGCCTCTGCTTTTTAACGGAAACAATTTAATCTTCTGGAAAACAAGGATGAGATCCTATCTTCAGTCTCTGGGAGCAGAGGTATGGGAAATTGTTGAACAAGGTTATCAATACCCAGCTACAGTACCAACAGATCCGACAGAAAGAAAGAACTATGAAACGAATGCAAAGGTGGTCAATTCTCTATTGGGAAGTCTAACTGAATCTGAATTTGTCAAAGTCATGCAACTGAATATAGCCAAGACAATATGGGACAAAATCATTCTAAGTTATGAAGGTGATGCAAAGGTAAAAAGTGCTAAACTCCAAACTCTCAGAATTCAATATGAGAATCTAAAAATGGATAATGAAGAAAGCATTGCAAATTTCTTTTTACGACTTGATGATATTGTAAATCGTATGAGAAATCTGGGAGAAACAATAACCGAATCTACCTTGGTTGAGAAAGTCTTAAGATCACTAACAACAAAATTTGAGTCAAAAGTTTATGCCCTTGAAGAAAAGCAGGATCTTCAAAACCTTACTGTGGTGCAACTTCATGGCATACTAACTGCATATGAAATGAGAAGAGGAGGACCTTCTGAAGTCAAAGAAGCAGTCTTTAGAACTTCTACAAAAGGGAAGGAAGTACAAAAAATAGAAGGATCAGGATATATCTCAGAAGAAGATGAGATAAAATTTGTAAAGAAACTTCAACTTGGCACAGGACGGTTCAGAGGTAAGCTTCCTTTCAAATGTTTTGATTGTGGAAGAGTTGGTCATTATGTTGCTAAGTGTCCTTATAAAGAAACACATAAAAAAGGGAAGGAAGTAGCAAAAAGGAATAAGAATCGTTTTAGCACTAGAAAGAGTTACTACACTCATGAAGATAGTGATGGGTTATCTGATAGTGAGGAAGAATGTGAACAAGACCTTAGACTTCTCATGGCATTTGAAAAAGAATCTAGAGAAGAAAAAGATACTTTTGTGGATGCTCTAGCAGACAGTAATTTTCTTGATGAAAACATTAAACTCAATACTTGCTTAGAAGAAAGTAAAATAATCATAGAAACTCTGAAAAATCAGCTTGAAGAAAAGGAGAAACACAATGAGAAATTAGAGTGTGAGGTAGTAAGTCTAAGAAAAGAACTTGAGAAAGTAAAAACACTGAATCTTAGATTTGCTAAAGGATCTGAAACATTAGATGAGATTATCAAGGTACAACGTTCTCCTCTTATAAAGACAGGTCTTGGATATATTGGAGAATCTTCTCAGGTTTCAGCACCAAATTATCTAAAAGTTGTTACAGCTGGTCTACAACATGCTGCCACTCAGCAAGGGAATAAAGAATCTTTACAGATAAAGCATGATCATCTCAATTCAAAGAACACTAATAGGAATTTCTTTCAAAGAAACACCAATCAACAAGTAAATTCATATAGAATATTTTATGATCGCAGAAATTTCTTCTTCAATGGACAATGTTTCTCATGTCACAATTTTGGTCATAAAGTTGTTCAATGTGTTGCATATAAAACCATCATGACAAGAGAAGCAAGAAAGAAAAGGATTGATATTGAAACAAAGAAGAATACCCATAACAACTTTTCTCCTCTTCAAAATGAAGTTGAATGTGCTTATTGCAATAACTTTGGCCATGAAGAATTTGAATGCAGGAGCAAAGTTCAGCCAAAAGAACATGTACCTTCAAGCTCCAAAGTATGGAAAAAGAAGGAATTACAAGTTGAAAATTGTGGCATAGCGTTATTTGCAGAAGATGAATAAAACCAATGGTACATTGATAGTGGATGCTCAAGACACATGACAGGTGATAAAGACAAGCTTCTTGCATATAGTACTCTAGAAAAAGAAAAAAATGTTACGTTTGGGAATGATACTCCTGCGGTCATTAAGGGAAAAGGGTCTATTTTTCTAAAAGAAAAGGTGAAAGCTAATGAAGTCATGTATGTGGATGGATTAAAGCATAACTTGTTAAGTGTAAGTCAAATGTGTGATCAAGGAACTGAAGTTGTCTTTAGTTCAAAAGAATGTGTGGTACATGATCTTGATACAGGTAAAGCAATTATAAAAGGAAAAATAACTCCAAACAACCTGTATATATTGAAGAACTGCAAAGAACAATGTTATTTGAGTAAATCTTCAGAAAATTGGCTATGGCATAGAAGGTTGGGGCATCTGAGCTTCTCTAAAATCAACAAATCAAGCAGACTTAAAGCTGTTTGTGATCTTCCCAATATTACTCTACCTGAAAATATCATATGTAAATCTTGCCAATTCGGTAAGAAAACCAGAGTACAATTTAATGCCAAGGAAGGATCATCAAGTAAGCCTCTTGAACTCATTCATACTGACATATGTGGACCTATGAGGAAAAATTCACCACGTGGTGAAGAATACTATATCTTATTCATTAATGATTTCTCTAGAATGTGTTGGATTGGGCTGCTTAAACACAAAGATGAAGCATTTGAGAAATTTCAGATCTTCAAAGCACTAGTTGAGAATGAATTAGATCTAAAAATCAAGTGTCTCGGATCTGATCGAGGAGGAGAATATACATCCAATGAATTCCTTGAATTTTGTGAACAACATGGCATAAAAAGACAGTTCTCTGTAGCTGGCACTCCACAACAGAATGGCGTTGCAGAAATAATGAACAGAATAGTTCAACAAATGGCTAGAGCTATGCTTGATGATTCCGAAACACCTGACACATTTTGGGAAGCAGCACATACAGCAGTAAACATTCTCAACAAAGCACATGTTCGTGTAAATAGTGATAAAACTCCATATGAACTCTGGTATGGTAATCCTCCCACTATAAATCATTTTAGAATTTTTGGGAGAAAATGCTTTATCAAGAATAATGATGAAAAACTTGGCAAGTTTGAACCCAGAGTAGATGAGGGAATATTTCTTGGTTACTCCTCTAGGAGTAAGGCATATAAATGTTACAATAAAAGACTTCGAAATATTGTTGAATGTATTGATGTTGTTATTGATGAGTCTCCTGCAGCTCCAAAAGAAGAAAAGCAAACAACAGATGAAGATGATGAGGACACATATCCTTCTACATCAAATAGTAATGATACAAATAGTGCACCCAGTGAAGAACCTGAAGAGGAGTTGTCTGAAAAGGCTCCATCCAGATATGTTCAAAAGAATCATCCAGAATCTCAAATTTTGGGAGAAAAGGGATCAAGTATACAAACAAGAAGGACTCTTGTGGGATCTTCTAGCAATCTGGCATTTCTGTCCACTATTGAACCTCACAGTGTCAGTCAAGCTAGCAAAGATGAATGTTGGATTCAAGCCATGAATGAAGAGCTTGATCAAATTGAAAAGAATCACACTTGGGAATTATTACCAAGGCCTCATGACAAAAATGTCATTGGAACTAAATGGATATTCAAAAACAAGTTAAATGAGAATGGGGATGTTATAAGAAATAAAGCTAGACTTGTGTGCAAAGGGTATGCTCAACAAGAAGGTATAGACTTTGAAGAAACCTTTTCTCCTATAGCCAGACTTGAAGCCATAAGAATGTTTCTTGCTTTTTCAAGCTTCCAACAAATCAAAGTTTATCAAATGGATGTTAAATATGCTTTTCTCAATGGTGATCTAGAAGAAGAAGTTTATATAGAACAACCAGAAGGATTCATTTTTGGAAATGATGAAAAACTTGTTTGTAGACTTAAAAAGGCTCTATATGGTCTCAAACAAGCTCCATGGGCATGGTACTATCGTCTTGACAAATATCTTCATCAACAAGGATTTTCAAAAGGGTCTGCTGATAGCAACTTATACACAAAAACTGAAAATGACAAAATATTGATTGTGGTTGTATATGTTGATGATATCATTTTTGGAGGTAATGAAGAGTCTATGAGTCAGAAATTTGCTTCTGATATGAAGCAAGAATTTGAAATGTCTTTACTTGGGGAACTAACATTCTTTCTTGGCTTGCAAGTGCAACAAGCAACAGATGGCGTATTCTTATCACAAGCAAAATAACTCAAGAAAATCTTGAAGAAGTATGGCATGGAAGATTGCAAACCTGTAAGTACACCAATGATAACCGGATGTAATCTCAGTTCTAATGATGATTCCCCCACGGTGAATCAACCAGAATACAGATCTATGATAGGAAGTCTACTTTATCTCATTGGGACAAGACCAGACATTATGCATGCAATTGGGATTGTTGGACGATTCCAAGCTAATCCAAAAGAGTCTCACCTTCAGGCTGTGAAAAGAATATTCAAATATCTACAAGGAACTCAAGAATTTGGACTATGGTATCCAAAGAATGTTGATCTTACTCTTCATGCATACACTGATGCAGATTGGGCTGGAAGTGTTGATGATTGGAAAAGCACTAGTGGTGGTGCATTCTATATGGGGCCTCGGTTAGTATCTTGGTTCAGCAAGAAGCAAAGCTCCATTGCCTTATCTACAGCAGAAGCAGAATATGTGGCCGCTGCATCATGTTGCACTCAACTTCTCTGGATGATGCAAACCCTACAAGACTTTCAAATCAAATTCTCACCTCCTATCTCCATTATGTGTGATAATACAAGTGCTATCAGTATCTCAAAGAATCCTGTTATGCATTCCAAGACCAAGCACATTCCCATCAGATATCACTTCTTACGTGAACAAGTGCTTGAACAAAAGGTGAAATTGGAGTATGTTTCCTCCAAAGAACAAGTAGCTGATATATTTACCAAACCTCTACCCAGGGAAGTGTTCGAATATCTCAGACAGAAAATGGGAGTAGTCTCTGCCATGCAAAGGATCAGGTCTACTTAAACATAGAAGATTAAATTGGGTAAAAGGTGTTGTTAGGCATCTTTGAATGCACAAGCTCAGGGGGAGCATTGGTCATATGAAAAGGATGAACTATTATTTGATGATGCAGCATGATCTTAGGGGGAGCATGGTATTTTCAGTACAAAGGATCTCGATCAGCCCTTTGCCATTGATGTCAAAGGGGGAGAACAAAGCAAAGAAGGGCTTCTAGAAGATAAATAGAGAAAGAGTATTACGGAGGAAGCATATTTCCATCAATGCCAAAGGGGGAGATTGTTGGAATATTTTCATTGATGGCAAAGGTATTGGCTACAAAGGAGCATCTGATCAAAAGAACAGAGGAAGTATCGGTCAAGGAGCAGAAACAAGCAAAAGAGGAGATATGTTGAAAATTTCCTGGAACAATAAAACATGGTATGGCAATTGTACATTGGTGCTTATGGAACCATAATGGAGTATGAAGAGGCGGAATGACGAATTTAAGGTCACAAAGGAATCTGGTGTGAATTTCTTATGTTATATATTATGGATGTTACGAAGATTGCGTCGAACTGTTGTCAAGCCTCAAATAAACAAAATTATTGGTTAATCTGTTGACAAAGAGCGCAAGTGATGTCACAGTAAATAAGTAAATTTACAATAATCAAGCAGGGGGAGTGGAACCCTGAGCAAAGAAGGCAGAACCTTGCGAGAGGAACAGTAACGGCGGTTTCCGGTTTTTATCGCACCGCTCTCATCGAGCAAGTGGTATTTCCTGGTGAGGAGCAATTCCATAGAATGCTCGACACGCGTCCCTGTACGACTTCACAAAACCACTTTTCACCGTGCGCCATCGCGCATTATACTTCGACCTAGGATTCCCAGCGATATCATTGAGCACCATTGATTTGGGAAGGGGTCATCGGACGGTCGTCATTTGTTGAAGGTGTGTGGAGATTAACACAGGTACAGCGGGCCATTGCACGTTAACTATCGATATTGGAGGTTGAGAAATATGCATATACGTTGTTGATCTGGAAGTTTGATAATCTAACAGTGATCGAACGCTGGACTTGTGTGAAGTTTACCTATGGTACCATGCGCATATTTGATTGGATATTGACTAAATTTGTGGGCCCGGGGTCAAAGGTTTACCATATTATTTGGAAGAATTAAAATGGGAAGGGTTAACCTTAATTCTAAATTATTTATTTATCAATTTGTTTAAATTGATAAATAAAATTAAAATAAAAGATCAAAAGCCCCGTGGGATAAACTAAAAGGAATACTGTTAGTGGTTCGTGGTTTTAACCCATGGTTTTAATAAAGGGAAAACTATATAAGGATAAGAAAAATAAAGAACGGGTGTGCAATTGTAAGGGTGGTTAACGATCAATTCCTAAAAGGAATATCTGTATGGGCGAGCTCTGGTCTTAACTGATAAATCTGAAACTATGATGCACCCATGGATAGAATGATCTGACGATGATAAATCTCTGGTTTGTGTGAGTATATAGAAAGTAAATAAAACTGGTGACCGGCAATGTATGTCATATGGAAACTGGTGGATCCAGTATGATAATTGATGAAACATGGTCTACAGTAGTGCTGAAGGTCGAAGCCTTCAGAAAGGGGGCTGTAGCTCCCTTCCAGTGGTAGCTGGTAAACGAGAGAAGGTTGTAGCCTCAGGCAGTTGGTGCTTGCGTGTCAAGTAAGTTTGTGCTCAACCTAGTCTCCTAAATTGAGTTCATTAATTGTCAACCGTGGCTGTAACCGTCAAGTGAAGACAAAACTATATGTGCCTAGGTATTTGTTTCTCACTACGTTGTGTCTAGTGTTTTATGATGTTTTTGGGTTTTTTTTATGGTTTTATGTTCACAAGGGAAAGAACTAAATGCTGGTGGAAAGAAGCTACTGGTTAAAACAGAGTGAAGCCTAAATTATGGATAACAAATGACAAATGCAAATACTGAAACAAAACAAAGCCTAAACTATGGCTAGCAAAATACAAAGCTTGATAATGACTTCAAGGAAATAAATCACAACATGAGCTTAACTTGTCCAATTCATTCATTAAATATGTTTTGGAAGAGCTTGAGAAATGGGCAGTTAAGTGTAAATGAAGTTCTCCTAACTAAACAATCAAACAATCAACTTACAATGTTACAACATCTCATCCATGATTAAAGGTTTATTGGAATATATTTGGAAAAGAACATTTGTAGCATAATAAGATTTCTACTCTAAACTAGCTTCTAATTCTGTTCTGCAACTCAATTTAACACCACTAGGCCTCACTCAAAAGTTATAGATTTTCTTTTAGAATGGTCTTTGAGAAAAGGCTTGTTTGTGAAATGGTAAAAAGGTTGCAAAATACTCCAGGCCTTAGACTGATACTACCTTCTGTCCAGATAATTATGTATTAATATGAGTTTGGAACAAAAGAAGTTTTGTAAATAATGAAGACCGTGGTGTTTAAATTTAACAACTAATACAATTTAAAATGCAATGGATAGCAACTAAACTGGAATGTTAACACAGTGAGCTAAGCTAAGACTAAACTAGGGTGTTACTAGTCTACAGTGAACAGTGTTAAACTAAAAGCCATTATCAAACTTAAAATGAAATGAAATGATAGGGCTGAATTAAATGCAATCTACCTCCGGAGTGCTCTAATTAACATGCAGCTAGTCTATGGAATTCTACAGCCTATCTTGTTCAGGATGAATGATATTTTGGAAGAGTTTGTAAAACAGTCCTGGCTGTATTATCCAATGCAATTGAACATAAACATAAAACTGAAAGCAAATACAACTAAAATCTAAGACACCACAACTATTTCTTACTCATTGTTATGATATTTTGTAAGAGCTTTGTAAGAGTAAGATCGGCTGTGATACTTAGTGTAAACAAGCAACTAAAACCTAAAATACCACAGCTATGCCTTATTCATCATAATGATATTTTGGAAGAGTTTATTAGAGTAAGTTTTAACTGTGATAATTAACGAAAGCAAATGCAACTAAAACCTACACTATCACAGTTGTACCTTATTCATCGTCGTGATATTTTGGAAGAGTTTATTAGAGTAAGTTTAGCTGTGATAGTGAATATAAACAAATATGAACATAAGCTTCAGAAATCTACTTAAACTAGAAATGAAAACGAGACTAAAATACTTATCTAAACAATAAAACAAGGCTGCTCAGGAGGCAGGGGCCCTCTACCACCAGAGTAGCATGAAATATTTAACTCCTCAACGTTGCTTCAATTCATGCATCAAAGGTGAACTTCTTTTATTAAAGGAAAACGTTCAGAAAAATAGAGTAACACAGTCTTGGAGAACTAAAAACAAAACATCCACTAGCTAGCGTCTCTCGGTCTCCCGAGTGATTCTTATAATGGAATTACATAACTACTCTTTGAGAAAAACAGGGATAAGTGTCTTTCCCACTTCTAATCGAATTAAAACTCTTATTGAAGGTTGCGTACTTTGCTGCAGACAACTGTAGAGTCTGTGTCCCGGTAGAACTCTACCTCTTGGTTTTGGTTTCCCACGTGCATAACCACATGTATAATTGTGCTCAGACTTTGTAGGGAGCAAGGAATGATGTGGATGAAGTCTGGAATTTGCCCATATGCGCCTTTATTTGAGACGACACCTGTAACCCACTCAAACTGTAAAACAGCTGCGGAATTCGGGATCAGCTACGGAATGCGCGGTCAGCTACGGAATGCCTGTATTCTGTAGCTATTTTGCAGAAAATTGTTAAAATAGCAAAAATCATGAAAATACAATATGTTAATCAATTTCATGTAACCTTTAAGCAATTGTAATCATTCTTCATTGATTTTAGGCTTATGAAGTGATAAAATAATGATGAAGTGAAGTGAAGGTTTGTAAAAGAGAAGGCAATTCTAAGGCTCAACATACCCCCACTGCAAGACTATTGCATGTCCTCATGCAATTTCATCAAAACTTATTCCATGTGCTCTGAAACCTCTGTTAAAACATCCAACTTTATCTTTCTGCTTCTTTTGGCCCTAATCTATTTTATAATCTCTGTTAACATTTCAGAAATTAGTTCTTCATCTTCCTCTTGTAGTGGAGTGTCAAGTTTATTTTCAATAACCATGTCAGTTTTTCTTCTTCTGCTCCATCAAAAGATTTGGCAAAAGATTTTGTAATCTCCTTATGGAAGCCATCAAATTTCTCTATAAAATTTAACCTCCCTACTTGTTGTAGTAGCTCCTTGACTTGTGGATATCCTTCCAAATACTTGACTCCAACTGGTTCTATCTTGACAATTAGCCACATTCCTCCTTTGTGCAGATTATCTTCCTTTCAGAATTACTTTTCTATGCTTGAAGCTAGATTGACTACAGAGTCTAATGCTTTATTTTGAAACTGTATCTCTGTGTCTGAAGATGGATTAGTTGAAGAATGATGCTTCACCCTTAGAATTACCTTTCTGCACTTAGAGATGGATTGGCTGCAAAGTGTAATGGAGGTGAATGGATGGAGGTAATTAAGCTATAAGGGAAAATGAAGTGGCTATGGATCTGATGGAGGATTTATGATGAACTTGTGGTGAAATAAGTGAATGATACAATCTTAAGGAGATGTGGAATAGTAGGTTGGAATGTTGGATAAGGGATATGGCCAAGATATGTTAATCAATTCGAATGATAGGTTGTTTTAGGAAACATATGATTATACACATTGTATCTATTTCATGTTTTTGCTATTAAAATAATTTTCACAATTTACCTCAGAATTTTTGACCTTGTTAATTGTTGTGCTTGATGTTGTTCCTTTGGTCCTCTTTTAGCATATTGGTCTTCAAAACAAAATCCTTCAATTTCCTGTAACCATCATCTCTTTGTAGGCTGTACAATTGTGTCGGAACTGCTTAATAAGATGTGGCTGCAACATGAAATCTGTAAAAAGAAATGAAGTATGACTATGAAAGATGGATGTGAAATGTAATGGAGTGGAAGTGGAATATGACTTGTGAAATGGAATGAAAATGGCGTGAGATGGAGTGAAAGTGGAGTGAGATGGAGTGGAATTGTAGAATGAAATGAATTTTGCAATTTCTCTCAAATGGTACATCAGACTTCCCTGAAATTTTCTGAGGTTGTTACCAATATTATTATGCATCTTCCGGCGAAAAATCTCTGCCATTGGTTGCACGGATCTCCCGGAAAATGAGAAATGGCTGTAGGTGAAAGTGGCCAATTTCTTGAAAAATACACACTGAAATTTTCTGAAATTTTCTGTGTTTATTCACCCTACCTCAATGCATTTACCATAAAAATTTCAGGACCAACGGATGCACGGTTTGAAAGTTATGATAAAATCAATTTCTGCCCTGTTTCACCCTTCATTTTGCCCAATGTTGCAACAAAAAAATACGCCACGGACTCATTTTAAGGCCAAATTGAGTGATTCCAAAGGGAAACTGTGTATTTTTACCTTCTCTACTGCCACATGCTTTCAGAATTTCATTTTGATGAAGAAAAGGTGTTGTTGTGCAAAAATACTCAAATATGTCCTATTCTGTCCATAATGCTGAAAATTGAAAATATGCTTGAAAAACCCTTCTGAAATGCCCTTAAAAAATGTTTTTTTTTCAAATTATGTTCACGAATTACTCAATTTATCATATTCTGAGAAAACCCAGAAGCTCAAAATTTTTTATTTCTGCACCAATATCTTGCAAAAATTGCACCAAAACTGCCTTCTGGAAAAAGTTGCAAAAACAAGAACAGGCTGCTACAGCAATAGCTGCAGAAACTGCCACTTTCCGCAGCCGTTATTGAATTGAAAAAAATATGAACATGCTGCTACAAGAAACTAATAAAATTCACTGCTGCAAGTTGTTGTTGATTCCATAAAACCATTAGTCTTCATCAAAGCCAACATTCATGGTACAATTCTTACCATGCGAATAAATGTGTCGAAGTCGAGCATGGGAAGAAATCATTAGATTACCGATCAATAATGAAAATCGTTAACCAATGCGAGACAACTCACCGATAATGTAAATGAGTGTCAAGGTACCTCAGTGCATCTTGACAGGGACGAATGAATGTGTCGAAGTCGAGTCGCCTGCAAGATTTGACAATCAAGATACATGGTTGTATTCCCATTGTTATCAATGAGGAGGCTTTCCATTGATGAATGCAAGCTCCAAGGCACTTCAAATAATCTCTAATCTTGATCCCAGATAAAGTGTTGAGGTCGATGGGACAAGATCTGTTGGAAGGTGGACCTTAAGGAATTCCACATCATCCAACTCGAGCATAGAACCAAAAATGATTTGAAGAACCATGGAAGATTGAAATCATCATGAAATTGCAGAACTTATTGTGAAATTTGCTCGCCAGTTTCCTGGTTTTCAAGCAAAGCTCATGTCCAATTGCACCAGCAAGCTGGTTTTCACAATAGGACTTTTTTTTTTTTTTTTACTCTTTTTTTTTTTATGTCCTACTCTACTTGAAAAAGAAAATCTTGTTCAAGTATATGAGTACTTCCAATGGAACCATGTCTGTAACAAGATGATAGATAAACTCATATGCAGGTTTGAAAGACACTCTTTGATATGTACCTGTATATGAGATGCCAACTGTCTTGATTTAGATGATGTCAAAAGATATTTAATAATTGAGCATTGGAATCCAATGACTGAATTGAACCAAGATTCAATGTAATCTTGTCTTCCTTGTCTTTCCTCTATCATGAAATGCAAGTCTTCGGAGATATGATCTTCATTCATAGAATCTAGTGATAGGTATGCATGAGACTTTTCAATCTCTGGTTCCAATATCTCCTCTTTATCAATCGACATCCCTGATTCTTGGACCTTATCTGAGTCTTCTTCTTCTGTTTGTTGTTCTTCAATGACAGCTGGTGAATCATTTTGCAATACCTCAGAATTGTAAGTTGATTGAGGTGTTTTATTGTTGGGGATATGAAATGGTTGTGGAGGTAGTGGAGTGGGAATGAATTTTTGGGGTGCTTGTGTGGATGATAATGGGAAAGGTTGAATTGAGGTCAAATGAGGGTGATATTGATGTTGTGGTGGAGGCAAATGGTATGAATAACATTGATGATGGTTTTGAGGATAGAGAGGGAAATATTGAGGATATGGTGGATTTCCTTTATAGGGCCTTTGCCAACTTTGTTGCCAAGATTGGTTTTGAGGTTGGGATTGAGATGGCCAAGGTTTCCAAGGTTGGTTTTGAGGTTGGGATTGAGATGCCCAAGGTTGCCAAGGCAAGGGTGTTTTCCAATTACCTTGAGATTGTTGTGCATAACCTTGATATTGTGCATAAGGATATTGCATCATATTGGGTTGATGAGGCTGCCATAGTCCTCTTGGAGCTACATAACAAAGTTGCTCTTGTGCTTGATTTTCTCCATTATCCTTCTGGTAAATTGCCTTCAACCCTGGTAATGATGGGCAATCTTCAGTAGTATGTGATCCTGCACAAATTTTACACATTTTAATGTGATTAAGTGGACATTCATGCAAAACATGTTTCTTTCTACATTTAGGGCAAAATATAAATGAAGCAACTTTTTGCTTGTTTTTCATTCTTAGCATGTCAGTTTGTTCATTTAAATTACCAAGAATGTTTAGCAAATTGTTAGGTTCAGTTTGACTTACCAATCCTGATGCTGACTTACTTACTTTTGCCATAAATGGATCTTGAGGGGATCTTACACACTTTGCTTTTCCTCTTGATATGTTCTTGCATAGTTCACAAATTTCTTGAAATGACAATCGATAGACATCTCCTTTTCCCACAATATTAAGAAGATCAATCCATTCATCCTTTATAGCATTTAGTAGGAGAGTTTTTAATGCATCTGATCCTAAATTATGCAATTTAGATCTTTTGATATTATAAGTAAATCTCTCCACTAAATCTTCTAGGCTTTCATCCTCCTTTTGGTTCATCTTAAAGACTTCATTTCTAAGGTCATGGTGCATGCAATAACCTTTATATTTTTCCAAAAATACTCTTTTCATATCATCCCATGTCCCTATAGAATTTGTTCCTAAAGTCATGAACCATCTAAGAGCTCTATCCTTCAATGTTGCCGGAAACAAATTCAATTTTTGCATATGCAATGAGTAGCCATAAGATCTACAAATTATTTCAAATTCAAAAAGAAAGGTTTCCGGGTCTTCTGATCTCATACCTTTGAAGTTAGGAAGTATAGATGGATGGATGTTCTTCATTTGAACATTGATATCAGTTTCTTGAATGGGAAATCCAAAAGGATATTCCTCATTGTCATCATCTCCATCCATTTCTTCAACCTCCTTTGTCACCTCTTCTTCTACCTGCAAAAATATGAATTCATGATGTGGATGTGTGGCTCTTACTGCACCACATGATATAGTGGGTGTGGTAGGTGATTGAAGTTTTTGTTTTTGTTTTTTTTTTTTGGATGTAAGAAATATGGTTACCTAGTTACACTTCCCCGAAAACGGCACCAAAATGTTTGTGCTCAACCTAGTCTCCTAAATTGAGTTCATTAATTGTCAACCAGGGTTGGTAAACTGCTGAAGTGTGGTGCACTATATGTGCCTAAGTAACCTCTTCCTACTTCGTTGTGTCTAGTGTTTTATGATGTTTTTGGGTTTTTATGGTTTTATGTTCACAAGGGAAAGAACTAAATGCTGGTGGAAAGAAGCTAATGGTTAAAAACAGAGTGAAGCCTAAATTATGGATGACAAATGACAAATGCAAATACTGAAACAAAACAAAGCCTAAACTATGGCTAGCAAAATACAAATCTTGATAATGACTTCAAGGAAATAAATCACAACATGAGCTTAACTTGTCCAATTCATTCATTAAAGATGTTTTGGAAGAGCTTGAGAAATGGGCAGTTAAGTGTAAATGAAGTTATCCTAACTAAACAATCAAACAATCAACTTACAATGTTACAACATCTCATCCATGATTAAAGGTCTATTGGAATATATTTGGAAAAGAACATTTGTAGCATAGTAAGACTTCTACTCTAAACTAGCTCCTAATTCTGTTCTGCAACTCAGTTTAACACTACTAGGCCTCACTCAAAAGTTATAGATTTCCTTTTTTTGAATAGTCTTTGAGAAAAGGCTTGTTTGTGAAATGGTAAAAAGGTTGCAAAATACTCCAGGCCTTATACTGATACTACCTTCTGTCCAGTTAATTATGTATTAGTATGAGTTTGGAACAAAAGAAGTTTTGTAAATAATGAAGACCGTGGTTTTTTAATTTAACAACTAATACAATTTAAAATGCAATGGATAGCAACTAAACTGGAATGTTAACATAGTGAGCTAAGCTAAGACTAAACTAGGGTGCTACTATTCTACAGTAAACAATGTTAAACTAAAAGCCATTATCAAACTTAAAATGAAATGAAATGACATAGCTGAACTAAATGCAATCTACCTCCGAAGTGCTCTAACTAAATTAACATGCAGCTAGTCTATGGAATTCTACAGCCCATCTTGTTCATTATGAATGATATTTTGGAAGAGTTTGTAAAACAGTCCTGGCTGTATTATCCAATGCAATTGAACATAAACATAAAACTGAAAGCAAATACAACTAAAATCTAAGACACCACAACTATTTCTTACTCATTGTTATGATATTTTGGAAGAGCTTTGTAAGAGTAAGACCGGCTGTGATACTTAGTGTAAACAAGAAACTAAAACCTACAATACCAAAGTTATGCCTTATTCATCATAATGATATTTTGGAAGAGTTTATTAGAGTAAGTTTTAACTGTGATAATTAACGAAAGAAAATGCAACTAAAACCTACACTATCACAGTTGTACCTTATTCATCGTCATGATATTTTGGAAGAGTTTATTAGAGTAATTTTAGCTGTGATAGTGAATATAAACAAATATGAACATAAGCTTCAGAAATCTACTTAAACTAGAAATGAAAACGAGACTAAAATACTTATCTAAACAATAAAACAAGGCTGCTCAGGAGGCAGGGGCCCTCTACCACCAGAGTAGCACGAAATATTTAACTCCTCAACGTTGCTTCAATTCATGCATCAAAGCTGAACTTCTTTTATTAAAGGAAAACGTTCAGAAAAACAGAGTAACACAGTCTTGGAGAACTAAAAACAAAACATCCACTAGCTAGCGTCTCTCGGTCTCCCGAGTGATTCTTATAATGAAATTACATAACTACCCTTTGAGAAAAACAAGGATAAATGTCTTTTCTACTTCTAATCAAATTAGAACTCTTATTTAATGTTCTCTGCTCTTTCATTGCGTACATCTCAGGAGTTTTTGTTTTATCAGAGATCGCCTCTTAGTTTGGGTGTCCTACGTGCATAACCACTTAGATATTTTCGCTTTTTGCTCCGACTTTGTGGAGAGCAACGAATGATGTGGATGAAGTCCGGAATTCACCCATATGCGCCTTTATTTGAGACGGCACTGCATCCACTTAAACTCTTAAAACACTGTGGGAACACGTGATCGCCATTTAACGCTTGTAATTTTAGGCTATTTTGCAGAAAATTATTAAAACAAGAAAATCATGAAAATACAATATGTTAATCAATTTCATGTAACCTTTAAGTAATCCTAATCATTCTTCATTGATTTTAGGCTTATGAAGTGATAAAATAATGATGAAATGAAGTGAAGGTTTGTAAAAGAGAAGGAAATTTAAAAATTAACACCGGTATAAGTCTCGTCCCAAAGTACTGTAAGAAGTCTTCTCTATAATGAATATTGAAAACTGAGATTACAGCAGCGGTGGTTTTCTCCCGAATTGGGTTTCCACCTTAAATCCTGGTGTTCATATGTGTTGATGGTTTGTTCTGTTATTTTTGTTCATGCTTAATGCTTATCTGATGCAATGCTCTAAGTAAAAGACATAATAAGATATCAAGTCATACCTGTTGGATGCAGTACTGTAACATTTGTTTTTAAGAGAAAGAAAAGAAAAATTGTTCAGCCTTAAATACTGATTCACCCCCCTCTCAGTATTTTTCCTACAAAATTTTAATTATTTTGGTCAATGGGGGTGTCGGGGGTCATGGCCCTCCACTCCATTTTTTTAATATCTTTTTAAATAATTGGTCATTTTTAAACTTAACAAAAATAAGGGTTTTTGGGAAAATTAACGAGGCCACAATTTTGACCATTTTCGGGAGCTAAGTGTCGGTTGATGGTGAATTTGTGGGACACTTAAACCTGGCCCATTGCCCAACTTTGACTTTCTCTAACTTCTCCATATGAGCTCGGATTGGAGATTCGTTCGCACCGTTGGAATCAGGGTGATGAGAACTTTAGTCTGAACCTAGTTCGAGAGAAATCTGACTACTTTGAATTTTGACCTATCATCAGCCCTCTTAGTCTCCTAAGGGTGTCTGGAGCCACCTGGATCATATATTTAAAAAAAAATACCTCTTAATGGTGAACGGATCAAGGGACTCAGTTGTGTGGATCAGAGCTTCAAGCTCCCTATCATATGAGAGTGAGGATGGTGGAATTTCATCGAGAGGAATGAGCGATGATATAAGGCCAACAACATGACCAAGAGACAAAGAAAAAGATTTAGGGTGAGCAGAAGGTCCAACAGAAACTGGTGGACCCAACTTACCAATTGGACAGAGAGGAATAGGGTATGGTTCGGTCCCTGACATAGGAGTAGTGGCATAAGGGTGAGAAGAAGGTGACTTTTCGCTAGAAAGATTCGAAACATCATTGCAAAACATTTGATAGTTATCTAGATAAGGAAAAGAAATGTCATTTCCATTACCGAATGAGTTATCAATACAAGGTACTAAATTACTTGGAATATCGCAGCTAGATGGTGTCGGGCCTCAAACCAGGTCTGCAGTAAGCGTTGATCCTCGAACTAGGTCCTCAATATGATGTGGGCCCTGAGCTGAGTGTTCATGAGGATAGTCATGTCAAACACTAGGTGAACCTTGGTAGAAAAATCACTGATATTGTTTCACTCTCCTTGGACAAATTTATATCATGTGTCCGGTTTTATGACAATGAAGTAACCTATATGGCACCCCCCAATAATTGATGGACAATGTGACCAATAAACCACTCCATTTAACTTCTCCCATTTCAACCTCCACCAATACCAACTCCATACTCTTATCCATCTATCCAAAGAAACTCTCGTCCCATAAGTAAAATTTCCCAATTCTATTTTCAATCAAAAAGACCGCATTGACATCCATAATTCTAAAGGCAGCCCTAGAAATTTTTCCCAAATAAAATTGTGTCGAGAGATCTCAGCGAATGGGTCAAAACCCACCTTCTATCATTTTTGAATTAGAAACCCTTGTCCCTTCACCCATGGGTCCTTGAAAATTCGCTATGCATCTTTGCAGCTCAGAAAATGGAAAACCACCCATCCATTAAAATTTATACTTACTTTCAGACGATATTTAATTATGGGAAATCATCAGTCTTCAGCCCATTTTTTTAACTACTCCCCCAACATCTACAAGTTATACCACCTTCCCATGAGTTCCATATTATGGAGTCTTTCAATATCTTCCCAATATGCCCTCGCACCCAACACCAGTGGCAGTTCCCCCACACCACCTTAAGGGGTTTCTTCTTCGACTTCGATAGTCGATTTCTCTCTATAAATTTTGGTACATCAAGGCTTCCAACATCTATGTCATGTAGCTCCTGGTCTAGAGGGTTCAACAATTGATGTAGTCTCAAAAATTCCTCCTACTTTGCTTGGATAGTGACCTCAATTGCTTCCTCGAGAGATGGTGAAGGGTGGTCCTGCATGCCCTCCATGTGTGATTTTTATTTGAAAGCTTTAAGGTTTGATGAAATGTGCAAGATAATTTTTATGTATTTTAGGAAATTAGGAAATTTTCAAAAGCACGTAAATTAATGGCTTTTAACTCAGTTTGAAGCATAAAAATAGAGACAATAATACCATATACAGTAACAAAAGATAACAAAATGATGAAGGAGTTCACCCCTCCTGGGCTACATCTCCTAGTCCAGCTTCCAATGTTGGGCATATTTCATTGAGTGCTCAAATATGTTTCTACATGGATTTTTAATGCTCATAGTGCAAAAATGATGTCTCCAATGGCTCTAGACTATTCAAAAACCCCAAGCTAGGCTCTTCATGGGCTCAATTTGGCCAAAAACTAAAGAAGTTATGATTTAGAGAAGTTATGCTGCTAACTACTCTACAAACTGCACTAACCTGCTAACCATCCTACGAATCTGCCATTTCCAAAACTTCCAAGTGAAAAATTCACCCAGATTTGACAAGATTAGCATAGGATTGGGTGTAAAATGTCGCTTGCTTTAATTTCCCAATGACCCCCCATGAGCAGATACGGTTGGGCCATGTGCCCTATTTTCTATTGTTGGATCCGGTTTGGCGCTAACTATTTAACTCCGCTCTGATTGCAGTTGAAATATGGTAAGGTTGCGATGGTTCCAGGGTTTTTTATAACTCCGCTCAAACCATGGGTTGGTTCCGTGGTCACCGTAGTTTTTTGACCCATGTCGCAACCATGGTGGAGTACTGTGGTACCGGGGTTGTTACAACCCTACTCCCAAACTACGGTTTAGTAAATGTAACTGGATATTTGGGTCAAAGTTAAGCCCGCGACCTCGGACCCCTTCCTGTAGTCTTGTGGGCATGAGGATGACCAAGGACCAAGGCTTAACCTTGGCCTCATCCCCCAACCACATAACATTTAAAATTTAAATAAATTTTTGTGCCTATGTATATTAAGTTCTACCTTATGGTCTAGTGGTAAGGCATTGTGTGGCTTGACCATAGGTCATGTGTTCGAATCTCCCCAATGGAAGTTAGGCCATAAAAAAATTTACAATAATCACTACTACATTTGGCAGAAATTCCAACACTTGGTTCCGACACTTTTGACCAAATGTCGGAAATTTCCCCAAATTTTTTCCATCCCGCCCGAAACCGTCGCTATACCGACGTTTATAGAAAAGTGTCACAATACCGACACTTAGAAAAGTGTCGCACCGCGACGTTTGGAGGTTGATGTCATATTTACATGATTATTCAGTATCATGATGAGGATGATCGCCATAAAACCAAATGTCGCAAGTGAGACACAATGTCTAGGTGTCGCAATTGCAACGTTTTGAGGTACCCGTCGTTATAGCGACGCTTTTTCCGCCGTCGGTATAACGACACTTATATGCGCACTACATAAAAATACGAAACTTATATGCACACTACATAAAAATTTGAAACTTATATGCGCGCTACATAAAAATGATTTTATTGTTTCGTATCCGTCGCAATAGCTACATTAACGGCTCCGATATCACGCGCACATCTCGCCTCCGCTCTCCGGCAGACCAAAGATTTGCCCTCGCATTTGCCCTCGCCTGCAGAACAGCATTTTCCCCGCATTCGCCCTCACCCCCGCCGTTCGCCCCCGCCCAGAACAAAGATTCACCCTCAGCTCTTGCAAAATGGTAAGTTCTTACTGCAGGCCCTTCCTCCTATAGTAGGGTTGACTCTATTTGGGTTTTTTTGGTCAATTCCATTGGATTGTGTTAGGCTGTAGGGTTCTCTATAGATGTCAAGAATCAAGATTCAATACCCTCTATTATCTTCATCACCCAATACAAGATTTAAATTTTTCCCAAATAAATGCTTATTAATTTGGCAGCCATTATTTCTCCCTGCTTTAAAAACCCTACATTTAAATGAAAACAAGCATTGCATTTCAACTACAAAAATCTATTAGTGTTCAAATGTACATGTGTGCTACATTAACGTCTGATATCACACGCGCATTCACCCTCCGCTCTTGCAGAACACCATTCGCCCTCAGCATTCGCCCTCAGCTCTTGTAGAACAGCATTCGCCTTCAGCATTCGCCCTGAGCTCTTGCAGAACAGCATTCGCCCTCAGCATTCGCCCTGAGCTCTTGCAGAACAGCATTCACCCTGGATTCCCCCTCAGCTCTTTCAGAACAGCATTCGCCCTACATTCGCCCTCAGCTCTTGCAGAACAGCCTTTGCCCTCAGCATTCGCCCTCAGCGTTCGCCCTCAGCTCTTGCAGAACAACATTCGCCCTCAGCTCTTGCAAAATGGTAAGTTCTTACTGCAGGCCCTTCCTCCTATAGTAGGGTTGACTCTATTTGGTTTTTTTTGGTCAATTCTATTGGATTGTGTTAGGCTGTATGGTTCTCTCTAGATGTCAAGAATCAAGATTCAATACCCTCTATTATCTTCATCACCCAATACAAGATTTAAATTTTTCCTAAAGAAACGCTTATTAATTTGGCAACCATTATTTCTCCCTGCTTTAAAAACCCTACATTTAAATGAAAACAAGCATTGCATTTCAACTACAAAAATCTATTAGTGTTCAAATGTACATGTGTGCATCACTTGTGTAGGGTATTCCTTTTCCACTCACATTATCCAAGAATGTGTGCAGTATAGTTCATATTTTTTGTGATTTAGATTGTCTTGAAAAAGGAAAGGTAAATTATTTCCCATGGAAAAAGAAGGTTTTCCTTTTTTATAGGTTGTTTGGACTTACGTGGAAAAATTTATGGTATGCCTTTCATATTATGTAGTTTAAATTTGAATTAACAGATTATTCTACATGAAAATATAATTACCTATGTGATTTCCTTCATCACTAATTAAAATTATAGGGTTTCAATTTCCTAGACTCTAACTCATCCGATGCTAAATTCTAGGTTCTCATTGGTGGATCACTCTTCCATTGATTTCCTTTCCCTCTGGATCTTGTCATACTTTAAAAGTCGTCAATGATACATATATTATTTCAGGTATCCCAAAAGGCTTTATAGTAGAACATATTGTGAAGTTTTTTTGACACTTGAGGATTCTTTTTAGAACTGCAACGCGGTCTATGCTATCGAGTTATATACCAAGCAAATTGTCCTTAATAACCACACTATGAGGTAGGTTCAACCAATTTGAACTTGTTGGGACATAGCATATGAAGTTGTGTGATGAGTCCATATCACAGGTCTATTATGGTGACAAAAGTGAAGACACATAATGATAGTTATTATGTTAACATTACTAGAAACATTTTTGAAATTATCCATGCTATCAAGATGTCAAAATTCCAGGCATTAGGTGTCAATACTCGTAGCTAATAGATAATAATAATAATATAAAAAAATCACAACTTTATTCTTGAAATATTATTGTTACACATTGGTAACCTAGTTCATGAGTTACTATCACCCAAAGACTGCAAAACAAACTTAAAATATAAATTAAACCAACATGAGAATCCAACTAAGGGTTTCTTGAAAAAATCATGCCATAACTGGCATTTTGAAACCCAAATTTGAATCCATCATAAGTAATACAATGCAAACTCAGATGGATTTTCAATGCATGTTTGCATGCTACACTTATTCTCTGTCTAGATATCATTTTTTAAATGGAACCATTAGTCAAGCCCACAGTCCTTTTTATGTGAAAAATTTCAGCTCTATTTGAGCTCTTTTTTGCTCCACCGCCTCCATAAACATATGCAAACATATATCATGATCTTGGAATTCCATTACATATGTATGTGCCAATGTTCCATAATCATGCCCCATCATCAATTTAAGAAATTTCCATTGAATATCAAATTATGGAGGGGGGGAACTTTTTGCTGCAACATTTGGCTCAAAATCAGGGACCATCTCGTATGAGGTGAATGAGAACTATAGATATTTGAAGAAGTATATTAGTGCCTTTTCCTCTGGCCATGGAGTCATATACAGTCATCCATCACAAAAAAATTTCTTTGTTCATTCTCACCTTGAAAGTTGCAAAAATTCATGCCCTAATTGAAACGACACTAAATTTGAAAGATATAATAAAAATGCAAGCTAGAAGTACCCTATTAATACAAAGGGAAAACCTTCCTACCTACCCTAACTGAGATAAATTTTGATTGAATAGGAAACATGATATTGCCAATGGAGTTGATCCAACAACTTGTTAAATGTATGGGACTAAATCATGCATTTGATTTCCAGGGAAACATGCGCATGAAGAGAAAAAGTGAAGAATTAATGGAAAATCCATACATGCCACTTATAAAAACTACACCGAAAGGTCAAAAAATACTTAAGGCCTTAACTTAATTTGAATCCAAAAATGACAAAACAAGATTAGTGAAAACATGAGAGTGGTGTGGGTGAACAACATAAATAAAAAGTGAAGATACCTTTCCCTAAGATGCCTTTGTCACCGTTGTATGAAAACATGTTTTCCTTTCCCTTTATACATGCAAGTGAATGCATTATAGGTATGGTGTTTTCCTAGAATAGGAGAAGCCTACTTAAATATATCATTCGTGGAGTGAATGTTTGGGTGCCTTAATGTGCAATGACATTTTTCCAGGACTGAATTCAATGCAAGGCATATTTGAAACTCTAACTCTGTCTTCCGGTGTCTTATTAGAAATTATTTCAGTTTTCATTTTGTGTTTTCAAGTTAGATATTATTTTCAAGTTTTTACATTTATAATTTTATTGCAATGTGGCAGACTGATCAGGGCAGTACAGGAACAACCCCGAGACGAGATGATCGTGGAAAGAGGCCAGTGGAAGAACATGTAAAGTGCCAGCATTGCTCTATCTTCAAGTATTTTAGTTATTTACATAATTGAAATAATATTAATTTTGTTCAAATATGCATACACCTAGCCATGGTACGCCTGATGATTCCCTCTTTGAGGAAGAGCTTTCTTCATCCCTATCTCCAGTGTTCTTGTTGCGAAAAAAGGCACGAGATGCAAGGTCGAAATTTAATACTTTGATAGACGCGCCTCAAACACCTGAAACAGAAGAGAGGATAAAACATCTTATGAGCCAGCTAGAAAGATATCAAGTAATAATAAAAAGTCAAAAGGATATTTTTTTTGTTCTGCATGAGATGAATTGTGATAGTTTGATTTTTAATTTTTACATTGACTAAACTAACAAAAAGTTCTTTTGTATGTAGCGTTTTCTGGCATTTTCTGAACCTGGTGTTGGTGGTAGTGGGACACAAGGGAAAGAGATTTCCCAACAACCCTCTCGTACACCTTCTACTCCTTTAGGTGCCAGCCAAGAAACACACCTTGCCCAAGCAGACACCCAGCCAACCGCTGAACGTGTTGGCAATGATGAGGCTGATATGGCCAACTACATTATTGCGTTTCCTGGAGCTACACGTGTCAGCTCCACAGGGACCATTAATGGCACGTTGTTGGTGAACAATGAGGGTGTCCCTATAAAGCATGTACAACTCCCAGGTAAATTTTAATATTTTAACTATTTCATGTACTTTATCTAAAACATATTTATCATGATTTTTATTTTTAAATTAATGATAATATTTTTTTTTTTTTTTTGGTTTTATTCTGTGTAGGAAACAATGAGTTCTACAGGATTCTGGAGAGCCATGCGTTGGTAATTTTTGGCCCAACCATACGTACAGGGTGGAATTCCCAGAATTCCAACCTGAAAAAAGAACTTCTATATTATCTAGAAGCCCTTTTTGGGGTTGGCACATTTGACAGAAAAGCGGTGGCTCAGGTAGCCGGGAAATATTTGAAATATACCAGGGACACCTATAGGACGCAATTGCAATTTAACCCTAGATATGAGCGTCCTCTCGCAGTTTCAGAGAGTGAGTGGAGAGCACTCATCCATGACTGAAAAGAGAAAAGGGCAAAGAAAGAAGGAAAAATGCCAACTGGACCCGCAAGGTAAATTACAACTTTAATTCAATAGCTTTAATTTTCTTTATGTCTAAAATAAAAGTGTGCTACGTCATATCTGACTTCAATCTTTTGATGCTAGGTTGCTTGACACCTCAAAGGAAACCAAAGCTAGGATTGAAAAAAAGGGCCATTAGAAGCTAGGCCAGGGTGGCTACTTGAAATTAGCCGCAATAATTGTAATTAAGTAGCTAAACATCTTATAATTAATTGTATCGCCTTCCAACGTTTTTGTAATCCTATCAAATATGATTAAAAATACACAATCATATGTAATTTAGGGTGATGACTTCGGAATAGAAACTACAGAGGAAGATAAAAATATCACTTTCCATTTCGGCTATCAAGCCGTAGTTGAACATCGCAGAAGCTTGGGGCAGGTCCCAAGATCCAGAATGCCTGATAAGGTAAAACATTAACCTTTCAATATGTTTGTTTTCATCCATAAATTTAATGTCTAACAACTTTGTTTAAATCAAGGGAGCAACACTACCGACGAGGCAAATAACCCAGTTTTAGAGCCAGATGTAGATGATCCTCACGTGCAACCTGATCATTGTAGTGGGGACCAGGCCGACAATGCTACTATCAGTGAGGGCCGTGACGGTAATTAATTTCCACTTATAATTTTTTCTAATTATACCTTGATGGTTGCCCTTATAACGTTTTTTGTTTAAATGACAGAGAATGTTTCCCTTGAGGATCTTACCACCAGAGAGGAAGACAGGGCAACAGTCCCAACGGCGACAACTGGTGCACCAGGAAAATAATCTCATTGCAATTTTTTTTATTAATATTACCGAACTAGTTCAATGATATTTAAAAACTGATAATTAAAATTTAATATTATCTGTTTTTGGAGGCGATGCCCCGTCACTGGATGAGACCAGACATCATGACAATGCAACTAGGTCAGCGGCGACAACTAGTGCACCAGGTAAATAATCTCATTGCAATTTTTTTTATTAATATTACCGAACTAGTTCAATGATATTTAAAAACTGACAATTAAAATTTAATATTATCTATTTTTGTAGGCGATGCCCCATCACTGGATGAGACCAGACATCGTGACTACGCAACTAGGTCAGCGGCGACAACTGGTGCACCAGGTAAATAATCTCATTGCAATTTTTTTTATTAATATTACCGAACTAGTTCAATGATATTTAAAAACCGACAATTAAAATTTAATATTATCTATTTTTGTAGGCGATGCCCCGTCACTGGATGAGCCCAGACATCGTGAATACGCAACTAGGTCAGCAGTGCGGGTTGAAAGGCACGAAACAAGAGCAGAGCACGATGATATTGATGATGTAATTAGGAGCTTTAAAAATAGGAAGAAGAAAAAGAAAATTTGACAATGTAAAATATTGTATTATTATAAGACAAACGTTACCATACTTGGAACGTTTTTTTACGTTATATAAAAAACTCATTTATCATACTATTTTTATGTCAAGCATTAATTGCAATGTTTCCTTGCGTACTTTTTGTTGAATTGTTTTTTTATTAGTTATTGAATATTTTTTTTTATTCTCATGAAAGTAAAAAATGAAATATAGATTGGGTATTGGGGAATTGAGAGTGATGTGAGGGGGGGGGAAGGGCCATAAGAGCTTCCACCTTCACGTGGTTGGCCCTGTTTAGTAGAGAATAATTTATTGGAGCGATTTAATCTTGGAGCAAACCTCCCTTGATCCAGCGTAGCAACAAAAAAGTCACCGTTGACTTAGTTGCTACTCTTTCAGATCGTGGGAGGCTTGTTCCAAGTTCATGCGACTCCAATAAATTGTTCTTGAAACGAAGAGGAGCTTATTCAAGTATGTTTTGACATTTTCAACATATGTTCTAACATTATCATAAGAATGCATATTAGAGTAAAAAATACTACATCAATTACTTGTATTTATTGTATAGATAATGATGGATTTTGATTGACTTGGCAGTGTAGGTACAAATCCTCTTGCATCATGAGCAATACAACTTTTCAACCAGGGTCATGTCCAGGATATTTTTGCTTGTGCGCTTGACCAGGTTCGTAATGTCACATTTTGTAAGTTCCTTTACAGTTCATAATTCAATATTAAGCTTGTTCATGATTAATATCTAGGTTTTTTGTATGTGTTTTTTCATGTATTTGATTGTAAGCAACTCTACATGTTTCCTGTTGTTCACTATGATTTCTCCCATTACCACTCCCAGGATGAATCCGACTTTATTGTTACATAGGTTACTTTATTGTTACTATGATTTCTCCATTTACGATTTCATAGGTTACATCATGTAAAGTTGTCAATCTCGTGTTGGTGATGAGCTTTAGTTCTCCAGATTTGGGGCTTTTCTGATATTTTCTCCCTCATGTCATTCCTGCATCACCTCGTTGTTTGAGCATGCCAATTGTCTACCACTTGTACCAATTGGCACATGTCAATCTCCGAGTGGTGCCACATTTCACCTATTTTCAGTGAGAGTTTAGGGTTTCTCTAACATAGCTTCAGAAATCCGATTCAGTGCCTGCTTGAATATCGTCACATAATACTCATGGTTTGGATTTATGAGCATGTTCTGAATGGTTGGTTGATTCATAAGAACCACCCATATAGTCATCTTGAGATATTTCAGAAGTTTTCTTGGGTTTCCTTTTTCACCGTTTCTAGTGGGTGAGATGGTGTGGGGTGATCCATCAATACTGGTGCTCTTGTAGTAGGGAATTTGTTTTTGGGGATATAAAGGAGCATTTGATGTAGATATCCCATTGGATGCATTCATAGATGGGTACGAGAGGTCAAGAATTTAAATTAAAAATATGCAACCTCTAGCATGGCAACCTGAAGGCCGCGAGAGACACTGGTTAAAGATTGTTTTGTGCTGGCCTTAATATAGTCGTGATTTATTTCTATTATCTTAATGCAAATATATAGTTCGGTCTCATTAAAATGAGGATTGTGGTTGTATTTCTCTTTGGTTTTTTCTCTCTTAATGCTCCAGAAGTTTCCAAAAGTTGCGATAGTTGTTTAGTTTGCATGTTACAACTTAAAAGTGGTTTTTAGCAATGGGAGTCATGTTTTTTAAGGTTCATACTAATATGAAGATCTTGTAATTCTATATTCAAGATAAGAGAAGATAGACTCTTCTTTGGGCAGTATGACAACAATTTCCACATCTACCTCATTGGGTAACAATGGAAAGGGGAAGAAGTTGGGTGCAATGTTTGATAATTATGGCAGACAATTGTCTTCTCTTTCAGTTTTTTCACCCATTTTCTTTAATCGCTCAAGCAGAAGAGGGACTCTGAGATTACGCGACAGAGAGAAGGTAGTTAATACAAGAGCTATGGAAAAGGAGTTGTACTTCAACAAGGATGGCTCAGTGACAAAAAAATTGCAGGTCAGAGAAAAAATTATGTTTAAAGGAAGGTCACCTGCACGTGAAACTTCACCGCGGTGGATCTTTCCTTGTCCACTTATATTCGATTTTAATGTGTTATTTTAATTTTTCATGGAGGGTTGTTTTGGCATATGGTCTGGCATTCAATTGCACACTTACTGAAAGCATTGTCAATTTGTCTTGCAGGTGGTGTGAACAAACTTGTTGATCTTGTTGGAGTCACCCTTGGGGCGAAGGGGAAAATGTTGTCTTGGAGAGCAAGCATGGTTCTCCGAAAATAGTTAATGATGGTGTGACAGTAGCTAAGGAGGTAATTTGTAGATGTGTGCTCTGGTTTTCTTTTTAACATTGTATTAGTTCCTCTTCTTAAATGTCTTAGATTTGGTAGGCATAATTTGAAAACTCAAAGGTGAAAGGAAACATATTTGTTACCCAGTGGTCTACTTGGCCTATGGACTAGCCACATTAGAGTAATTCATAAAGCTTTTCACAACAATAAAAGGAAAGGGTTATGGCTGAGTCAAATTTTATTGTTATTGACAGTGTAATGAAATGTATCTCAATGCTATGGTTTTGGCCTTTTTATTGGTTGAATTAGAGGACCCAGTTGAAAATATTAGGGCCAAGTTGGTAAGGCAAGCTGCGGCAAAGACAAATGATTTAGCTGGGGATGGAACCACAACATTTGTTGTTCTTGCACATGTTGGAATATTGAAAAATTCCAGAACAATGAATGGAGAATAAATCTCCCTTCCTCTAACACAGAAAATAAAAATTTCTTTGACAGGAGACAGAGTTTCAATACTTTGAAAACAAACTTCTATTCCCTTCAATAACTCAAAAAAAAACTATTACACTTCTTCCTCACTGAGAGGGACTACAAAATTATGACTGCTACAAAACGCAGTGCATAAAACCAACTCACTGTCTGTTCAAAACAAACATACTCTGTCTCTAAAACACTCTGCTGTGTTTTTCACTTTCGCACTGCTGTGCATACACACTTAAAAAGTTACACTCAGTCTTTCACTTTTTACACACTGCTGTGTAATAAAAAATTTATGTACTGTCTATAAAAAAAACTACCAAGATTTTTTGTCCTTTTTATTTTTATATGTCGTAACATATAAAACATATTATAATAAACCCTCTTTTAAAAAAAATAAAATTAAAACTAAATTCTATGGCCCACCTTTCATTTCGCATATGATATATATATAACATATGTTTAAAACATATGTATATATTAAAGCATACATAAAATTAAACTATCAAAACATTAAAGAACCCTTTCCGTCGGAATTCAAAATTCTGAATAGATTGAATTTCAAACCAAATTCGCATTCCAAAATGGGATGCTGACGTCTGCCTAATTTGTAACGCGAATTCTCAATCCAATGTGCCCTATAAAAAATTCGGGTCCGGTTTTCAAGTTTTCAGATTCCCTTCAATTTCATGCGATCCAATATTAATGCTCCACATGTCCTCCTTTTTAATTTACAAAACTGTCGGGTAAATTTCTGTTTGTTTAATTTCTGGTTGGTGAATTGCGTTAATGCTGGTTGTTGTGTTTAAATACAATCCTGTACAGAAATATGGCTGCGGCCGTCTACAAAAAAAACTTGTAGGAATTTTAAATGCTGAATTAAATTTCTGGATGGCATGCAAGCAACCTCCAAAAAAAATGTTGCTGCTGCATCCGTCCTTCTGCTGCAGCAGTTGAAGTTAAAATTCAACAACACAGGGTTTAATAAGTGAGGGTGTAAAGGTAACTTTTTGTCGATAGTATTGGATTAAGATCATCTATTCATTTTTGTAGGGTCTTATGGTGTTTGGTTTTTTAGTTTTGGGTTGGGCTTATTGAGTCTAAGATAGTTTTTGAGTGAAAAAATTGCTATCGGGTATTAAAAATTTTTGGTTCTTTTGTCAAAATTTATGAGCTTGTTAAGAAATACAAAACTGACAATGGTTGTATCTTAAATTTGTGGAAAATAATTTGAAATGAAACCTTTTTGTTTAGGTTGTTGCAGCAAGTGCAAACCCCATTCAAATTACTAGGGGAATTGACAAGACAATAAAGGCCCTTGTTTCGGAACTCAAAATTTTGTCAAAGGAGGTAAACGCTTGCCTTTTGAGTAGGCTGGTTTTTCTTTTTGCTGATGGTTTGGTGTATCTAATTGAATTACTTGCCTAAGGTATTTTTGGTTGCAAACTCCTTTTCATTTTTCATACAATATTGGCCTTGTGGAATACATTTGATTGTGTGGTCTTGTTAGATCTACAACATTTGTAGTTGTTTAGTCTTATGGCCGAGGTGCACTTTTATTATGGAAATAGTTGATGCAATATTTTCATTTAATCCTTACTGCAGGGTAGCATGTTGAGAATTTTCTTGTGAAACATTTGGTATTCAAAATGACACTTGATCCTATACAGCATCATGCACTTGACTTCAAAATTCATATTCAAAGTGTGCCAGACAATTCTTGCAAAATTTAAAATATTTATGTTGTTTTAAACCATTATCTTTTTCATGTATTGGATGCTGAAAATGTGAAAAAGACTTTGGTATGAAACCAACTGGTGAATAATTTCCAGCACAACAACCACTTCCAAGACATGATTTAGAAGTAGAAAAAATGTGCTTATGAAGCATATAAAGATATCCTTGATGCATTGTCAATGTTTGGCTAGGGTTATTTTTGGAGAAAATAACTCCTTATTCCTAGAATAGTGATCTTCAATACAAGTAAATGCCAGAGAAGAGAGATCATCGTGTGACGCAACAAAACTGAAATTGGACCCCTAAGGAGAGCCGGTGTGTCTACAATCGCTCTGTCAGCATTTTCCCCTGGTTTACCCCGTTCTTTTCCTCCAGCCTGGGTCTTCATTGACTTCTTCTTTCTTCGGGTTTATTTATCAAATTCGTAGAATTTGATAAATAAATACCATCCACAATGGTTGGACCTTAATTTATATTCCCGACTTTATATTATCTCCAAGCCTTATAACCAATGTTTAACTTTCAACACTTTGTATTTATACTCCACGTTTCTTTTTAAATAAATAACTTGTAATGAACTTTCGGCTCTATATTTCACCACCCAACCTTACAACAATCACGCTCCAGACTTATGCTAATTATCCGCTAATCGTTTAATTAAACAATTTCATTATACTCCGGCCCCACCTATATATATCAATAACCAATCAAACACTTGTATCGTACCTGGCTATCCTCCGCACACCTTAGTTAACCTCCGGGCAAGTTCAACGTGCGACCACCGTCCGATGGCCCTTTTCCAAATCAACGACTCTTGGCAATTTCGCTCGGCTTCCAACGTCGGGCTTTAACGTGCGATGGCGCGGGTTAAACGGTGGTTTTCCGGGGGTCACTTCGCCATGTGTCGCATTCCCTATGGAATCGCTCACGAATAGGAAATACCGCCTACTCCGCAAAAGCGGTGCGATATGGGCAACCCGCTTTTGTGATTCCGCTCGTGGTTTTGGTACAGGGCTTGACCACGGGTGCAAGTCTGGTTCCGTTATCCTTTTGTTTGTTAACTCATGTCCAATCCTCGGGTCAGGTTCCGAAAGCACAACAATCTTGTCTCTTTATTAAGCGGGATTTTTATATTTGAACAGTGTTCACGACCCCGGTTCTCTACACAGACCTCGCCTTCGAGTGGGGTGAGTTCACAGGGTTATCCAAAAATTTACGGGAATTCAAAGACAGAAGAATGGAATTATCAGTACCCAATCACCTCACAGTTAAACAATTCTTCACAATTAGCAGTTCGAGATAATTCAATGGCAACTAAGCTTGGAAATCATTTAATTGGAAACAATTGTTCACACACAGAGGTTTATTGCAGAAATCCCCTCTCTACTCTCCTCTTCCCTCTCTACTTTTATTCATCCGAGGAATTACAATTTATATACATAACATATGGCTCTTCGGTTCCTCTGAGAGGACCGTTCTAGAAATCAAAAGGTCTAATTATAATAATTCAACTAACTGAAACTGCTCGACTCCTACAACTCTAACTAGTCTAAGTAATACAGTCAGCTGAGGTATTGACACCTAGCTGTTACAACTCAAATGTTTTCGAACCCTCCTAGCCACAACATGTGGACAAAACCTCCTACATTTCTGGCTAGTGCCTAATGCCCCTACATCATCGTGTGACATAAACCTATTATTCTTTTGAGCTAATTCTTTATTCTTATTTTTCTTGAATGAAGATTGCTTATAATGCTATAATCTAAAAAATACCCAATTACCCTCCTCAAATTATCTTTCACTTCAATGTTGTTCCCCTTGTTGTTTTATCATGTTTCATGTCATTTGAAGGTTTTCCATAATAATTTTCAAATTTTCTTTAGTATTTTCCATATGTGACTATGTTTCCTATACTTTGGACTTATCTTGCAAAAATTATGAGATACTAGGAGTTGGATATCCATAAAGGGCCTTAAATGGGGAAATTTTAGTAGATGTGTGATAGGTAGTATGATAGTATAATATTACCATTCTTCCTTGAGGAACCCACTTCATCCATTATGATTGCTTTTCTAAAGAGTAACATTGTAGATAACCTTAAAAACATTTGTTAACTATTTTTGTTTGACCATTTGATTGTGTTTGATATGTAGAACTCATGGCAGCTAGTGTTTCTCCACTCATATTAAATAATTATTTCCAAAAGTTTCTTTTTACTATTACTTCAGGAAAACCATGAAGACTATGAATTTCTTTCACCGACACTTCTGCCACTTGGCTTGTTGTTTATGTACTTTGAGCTCTACAAAAAAAATCTACAAAATTTGTCTATATAAATGACCACAAAAATGTCATACTTACCTTTATATTTCAGTAACCCTATAATAAATTCTATTGATATATCTTCTAGTCTTTGAATATGTATGTGGAATGGTTGAAGTAACCCTAGAGATTTTACTATCTCTCTTTTATTTATTATGCAAACCCGACCTTCTCTTACAAAATTTTGAATATCTTTCTTCATTCCTTCCAAAAATATATTTTTTGATCCTTTGAGATGTTTTAAGGAACCTTGCATCCTACCATCAAAGAGACATGGGACTCCCTTAATATTTGTTTATTCAAATATGCTTGCGTGCATAAAAATATTCTACATTTGCACCAAAGTATATCTCTCTTTCACTCCAAATGCTCCATAGAGTTCATCCCATCCTTTATAAATTTTAGTTTTTGTTTAGTACTATTGTCATTTTCCCATTATGGCAAGCTTCTTCTAGCCACCTAGGAATAGAAAATGTAATTGGATATAAATTTGAGGCCTCTTCTATTTTAGAAAGAGCATCATGTACTAAATTTTCCTTACCCTTTTTGCAGATTATCTCAAAATTAAAAATTTTCATTTTTTCTCCTCATTTTTGTTAATCTTCCAATGAAATCCATAGCTTCAAAAAATACTTTATGATATCATGGTATATCTTGACTTTAAAGTACCTCCCAATGATATGCTATCCCCATTTTTTATTGCATGTAATATTGCTTCCATTTATTTTTCATACGTAGATTTCACCAAATATTTTCTTTGAATTCCTTGTTTTTAAAAGCCAATGATATCCCTTATTGTGTTAATGTTACGTAAATTCCTTGTCCTAGTGCCTCACACTCTACTATGAATGTTTTACCAAAATTAGGTGCAACCGATGTTGGTGTAGAAGACATGGCATCCATTGAAAGAGAGAATGCCAAAGTAGCCTCATCATTCCATAAATATGATATTTTCTTCAAGAGATATGTGAGTGGACTTGAAATGCATGCATAATTCTTAACAAATGATCAATAATATCATGTAAGTCTAAAAAATCTTCTAAGAACCTTGATTTTCTTAGGAATAGGTCATTTTGTAATAGCTTGCCTCTTTTGAGGCTCCAACTTCATTCCTTCCTTTAAAACAATATGAACCAAATACTCAAATTCTTATTTCCCAAAAGCACATTTGGATATTTTTACATAAAAATGATTGTTCTCAATAATTTATATAACTTTTCCACATGTTTAGTGTGTTATTCCCATGATTTATTATAAATATGTGTATTATCAAAGAAAACCAACACAAATTTTATAATATGGGATCAAACAAAATTGTTCTTAAGTCGAGCCCGTCGGACTTCAAATGGTGATAAACCATAATTCAAACCAAATTCGCGTTCCAAAATAGCCTGCTGACGTCGGCCAATTTTGTGACGCGAAAACCAAATGAATTCCACCCTAATCTTTTTCGGGTCCGAAGTTGGGCTGGCGTACGGAGGGAAGTTGTGACGCGAATTTCTTATCAAATTCGCCCTAATATTTTTCGGGTCCGGATTTCCACTACGCGAGCGGCCCAAACAAAGATCCGCTCCAATCAATTTCTGCCACGTGTCCTCAATAAAAACTTGCCCTGCTCCCGGCTGCGGGTGCATTCGATGGCATTTAAGGCGATGGGACATGGATATGGCGATTTCATATCAATCGCATTAACATTTAACGTTGTTCAATTAAGTTTTCACATCAAATCCGCATTAATTAATTTTTAACACTGTTCAAGATCGGACCTCCACTCCTCTTAGCGATTCCGCACGCTCCAATATGATCTGGCCTTCGGCTCTCATTATTAATGATCAAAGATTAATTATGACGGGCGTCCTTTGATTGCATTGCAGTCGGGTCGACAAAATGGCGTTTAGCTATGGTTTTTCAGACGAGTCGGTTGCTGGATTACACTGCCTGCTAACTGTGACAATAAGGAGAAGTGGCCAGCTAAATTGCTGCCTAGACCTTGCAGCATATCTACATTTCTCTCGGTTCTGTCTCTGTCTGTCTTCCTCTGTTAATTTGAATTCTTCTTCTCCGTCTCCTCTTGTGCCCACTGCGCCTGAGACTGCACCCATGCCTCGCGTGCGTCATAGGATGCGTTGTCGCAGGGGGAGCACTAGAGGTCAACCCCTGCGGGCTCCCTCCAGCCCCTCAACAGAGTCGACTTCCGGCCAGTCCAGTGATTATTACGTAGGTCGATATCCAAATACTAGGAGTGGGCAGGGTCGGGTTGTAGGATCTGGCCATCGTATGGATTCCCCTGCTCCTCACTTCCCCACCGCTAGTTCACCTTCTCCCACGACGCGCACTGCGCAATTTTCCTTTAATTTCTCTCTCAACCGCCCGCGAATCATGGCTTTAGTCACTGTGGTCTTCCGCGAGGAGGCCCAAACGGAGGAAGAATGCACCCGTCTGGCGGGTCTGAGCTCGGAAAAAGCCGGCCAGCATTCAGGCCTTCAGGAGGGGAGCCGTGGCATGCATGTGGAGGTAGCACCTAGTGATCCTGGACCTTCCGAAGGATGGTGCCGAATCGTGGAGGAACCACCGGAGGAGTAGTTTGGTTAATTTGTTTTTCTTGCTTAGCAGGCCCACTTAATTGGGCTGCTTTTAGATTATTTTACTATGTTGGACCTTTGTAATATTTTTGAATTCTGTAAATTAAATGTTCAAGACTGGTTTCCCCGTATGAGGGTAGTCTTCTTAATTTTTTGATTTTTTGATGACAAATTTTCCATGAGTCTGGCCAGGCAATGTTTTTGACTTCGGTGTAATTTTATTCCCAATGTTAATAGATTAACTTTACTTAGAATTCTCACATGATTAGCATTTTTCTTGAT